>CAMRHE010000744.1:0-518747 GCA_947044405.1 Leptodactylus fallax | reverse complement strand
GATATTGTGGTTCATTGTGATAGACCTGTATGTGAGTACCGTGACCTTGCCTTTCTTATATGTTTTTAACATGTTTTTAATAGAAGATTTTGTTCTTGCATGCTAATAAATTTGTTATATTTTTGTATTTTTTGTGGTTATGTGATTATTTATAAGCTACCATTCCTGATAGGTAGCAGATGTGAACTTAGCCTTGCTTTGCCACATGGCAATAATAAGCAGGGACAGCTTTCCTAGAGAAATAATGGTGGCTAGGTAATCTCCATTGAGACACATGCCATCGGTTGGCAAAACACAGTCGATTCCACTTGACCAGGTGGGTGTTAAAATCGCAGATCAGCCAGATAACTCGGTGCAGATTACTGTTTACTGGATGCACATTCCTTTATGATGACTGATGTTGGCATGGAGTAGGAGAAGCAGACGGAGATGATAATGATGATGACCATGTACTAGGTGTAGAATGGATGTGGACTGCCTACAAAGATGATCAAGAGGGGAAGGAATAGAATGGTCTTGCTCACTTAGTGCCACTGACAATTCCAAAAGAGCTGGACATTTTGCATTAGTACGAAGAGACCTAGTTCCTACATGTGTGCCTGCACGCCCATGGCCAATTATCTGCTTGTCTGCTTGCAGATCTTGCACCTTGCCATGGACTTGTCATTTGGTAATGTACAAAAAAATTTCCTATACAGGAGATGACTGCACATAGCTGCTGCCACCAAAACCAGAAATATGTCTGACAGTGCCACCACCCAAGTTTGCCTTAGATCTACCCCTGACAGGTCTTTTGGAAGTCTGGGCTGCACATCTAGTGAGAATGTTACTATTGCATCTGCCACTACCCTCTTCCTGTGATCGTCACAACGACCCAGTTGCCAGAATTAAAAATGGTGGCCCGACATTAGATCTACACCTAAGATGGGACAATTTGTTATGCCTAAGGGTTATGTGTCTCGCTCGGAGTCTGTGGAGCCTAGTGCGAATTGTGGTCCAGTAGGTAGAGCTGGGCGAATTCTGGGTGAACCTGAATATTCTAAATTCTTCTCTTTTTTTTACATTTTTTTTAAATAAATGGAGATTCATCTCGGGCAAACTATAATGGCCTCTGAATTATACTCTGGAGTCTCTTTGGACCCCAGGGTATAATAGGTGAAGGCCCAGGGGAGGTGAAAAAATGATAAATAAAACCCCAAAACATTCATGCTTTCTTTCAGTTACCCCTTTTGGGCCTCCTTTTTGGTGTCCGGTGCTCTTCTGTGATG
Organism: Leptodactylus fallax; assembly: GCA_947044405.1. Lineage (NCBI taxonomy): Eukaryota > Metazoa > Chordata > Amphibia > Anura > Leptodactylidae > Leptodactylus > Leptodactylus fallax. The sequence goes on along the minus strand of CAMRHE010000744.1, from coordinate 517,479 downwards.
TCATTGGCCTGGGCTCAGTGCTGAGGCCTGAATGTCATGATGTGATCACTGGTGGCCCAATCAAAGGACTCAGATGTGACACATGGGTTGATGACTTCACAGAAGAGCATTGGATGCCACAAGGAGACCCAATAGAGGTAACGGAAGGTGAGTGTGATTTTCCCAAATATAATAATGTCACTGTCACTTTGACATAACTTTGGCTGTGTTTGCCTTAGAGAGCTAGAAATTGGATAGAGAGGAGCCCTGAGTGTATTCTACACTATGTTTTATAGATAGTTTACTAGGAGCCCTAAGAGTATTCTAAACTATGTTTTATAGATAGATTCCTAGGAGCCCTAAGAGTGTTCTACACTATGTTTTATAGATAGATTCCTAGGAGCCCTAAGAGTACTCTACACTATATTTTATAAATAGGTTCCTAGGAGCCTTAAGAGTAATCTGCACTATGTTTAAGCCAATTTAAGGTGTGATTTGTACCAAACTTGTTTGACCCAAAATAAATCAGGGACCTGAGCCACAAAACAAATCTTGAAAGGTTTTCCCATCTCTCCCAGTAAGTACTGGTAATTGGTTAGGGGAGGTACACTATTAAGTTTAGTACCCCTTCTCTCCCCTTTTTTCAGGGAGACATGGATGAGTTCCCATAAAACGAAAGGGAATTCTCAAGCTTACAGATGTGGTGTTTGTGCAACTAAATTAGCCTTTTATATGAAAAACACCTGTGCCAATCATGAATTAAAAAACTGTTGAAAGAGGAACAGCTGTCCTTGATGGATGATATAAACTCTTTAATCTGCCAGGAAATTCAGTCCTCTTCAGCCTCTGTTTCCATCTCCAATCCTCCTCTGCCATCTATTTCAGGGGCAAAAAAAAGGAAAATGGATGTATTGGATTTAATATCATCTGATTCTGAGACTGATATATTATTGGGGCTAAGTAAACCCTTAGAGGGTGGAACTGCACAACAACCATACCAGGTGGAATAATTATGGGATGAATTGCTCCAGGTTATCTGTAGCACTGTGAGTATAGACGAGGTACACAAAGTAAAAACTGTTCAAATCAAAACATTTGCTTGACTAGGGGTTAGGAAAAGAGTTCTGTTTCCCATGCATGACATCAAAAAATTGATTCAAAATTAATAAGACCCTGATAAAAAGCTTTCTATGTCATTTGAAATGAAGGATGATTTTCCCTTCAATTCTAAATTTATTACAAGATGTGAGGAAGCATCTAGAGTAGACAACCAGGTGGTGAGTGTAGGGAACAAAAACAATTTTGCCCTTTGGAGATGTATCCCAATTTAAGGATCCTATGGATCGGAGGCAAATGTCTATTGAAAACGTAATGTGAAACTTCCACTCGTTTTGCAGGATTAACCAATTACAATTCCACCTATCTCCTTAATGCCATTGGGTACTTAGTGGATGATTATGCTGAGTCAGTTTGTATGGTGCTCAAGGTGCAGCTCTCTCTGATTGTTTTAGGAGTGCTCTCTGACTCAACATGTGGACAGGAGATGCCTCCAAGTCAAAACACTGTGCCTAGAACTTAGACTCCAAAAAATTTCTAACCTATTCTTTTAATGGGACCTAAATACCGTAACTTTCAAACCTCTAGAGGAGATTGACTAACTTAACAAGACTCTCCAGGAAAATGTTCTTCTTAGTTGCCATCACATCAGCCAAGAGAGTTAGTGTAATTCAGGCTCTCTCTGTGTGGGAACCATATCTAAAAGTTAAAGAGGACACAAGTCTATTCAAATTATATCCATCTTTTCTCCCAATTACAAGATATAATAATACCTTCTTTTCATCAGAGTCCCTCAAATTCTAAAGGGGGGGGGGGGGGGGGGCCCCCCATTGAACTGAGAGTAGATGGCTCTGTCCCATCAGTGCATAGTTAATGTTATATATTGTAACTTATGTATGTTTCTCTCTGCTCTCTGACACCAAACTTTTTTGCAATTTTGACAACCATGGAAGAACAACTGTATGACCAGCTTTTGAGATTCTACACTGCAACACAACAAAAATGCCCCCAGTGGATCTACGATCTACCTCCAGAGAAACGTATAAACACCAAGTCCCAGTTCAGACAAAAAGCTAAGCCATATCAAGCAGACGGAGGGATTCTTTACCATGGGGAAAAGGAGGTTCTCACTAAAAGCCGACTGCCAAATATTCTGACTGCTTGTTATGACAATTGTGGCCATTTGGCAGACATAAAACATTAGGCAAAATCTCTGACCGTTACTACTGGAACCGAAATGAAGAACGACATTCACCAACATGTCAAAGCCTGTCAAAAATCCCCAAATCAGCAAGGAAGCTCCACCAACAGTATACCAGTATGGAGCTTAGTTGGGATTGATATGATCAGTCCTCTTCAGGAAACATCAAATGGTAACAAATATATAGTCGCTGCCACTGATCATTTCTCCAAGCTGACTGAAGGAACAGCTGTCCCAGATAAGAGTGCCAAGTCAGTATTTTTTTGTACTCCGTTATTTGCCAACTTGGCTGTATGGAAACTCTTATTAGCGACCAGGGACGAGAGTTTGTGAACTCGGTCGTCGACAACCTGATGGAGCATTTTCAAACAGATCACCGCATTTCATCTGCCTACCACCAAACAAATGGCCAGTGGGAATGTGACAATCAAACACTTGAAGAGTCTCTTTGGATCATTTCCTAACTCCACATCCCTGGAGTTCTATTTACCCGTCACACATCTGTGCATATGTAAGCCGTGTACCAGGGTGGGCTCCCCAGGATACAGCGAAGTCACAAACAAAGGAAGCAACTCCAACTCAATTTAGTAAAAACAAGATTTTACTTAGTTTAGTAACACCCCTTTACCAAAAAGAACACTCCCGATATTTACATACACTCAGCCAGTAAGCTGAGACCCTGGTGTTGTACAGCGCGGTGCCCTCTAATGTGCGCCTCCAATATACTCCAAGCTTTTACCTATCTGCAGGCTGCAACTAACCAGCCGCTTGTTACCTTTTATCACCCTAGTCACAGGAACAATTCAATGAGTGTGATAGGGGCACCGGCGGTACAACACAAGAGCTTACAAACTTATCAAAATACCTCTATTCCCCCCCAAACAAAGTACAGCCAAGTAAATATAATAGTAGGTCAGCTTGCAAGCCAAAGAAATGTGAAATTGCATAAAATGTTGCTTCTAGACTTCCTTAGAAGCTCCTCTCTGAGAGTTACAACTCAATAGAATTCTCTGAGTCCTAGTCCTTATTACTGAATAGGTAGATAATTCACCAATCCTGGCCCTGGAGTCGAAGAGCAGGATGTAGTGCCGCAGGTATAGCTTCTGTGCCCATGGCATTACAGCACCATACTATTACAGAGCTGAACATTAACTATACACTCAGCTCGACGTAATAGTACGGCACAGAACGGGAACGGGTTAAAGGGGTGAAGAATTGGAAGTGCAGGAGTCTGGAGTTAGTCTGTTGGAGGGTCATAGAAATCAAGGTGTCAGATTATCTACTTTTGCCAATGATCAGAATTTAATCATCGGCTTGAATTAAAATTTTTCTCTCTGTCACTCCTGAAGAAACTTTTCAGAATCAGGACTTTTAAGTACGACAAGCTGTGGTCTGGCCCAGAGAAGTGTTTTCCCATGGGGGTATCTAACACCTGGATTGATGAGCCTTTACATGGACACAATTCACCCACAGTTCTTAGGATTAGGGGGATCTCAGCGGTTCAACCCCCATGATCACCAATTAATCCTTTATCCTGGATAGAGGATAAATATTTTTGTGGCATAACTTCTTTAAACTGTGTTCATTAGTCTTGGAGTTATAGGTAATTTTTCCGTGGCTCCAGCAAACAGGACACCCTGTACAGCAGCTACTGTTTGGTGCACACAGGTGGTTATGCACATACTGTAGATATTTTTATCTAAGGCACGATTATTCACATAAACATGATGCAGGTAGATTTAATAGTCAACCATTTCCACCCAATATACTCATAAATGATAATATTGTTTGCTTTAGTCATGTTATGCTTGTGCTGGATCACATCTCGCCACATATATTCTGATTCCAAACAATTCTGATAATAATCTTATTATTGGTAATAATGATCATTTTCTGACCACACAATATAGGGCACATACTATTTTTAAGGTCAATTGCAACATATCTAAATGCTGACCTTAAGTTGCTACAGTTAATATTCTTCATATTACTATAATTTCCTGATAGCTTCTGGTTAATCAGCAATAAAATGGATGTTTTCTGATGGAGTGTGATATCCCACAGGAAGCACAGGCATGTGTTATTTTGCAATGTCTGCTTTGTCCATCTGTATTATTCCACTGCAGTAACAAATTCCAAACTAGAATTCCTTTATCTCTCCGGATGGTACCAATTCTGTTTGCAGACACATGATTTCCCAATAAATGAGGCTGAGGTTGGAACATCCTGTAATGCATGATTAAAATAATTTGTATAGGCCAGGACAGAGGAGATTACCGAGGCCTCCTCCTGACCTGGTGGTGGAAATATCAAAAGAAAATTCTGCCAAGTCATTTCTAATTCAGATATTATTTTCTCAATTAAAGTTACATATAAACTTCACTATAGCAGAGAATATATTGTGTATATTATATTTGTTGTACACAGACAGAAACTGACCATACATATTTTGGTAAAACGTTGCATGTATTTTATATATTTTCCACATTAGGTTCCAACAAGATGGACCATGTAGTCTTTTTCTTCTGTTTCTAAACCTCAATCTAAACTTTTAGGCGTCCAGCGAGGCCAGGAGTAAACAGATACCTGATGTACCCCATTGTATGTTTAACCCCTTAAGGACACAGCCCAAAAGTGCCTTATGGACAAGGCCTCAATTTTCAAAACTGACATGTGTCACTTTATATGGCAATAACTTTGAGAAGCTATAACTTACACAAGTGATTTTGAGAATGTTTTTTCGTGATACATTGTACTTCATGTTTGTGGTAAACATTGATCGATATTTTATATTTATTTATAAAAAAAATAAGAAATGTGAAATCGCAATTTTCAAAATGTGAAATGCTCTGCTTTTCAGACAGATAGTCATACCACCGAAACACATTAATAAATATTATCTACCATATCTCTGCTTTATATTGGCATCATCTTTTAATCGTCCTTTCATTTATTTTGGATGTTAGAAGGCTTACAAGTGTAACAGAGATTTTCCAGAAACTTTCCCAAACTAATTTTTTAGGTGCCACTTCAGTTCTGAAGGGGATTATAAAGGCCTATATAATAGAAACCCCCATAAATCACCACATTATCAAAACTGCACCCCTCAAATAATTCAAAACAGCATTTGGGAAATTTGTTAACCCTTTAAGCATTTCACAGGAATTAAAACAATATGGAGGTGATGTTTAGACATTTCATTTTTTTTCACGAATACATTCATTTAGCCCTAAAAATAACACATTCACAAAGGGTTAAAGGAGAAAATGCATCTCAAAGAGCACAGAAATACTCCACATGTGGGTGCAAACTGATGTTTGGGCACACGGCTATGCATGGAAGGGAAGGAGCGACACTGGACATTTGAAAAGCAGATTTTGCTGGAATAGTTATCAGTTGCCATGTCTCATTTGTAGAGCCCCTAGAGTACCAATACAATGGAAACCCCCCAAAAGTGACCCCCTTTTTAAAACTACACCCCTGACAGAATTCATCAAGGCGTATAGTGAGCATTTTGAACCCACAGCCGTTTCAGAGATTTTATTAACATCGGGATGTGTAATTAAAAAATTACTAAAATGTCACTTTATCCCCAAATTCTTATTTTCACAAGGGGTTAGAGGAGAAAAAGCACCCCACAGGTTATTAAACAATTTCTCCTGAACACAGCAATACCCCATATGTGGTCGTAATCTGCTGTATGGGTACATGGCAGGGCTCAGAATGGAAGGAGCGCTAATTGGCTTTTGGAGTGCAGATATTGCTGGAATAGTTTTAAGGAGCCATGACGCATTTGCAGAGCCCCTAAAGTACCATTAGAATGGAAACCCCCAAAAAGTAACCCCATTTTGGAAACTACACCCCTCATAGAATTTATCAACGGTATAGTGAGCATTTTGACCTCAAAGCAGTTTCACAGCTTTTATCAGCATTGGGATGTAAAAATGAAAAATAACTTTTTTTTTCTCAGTAAACCATCCATTTAGCACCATATTTTTTAATTTTTACAAGGGGTTAAAGAAGAAAAAGCACACCATAGTTTGTTACACAATTTCTCCTGAACACAGAAATGCCCCATATGTGGTTGTAATCTGCTGTATGGGTACATGGAGGGGCTCAGAATGGAAAAAGCGCTATTTGGCGTTTGGAGGGCAGATGTGGCTGGAATAGTTTTCAGGTGCCATGTCGCATTTGTAGAGCCCCTAAAGTACCAATACAATGGAACCCCCCCAAAAAAAAGTGATCTCATTTTATAAACTACACCCCTCAAGGAATTTCTCAGAGGGTATTATTCAAAAATGAATGTACAAAGTGAAAATTAAAATTTTTATAGAAATATGCCATTTCAGTGCCCAATATGTTGTGCCCACTTTGAGTCATCAGAGACATTCACTCCTATAACTATTACGTGGGCTATCCCAGGTATGAAAAAGTTGTATATGTGGGTGTAAACTGCTGCTTGGGCACACAGCAGGGCTCAGAAAGGAAGGTGCACTGCACTTTTTAGCTTTTGAAGTACAGATTTAAAAGGACTTTCCGGACACCATGTTGTTTAACCCCTTAAGGACCCGGCAATTTTTCATTTTTGCATTTTCGTTTTTCCCTCTCCACATTCCAAGAGCCATAACTTTTTCATTTTTCAGTTCCAGAGTCATATGATGGCTTATTCTTTGCGAAACAAATTGTACTTTGTAATGGTACCATTCAATATGCTGTGCAATGTACTAGGGAGCTGGAAAAAAATTCAGAATGAGGTGCAATTGGAGAAAAACTGCATTTGCGCCAATTTCATATGAATTTAATTTTTACGGCGTTCACTGTGTGGTAAAAATAACATGTTACCTGTATTCTGCAGGTCAGTATGAACACGGCGATACTAAATTTATATAGTATTTGTAATGTCTTGATACCTTTTAAAAAATTTTAAACTTTGCAAAATAGAAAAATGGAGCTGGGCAAGGTGTCTTTTTATGCGGGACAACATGACGTTTTTATTGATACCATTTGGGGAAAGATCTGATGGTTTGATCAATTTTTATTCAATTTTTTATAGGAGATAAAGTGTTGAAAAAAACGCTATTTGGCCATTTTGATTTTTTTTTCGCCACGACGCCGATCACCGTATGGGTTAAATAGTTAATATTTTAATAGTTCAGGCATTTTGAAGTGCGGGGATACATAATGTGTTTGTTTACTTTTGTTTATTTACTTTTATATCTGATCTAGGGAAAGGGGGGTGATTTGAACTTTTGTGTTTTTTTTATTTTTTTTATACTTTTAAAACCTAGGGGGTCTGATCGCTCATACTATTCACTGCAATACTACTGTATTGCAGTGAATAGCGAAATGCCTTCACCTCTATTAGATGCTGCCTCTGGCAGCGTGCAATAGAGCTAATGCAATGACAAGCCTGGGAGCCTTCAATAGGCTCCTGGCTGTCATGGCAACCAATCGCTGCCCTCCGATAACGTTCTGGAGGGCGGCGATCTGTGAAAAATGGTTGCACCCGTGACCGTGGCGTAAATTGAAATTCCCCAAAAAGTGACCCCCTTTTGTAGGGGCAAATGTGACATGGCGTCCAAAAACCAACTCTCCATTCCAATAACACATAGCGCTCCTTCACACCTGCACCCTGCATTTTACGCCAACATGTATGACACTTCTGTAACAAGGATAAAATACTGAATGCCATATGTGGGTATAAACCGTTGTTTGGGAACAGCCGGGCACAGGAGGGAAGGAGCACTATTTTGGTTTTTGGAGCACAGTTTGGTTTTTGGATGTCATGAGACTATGCAGAGCCACTGAATTGTCAGTAAAGTGGAATCCGCAGACATGTGACCCCACTTTGAAAACTACACCCCTCAAGGGATTTATCAAGTGGGGTAGCGAGCATTTTTAACCCTTGAGCGTTGCATTCATTTCATTTCCAGAAAGGTATGCGCGGAATAATGAAAAGTCAAAATTGCAATTTTTCCATAGATACGCCATTTCAGTGCCCGATATGTTGTGCCCAGCTTGTGACACACACTCCAAAAACTATTAAGCGGGTATCCCGGTCACAACAGCTTTTGGTGAGTTCATCTCTGATACAAGCTGGGCATAATATATTACACACTGAAATGACGTATTTCTAGAAAAATTTTAATTTTCCCCATTTCATCCTCATCTGCGTATTCATTTCTGGAAATTAAATTATAGCAACACTTGGGAGTTAAAAATGCTCACTGTTCGCCTGGATAAATTCCTTCAGGGGTGTAGTTTCCAAAATGGTGTCACTTGTCTGGGGATTCCACTTTACTGGCATTTCAGGAGCTCTGCAAAAGTGTCATGACATCCAAAAACCAAACAGTTTATACCCACATATGACATTAAGTATGTTATCCTGGGTACACCAGTGTCATACATGTAGGCATTAACTGCAGTTTGGGCACACAGAAGGGCGCAGATGTGAAGGAGCGCTATGTGGCTTTTGGAGCACAGATTTAGATATCATGTTTGCAGAGACCCTAAAATTGGTACCAGAAAAGTGTAATTCCCTAAGGAGTGACCTCATTGTGAAAACTGCACCCCTTAAAGAATTTATTAAGGGGTGTAGTGAGCATTAGTATCCCAGACGTGAATACACAGCAAATGGAGAAAAGGGAATGTGTAAGATCTGTGGAGTACATTGGGAACACCAAATTCCCTCCTGTTTCCCTAGTAGTTCCTATGATTGGAGGGGTCACTCTAGTTTCTTTTCCCTTGTAAGCTCTAAATCTGGGGTGTACCATGATATACGCTCGCACAGCTTATACATTCCCTTCCTGCCGCAGCCAGATTTGTTCTAATGATTTGGCGATTTTTGTCTTCACATTGTACAAGCTATATTTTCTTTATTTTTCTGTGAAGTATCCATGTTTTTTTGTGGTATGAGATGCATTTTGTAATGACGCCATTTTTGGCTACCTATAACTTATTGAATAAACTTTATTAACTCCTTTTTGGTGGATTAAAAAAACCCCATCAATTCTGGCATTGCGTTTTACTTTTTAAATTTTTCGCCATGCAGCGTACAGCATAAGTAACATTTTACCGTTATTCTACGGGTTAGTATGATTACGGCAATACCTAATTTATATAGTTTTTTTATGCGATACTAATTTTGCAGAACAAAAACCCATTTAGGGAAAGAAATCAATTATTTTTGCTCCATCTTCTGAGAGGCATAACATTTTTAATTTTTGGTTGACAGAGTTGGTTGAGGGCTTATTTCTTGCGGGACAACCTGTGCTTTTTATTGGTACTATTTTGGGGTACATATGACTTTTTGATCACTTTTTATAGCATATTTTGTAAGGTGAGATGACGAAAAATCATTACTTCCAGGTTTTTCTTTTCTGTTTTGTTTTTCCACCATTGACCGTGTAGGTTAAATAATGTTTCAGTTTTATTGTACGGGTTGTTACGGACACGGCGATACCAAATATGTATTGTTTTTATTAATTTTTATTTATATAATTTATTTTATATAGGAAAAGGGTATTTTAGGGGCTTTATTCATTTATTAATTTTTTTCACGCACTTTAATTTTATTTTTTTTGCACTTTTATTTTATATGTCCCACATCTAAACCTGCAATGCACTGATTGCTGGTTCAGTACTATAGACTGCAAAACACTAGTATACACGTGTATTGCAGTCTATAGAGGAAGTCAGCCTATGCAGATAGTGAGCGGGCAACCATCACAGGACGTACTATTATGTCCAAATACTAGGTGCTCAGGACGTAATAGTACGTCATGTGTCGCTAAGGGTTAATTCGCTCTTCTAGTCCTATAACTGAACAGAAGAACGGATAAAAGGAAGCAGTTGTGAACACACCATTAGACTATTACTATAACATTAATGGGTCAGGGCTTAGTCAGTTGGCGCTAGCTAGACTGGATTGTGGAGTCAATTAGTTATCAATTAGTTATTCACCCTTAACTCACACAAGGAAATGTGAACTTTTTGGTTGGATTCCCAGATCAAAGCCTCAAAGTCATGTACAATCAAGAGTCAGGATCAGAGTCAGAATTTACTGGAAGAGGAGCCAAGTAAAGGTAAACACCTTAATGAGCATGTGAGGGAGGAAGGCAGGAGTGCCCTTTGAATAGGCTGCCAGGACTGACATCATCCAGGAAAGTTAGTTGCCTTTACAAATGAAAGCTGACAATCCCACAGCCACAGCCAGATTGGGTAGGGCAGGTGTAGGCTGGAGCCATGGCTATCAGTGGAAACCTGCTGCTGTCAACAGCTGAGTAATATAAACTCAATCATAAATCTCAATGCAATAAATAGAGGGTTTTTAGAAAAATCAATATAGGGCTCACGATCTACATTCCCTATCAGTATGTCTTTGGAGTGTGGAAGGAGACCTATGCAAACACAGATAGAACATACAAACTCCTTGCAGATGTTGTCTTTGGTTGGATTCGAATCTAGGACTCCAGCGCTGCAAGGCTGCAGTGCTAACCACTGAGCTACCGTGCTTATTCATACCTACCCTTCTAAACGGAGGCTCTCAGAAAAAGAAGTACGATCTTAAACTTGAAAGCCTAATAAGCAGGTGAAACCCGGAGTGGAAGACTGTCTTAAATTCCTCTTCCATTTCCTCTGTGTGAACATACCTGTAAGCTGGCCACAAACATTAAATCAAAGGTGGCCTAACCTGCTGCTTTCCATGGTATTGCCCAACCATCTGATGTATATGGGAGCCTCCAGCCCGCCAATAAATGTTAGGAGAATTTCAATTTCTCACAGAAGGTAAGCAAAGCTATCAATACATATTAAATGGTTAGACCATCTAATGTGTTTTGGGGCCCCCTGACTCAGATGTCAGGGAAGATAAGGTTCGGACAACTGCATTTCAACAGCCCAATCCTTTTCATAGGATTTCATAGGCTCTAGAGATGGAAGCTAAAGCACCATGTAAGTTTGATTTCCAAGTGTAACAGATTCCATTAATGCTCTGCCGTCCCAGATCCTCCAAATATCTGTGATGCCTATGTTATAGTAACTCTTTCTCCAGTACTGGTATGTTTCTTGTGGAACCATATTGTTACACACATACACAAGTGGACAAAATTGTTAGTACCCCTCATTTAATGAAAGAAAAACCCACAATGGTCACAGAAATAACTTGAATCTGACAAAACTAATAATATATAAAAATTCTATGAAAATGAACAAATGAAAGTCAGACATTGCTTTTCAACCATGCTTCAACAGAATTTTTAAAAAAAGAAAACTCATGAAACAGGCCTGGACAGAAATGATGGTTCCCTTAACTTAATATTTTGTTGCACAACCTTTTGAGGCAATCCCTGCAATCAAACAATTCCTGTAACTGTCAATGAGACTTCTGCACCTCTCAACAGGTATTTTGGTCCACTCATGAGCAAACTGCTCCAGTTGTCTCGGGTTTGAAGGGTGCCTTTTCCAGGCGGCATGTTTCAGCTCCTTCCAAAGATGCTCAATAGGATTTAGGTCAGGGCTCATAGAAGGCCACTTCAGAATAGTCCAATGTTTTCCTCTTAGCCATTCTTGGGTGTTTTTAGCTGTGTGTTTTGGGTCATTATCCTGTAGCAAGACCCTTGACTTGTGAATGAGACCAAGCTTTCTGACACTGGGCAGCACATTTCTCTCTAGAATCCCTTGATAGTCTTGAGATTTCATTGTACCCTGCACAGATTCAAGACACCCTGTGCCAGATGCAGCAAAGCAGCCCCAGAACATAACAGAGCCTCCTCCATGTTTCACAGTAGGGACAGTGTTCTTTTCAAGATATGCTTCATTTTTCCATCTGTGAACATAGAGCTGATGTGCCTTGCAAAAAATTTTGATTTTTGTCTCATCTGCCCATAGGACATTCTCCCAGAAGCTTTGTGGCTTCCCAACATGTACTGTAGTTTGGCAAATTACTTTTGTCAGATTCAAGTTATTTCTGTGACCATGGTGGGTTTTTCTTTCATTAGACAACAATTTTGTCCACGTGTGTAGCTATTTGATATTTCCATGTACAGAGCTGTGGGGCAAGATGTAGTTTTTTTTTATACCATTTTGGGGAATGTGTGATGATTTGATCACTTTTTATTTAGATGTTTGGAGAGGCAGCATGGCAAAAATTCTGCCTTTTTAATTTTTTAAAGGGAGTCTATCATTCATATTTTTGATTTTTAATTAATCCTATCTTCCTGTAGCCTTTAGAAAGGATATTGTAGGCATACCTTTCTTTTACTGAGAAGCCCTTTTTGTTTTATGCAAATTAGTCTTCACGGAGCACAGGGGGCGTCATCATCCTCTCCCTGCATTGCTTTGCTTCTTCCTCTCGTCGGCACAAACGAATTCTCGCGCATTCTGTGCTCCATGAACTAATTTGCATAACAAGAAAAAGGCTTTATATGGAAAAAGCTGGCAAGATTCAATAAAAGAAAGGTATGCCTACAATAGCCTTTCTTAAGGCTACAGGAAGATAGGATTAGACAAAAATCAAAAACAGGAATGATAGACTCCCTTTAAGGAGTACGTAATGTGTTTGTGCTTTTTAAATTTATTTTCATATGTGATGTAGGGAAAGGTGGTGATTTGAATTTTTATGTTTTTTTAAACTTTTAATTTTTTTTTCAAAGTTTTTGTTTTTAGACCCTAGAGCTGGGCAATTATGACCCAAATAAAAACCATGATTAATTGAAGATTCATACGATTAAAGTGTAACTCCCATTTTATATATTTTTTGCTATTATGTTGTGTGGTGTTCAGTGAACATTTCTGTAATATACTTAATTAACGTATATTACTTCCTTTTACTAGAAAACAGTATCTCCGGTTTTATACAGCCAAGAAAAATGGTTTTGGTGTCACATGAATGCTGAGATTCAAAAACTACAATATTACATATAAAATAACTTGAGATATTATTAGTTTCAAAACACAGTCCGGAATTTGAGCTTTATATGCAAAAGTTCATGTTGGATATAAAAAAAAAAATCAAATTTTTTTCTAGGTAGTATAAAACCAGAGATACAGCCATTTGAAGTAATCTTTCCCCTTTAGCAAATGCTATAGCTCTACATACTGCTTTAAGTACAGGTGTATGGGACAGGACCTCCCTGCCAATTCTTTGACCATTGCTCATGGGAACTTTACAACCTGTTATTTATTAAAAGGAAGTTACATTAATATCTAAATTAATATCTAAAGGAAGTAAAGTATTACAAAAATGTTCCCCAAACACTTCCCAACACAATAGCAAAAAAAATAAAAAATGGGAGTTACATTTTAATGAAATGCATTATGTTAGGACACCCCCCTTTTCACATGCCACGCCCTCAATTTATATACCATGCCACTCAAATTGGATCTTTCACCACCTCCACCAATTTAAGTTTTTAACATCTGTTAATAGGTGTGGTTCCACTAATTCCAGTGCAGTTGGAATTTTCTCTCTAGCCCCCATTCCTGAGAAACAAGCACAGTTAATTTTGGTGCCTGATGTGCTTTTAAAAGGGGCTATCCCATCTCCCTGTCTTAACAGCTGTGCCTGCTAGCTCTTCTACTCACTTCCTGTATTCTTCCGCAAGCTGGGGGGAGGCGACTTTGACTGTTTGATGAACAGGACACCATGAAGTATCACAATATAGACTTTGCCTTAAACATGAGAGATTATTATGATTACTACATGTTTGTGGGACAAATTTTTCTTCATGATGCTACCATTTATTATTCTGTACAATGTACTGGGAATCTAGATAAAAATTCAGAATGGGGTGGATTCAAAGAAAATGTGCATTTGTGCGACATTCTTATGGGCTTCGTTTTTACGGAGTTCACTCTGCAGCCAAAATGACATGTCATCTTTATTCTATGTTTCGGTACGATTCCGGGGGATGCCAAGTTTATATGGTTTTATTTACATTTTAACCCCTTAACAAAAATCTAAAACTGCAAAAAAAAATTTTTTAAAAAAGTCGCCATATTCTGACACCCGTAACTTTTTTATACTTCCATGTACAGGGATACATAGGGCGTCTTTTTTTGTGGGGCCAGGTGTACTTTTTAGTTATACCTTTTTGGGGAATTGCTATTGCTTTGATCACTTTTTATTCAAATTTTTGAAACAGGTGAAACAGTGAAAAAAATTCCGGTTTGGCACTTTTGATTTTTTTTTTTCCGCTACAGTGTTTACCGTAAGGGAAAAATATTTTTATAGATTTGTAGACCTGGCGTTTTCGGACACACATTTTTTATTTTTTTTTTGCATTTATTAGACCCCCTAGGGATCTTGAATTTTGATCACTAATACCTTGAGCAGACTGCAATAGAAGATAATGAGAGACAGGCCTGGGAGCCTTCAAAAGGCTCCCAGCTGTCATAGTAATGGGACGCTGGCAAAATGGCGCCTCAGTCAGCGTTGACCTTGGCGCCGGGAGGGGGGGGGGTTAATGCCCGCAATCAGTGTGGGCACTGATTGCAGGCATTAGCGCTGTGTGTCCTGAGAGGCCACCATATTTAAATACCGGACATCTGCCGTATTATTACGGTGGATGTCTGGAAGGGGTTAAAGAACACTGACTAATGACAGCTCATACAGCTTTATTTATGTGTAATGAAAGTACCCTCTTTTGCAAAAACGCCTGGACCACTGTATAAGCAGTACTACCTATGTTACCCCCTCTACCTCATAGATTATAAGATCTTGCGAACAGGGCCCTCAGTCCCATTGTGTGAACTGAATGTAACTCTGTAATGTACCTTTTTGCCTGTGCTTGAACCCTACAAACTGTAAAGTGCTGCAGAATATGTTGGTGCAAAATAAATAAAATATATTATTATTATATTACATTACACAGGTTGGTATAGAACATTTACTATGCCTCTAGAGAATGGACTCAGTGTTATCTTTGTGTCTTCAAAGCAAGATAATAATACTGTCCGAGCATTTATCAACAAACTGTAATTAGCTGACCTGATTGTCCTGCTGGCAGAGCTGTGGATAACAGTGAGAGCCTCCCCATAGAGCAGTGACTCACATCATCCATCCTGCTTATCAGATACAGGTCCTGCACCAAGAAATCTAACATAGCAGGCAGACAAAGCAGCATTGCTGAAGCAATGTATTTAAGAAAACGCTTGAATTTATATAAGCTAGCAGTATAGATAGGATCCTCGAGATGGTAATACCCCTTTAAGAATTGTTACAGAAAGTATATTGGAAGCTTGTGTATCCTCAACAACCTTTATGTCCCGGAAATGAAATACCCCTTTAATGGCCTATGCCCAGCAATGTTTTACTCCTTAAAATCATTTTACTAGTTTAAAAGCGGTTTGGAAACATGGCTAACAAATATGAAGTGGACTTTCCCTTTAGCTAAAACAAATCAGTCAGCCATAGAGCCTGACACTAAGACAGGAGAGCAGTCAGGCATCTCCCTCCCACGTGACACCTCTGCAATTACAGAACATATGGACCAAGCCCAGCTACCCGCTGCCATACAGCCCGCTTCCCATCCCGTTGCTTAGCAACCAGTGAAGGAATCCGGAAGTATATTCTTTGACTTCCGCCTCCGTCCCCTCTGACGTTTCATGACAGAACTTTCGCTCAGCCCCGTTCACCCACATGAGGCCATCACAAGAAGCCTCGCCACCTTCTCCCTGACACTCTCAGCTGTGTACAGCGCTATAACAATTCCTCCTCTCCAGTGCTTGCTCTTTAACGTCACTAGACCACGCCTTTGAGAACGTGACGTCCCCCAAACCACTCCCCCCAGTACACGTCACTGGCCCTTGACTGTGCCTGCTAGGTGCCGCCCGGTGTCTCCCGGTGTGTCGCCCCCGCCCGGTGCTTCACCATGGCGGCCAGCGCCAAGCGGAAGCAGGAGGAAAAGCACCTGAAATTGCTCCGGGAGATGACCAGCCTCCCCCATAACCGCAAGTGCTTCGACTGTGACCAGCGCGGCCCGACCTACGCCAATATGACGGCGGGGGCCTTCGTGTGCACGTCGTGCTCCGGCATCTTGTGAGTACCGGTGTTCTGGAGCCGCAGCAGCCTGTCACCGCTCATGTACCGCACATTGTAGACAGAACGCAGCAGGCGGGGGACAGAGGGAGGGCAGGAGCATGTATACACATATGCTAATTCATATATGTCCATATACCTATACTAGGTGCATGTGTATGCATGTTCTCAGATGTCATTCATGTGTACAGTCTCATACATGTTGTCATGCTACTTACATATGTACATACGTATGCTGCATATGTATATGATTTTATATTTCATATATGCATATGTTACATGTATACATATACGCATGTTTTGAATACTTTATACATATATGTTCTCATATTACATTCATATATACATATATGTGTGTTCTTATGTTATACGTAGATATGCTGCATACATGTGTTCTCACATTTCATTCACATACTCATATACGTGTTCTCATACTTCATACAAGTACATCCTCATACATGTAGTCATATTTTGTACATATTTATACATATATTATCAAACTGCATACTTATATATTGTGTACTTACACAAACGTACTCGTGCTCATATATAGATATATACTACATGCTCATACACTTGTTCTAACTTAATTTACATACAAGCATGTTTTTCGTTCTTCATATACTATGTACAGTATATATACACGTATATCTATAATTTTTTCATGCATACATATGTGCTTTTTCATTATACAAATATACGTTCATGTTCTCTACATGTCTTCATAAATATGTTGAGGTATTTGGCTATACATCCATGCATTTATGCTAATATGTTGATACCTTTACTTGTTTGTACTGTAGACATATAGGTGCATTTATGCACCCTTACCTGTGTGTATATATATATAAAAAATATATATAAAAGGCATATATACATGCGGTGAGGTGAGGACCTCAAAGTGTGTGGGTCTTTTTTTTCTTGGCATGTAACTTTAATCACATGATGCGATTCGGCCCTTTAAATGTCACCTGTGGCTTTGATCAACCTCCATGGAAAGTGTCCATTGCTCAGCAGCGCCACCTACATGTTGAGTCATAGTCGACTTCTGCTTCTGGCAGCTCCTGTGTCTCTAATGATGACTCTCGCTCATTGGGGGTGTGTATGAATGTTTCACACTCTATAAATGGAGTTGTGTAGGGACCTGGTTATATACTTGTAGCTCATGTAGAAAACTGCACACAAGTGTGACCGGCTAGGGAGGGTGGCATGTGGAGCGCCAGCTTGGGGAGTCTTGTAATTTGTACCACTGACAGATTTGATGAATCCTATGGGCAGCAGCTTTGTGCCATGTGCCTCACTTCATGCCAGCAAGCAGCAGGCGCAATCTAGTTAGTGGGTCCATCGTCGCAGCTTCTGTTATAAACACTGATGTGAATGTGGCCTTAAAGGAGTATTTCCTCTATGGCTTCTGGTGACCAGTCCGTCCTGCTGCTCTGTTGAAATCAATAGTAGTTACTGGACTCTACTATGTAAACATCACTTGTCAGGGGAGAGCCAAGTACAAGGGTTGATGCTGAGGACTGAGCGACCGCTCATAGGTGATGGTGTGTGACAGTGCGAATGGGTTAATGTCAGGAGCCGGATAGCCCATACTGCATTGCAAGTTGATATATTTTAATTGTCTTGGTGGCACTCTCCTTTGAGTCTGCAGCTGTTCATGCTGGGAGTTGTAGTTTTGCAAGAACTGGAAAGCCAAAAGTTGGCGACCGCTGCTGAAAAATGTGCAGTAGTTGGTTTGTAGCACATGGCTTTGTGTCCTCGGTGTGATGTTTTTCTTAACCCATGATCTTAGTGGTTTGGTGCCAACAAAGCAATGCAGGTTACAGAAATATATCCAAGGATAGGTCATAAATATTTAACTCCTTGAAATCTCCCTTTTAATAAGGGAAACTAAACTTAGTTGCTCCATTTTGTTACTACTGACCCTCAGTATCTACTGTAAGAACCAACCACAGCCAGCTCTAGTCGACCTGAGTAGTTGCTGTTTACTGATCCACCAGGTACAGGGTACGATCTGTCCTGATGAAGCTTCCTCTAACGCATGTATTAGAATTTCCCAATCTCTCCCAGTGTTGAGTAGACGTGTTACTTATGTTGATGGAGACAACTGCAGCGGACTGAAGTGTCACTTTACTGAGCTTCCAGCTGCAGGGAATGGGTCTGTAATGCACATCTATAGTGTAGGAATGTTTCAGCAGTGTTATGTTGTAAGTTTATCTCTTCTGGTATGTAAATCATAACGTAACTCTGATATTTCCATGTGAGGCGCCAGCACAGTGCAGAGGTCAGGTACTATAGATCAGCTGGCTAACACTAAGGCAGCTGGGTTCTTTTACTTTGTGTTGACTCGTATAACCATTCATAACGTATTCGTAGCCAGGACATCCATAAAAAGTTAGTGTTATTCATAGCAACCCGATTTATATTTCACTAAAGTTGTTGCGTTGGACGTTGGTACATTATCTTACAATAAAATCTAATATAAGAGAAAAGGACAGAATGCTATCTGATGAGTACAGAATCGGGCGCGAGTGGGATTTGTGGTGCCAGCCGTCCAGATGGATGGGCTGCCTGTACAGAAGAGCTGCCTAGACGACGTTATGGTGAATGCAGGAATAAAGTACCATTGTATCTTGAAATAAAAGAGAGAGAATAAATAGAAAATAACATGCTTCTCGGGGTCTTCCCAGTGTTTTTTTTTTTTTTTTTTTGCACTGAATATGCCATAAATGTCTGATGGAGACCCCCCACTTAATTTGAGAATGGGACACCCAGGTCCCTGTCTTGCCTGATGTGAGTGAAAGGAGATGTACGGTAGTCTTTTCTTTTTTTTTTTTTTTTTCCCCCCCTTTAGCAAGACATTTAAGCACATGATGCCCCCTTCCCACTTTTGCCTGCTTTTTCTTTAGAAACATGTGCCAGAAATGTCATGGTATATGGATTAGCTATTCCATCGTTGTGTGACTGCTAGACTACTACTGTACCACTGCTACCTAGAATGAAAGGGCTGTGGCAGTAGAGCCGCTCCAGCACTCCCATGGAAATGAATGGAGCAGTGCATGTGCTGCCCAATTACAGCATGACCACCATTCTGCTGATTGGAGGGGATCTGAGTTATGCTGTATTCTGTAGATAGGGCATAACTTTACTAGATGGGGAAGACTCCATTAACCCTTTAGATACCTGTACACGCACGGGTCTTTAATATTGTTGATTCCCTTGGGATAGGTTATTGATAACCGATCTGTGGGGTTCAACTCCTGCAACCTCACTAGTCAGTTGTTTCCAGGGGCCATAATGAAGGTGGTTAAGGGTATTGAATGGGTTGTCCAGGGAGTTTTTTTTCTTCTTTATTTTAACTTCCCCTAGGGGGTTTTAACTGTACCTATGGGTTCTGGGCTGGCCTATGTGATTGGAACCAGCACGCAGCCCCCAAGTTGTTGCGCCGCTTCTTCTTCTTCTTGTGTTTTTCACAGGTACTATAGGGGCAGGTAACTAGTGGTGAAAACTTGAGGAAGCGAAATGACCCAGGGGTCAGGTGTGTTTCTAAGTGTTGAGTTGTTGCTATGGGAAACATTCAAGTTTTCCCTTCTTATTAGCTTTTTAAGCTACTCCCCAATGTTTCCCAGAAGCTCTTTCCCAGTGGGTGGTAGACTTGAGAAAGTCACTACCTCCTGTCCCAGACTTGGAGCCAGTGAATAGTTTTTGGCTGCTCTGTTTCCCATGAGGCCGTTTTCTTTGACTCCACATCACACGATGTACCATAGAAAGGCCTGGGTGTTAATTGGCAATCCTGTGGCCTTCATCCTGGATTCTCCTTCACAACATGTTGTGATGTGTGTTGAGTTGGCATCCAGACTACTCGCTTGTGTCCCGCTGGCAGTCTGTCCTCGCCATGCACTGTGAATTGGTGTTTGTTGTCGGCGCTGGACCTCACTAATCTGTTGTGAAGTGTCTCTTCTCCTGGAAGTTCTGGATTTTCTGGGAAACCGATGGAAATGTCACAGATAGAATCTCTAATTAAAAATATCGACTGATGGGCTGTTCCTGGCATTGGCTACACTGGCTGTTTTGGGCAAAATATATTTTTGTGAGAAGACGGTGTTAACCCTTCTTTAGCTTATTAATGATTTTTTTGGCCTTCTGCTTTGGGAAATGCGTCCAAAGGAATAATTTCTTATTATGGGTTTTTGTAATAACTTTATGAATGTGCATATATAAATACTACAGTGCAAACAATATTAAAGGGAAGGTCTAGGACGTGATGAGAAGGACCTATGAGAAAGCGAGGGCAGGTTTGCCCTAGTAACCTTTGACCTAGGGCATGCTCTATTCCCATCCAGGGACAGAGAAATGCAGGAATCTCATTTTGATCATCTTTATCCAGGAAATGAGTTGTTTTCTTCTTGGTGTCAGCATATTAAAAGATTTTCCTAGGATACGCCTTCATTTTATGATCAGTGGGGGTTTAATCTTTGGGACCCAACCAAACCCCCACACCAGTGACCTGGCCACCCACCAAGCCAGAAAACCTCAGCATAGCTTCAGAGTAGCACTGACTCAGCTACTACCCCTTCTCAGCATCACTGAGGGTCACAGAGGCAGGACCCCACTTTACAAGATCCCCGTTTAACCAGTTGCTTTGATAAGCTGATGTATACTTCAGTACATGTGTTATGGAGTTTCAGGTAACCATTGTGTATTACTACACATGCAGAAATTTGCTTCCATTGGAAACTGTTCTGCAGCCTCGCATGTGTACATATGGTTTGGAAACACTTTGGGTATGATAGTTACTGAAGTTTATTAGATGCATCCAATAATTCCATGTTTTTCTCACAGGCCATTCCTGTGGTGGGTGACTGGAAATGTTGACTTTTGCCTTCACTTTGCATAAGTATCATGTAGTATGTAAGAATAGTTCAGTATGGTATCAACCTGGTGCACCAGGTTTGTATCCCAACCCTGGAGTTATACTCCAGTCTGACCCTTACCTTTTTTAACAAGTTGGGTAACAATTGAAGAAAATCAGGACTGGGTCTGTTTGTAGTCTGTTACCATGGAAACATCCTGGAGCAGTAGGTTCAAAACAAGGCTATTTGCGCAAAAAAAAAAAGCTTCTTTGGGACATTTAAAAATTTAGCTTCAGATATGCACATAGCCTTTAAAAAAGACAAGGGACTCATTTACACAACCAAGTGTGCGTGTCCATGATCTGTGAAAAAATAGGTCACCTATTTTTCCATGACTTAGTCCCATGGGTCCGTTTTTACTAACCTGATTCGCATATAGATGTGAATGGGTCCTCAAAATTAAACCGTCCCTATCGGGACCAGTGAATGTTGATATACCTTCTTTCTATAGAACTTGGCATATTGAAAATTCTAGATTGTTCTGCTGAATAAACCTGCTCGTATGCCTTCTGAAACCAGTCCTGCTGTTCTTGCTGAACAGGTAATGTTTTTATCAGTAAGATGTAGGTACATTCCAGTTTTCTGTTAATAGTTACCTTGTGCTATGTCACATACCTGGGCACTGAGCTTGGTGTGTGTGCCCTATCTATGAATCTCTAGTAGCGTATTATAGGGGGTGTCTGCTCACCTGATAAATCCCCCTGCCATCAAGGTGATCCATGTGATTGACCGCTGATCACTAATAAGTTCTGCAGGGCAGGCAAGAAGGGGCCCAGGATCCAGGTTGGAAGGTGGCAGCTTACCCATTTCCCATAATGCCCTGTCCTTGTTATGGTTGAGCCATGGGAATTTCAGCAATTATGTGCAGTAGTTTCCTTCTGTATAATGTATATTCATCAGGGGGCTGAGAAGCATCTGCAGTTATGATATGCCTACCGTAAATTATAAGCTTGAGGCCACATTACACTGTGGCCTGGAAACAGCCGCCTTGTAAAAATAACAGACTCTAGATTGTGTTTTTGTTTTTTTTAAACCCATAACCTCTATACATTGGGCCATAAGGGTGTATTTGCACCATGCAGAATTTTCTGTGTCTGTCCCATTCATCTTAAAGGGGCTTCTTGAAATCCAAGTGTCTGCCACTAAAACAACACTGTTCAGATGGATACAGCAATGAAAGATTGGATCTCTGTTCTTGTAGCTAAGATTTACAAATGGCACTAAGCACAAGTATGCCCAAAAAATCACCTGTTGTGTCTTTTTTCCACTAGCACCCTAGAACATTATAAGAGCAAAAGGATGTCATGCTGTCAGTGTCGTTTATTAGATGACCTAAAATGGCAAGGTCAATACTTTTGGCACACTACAGGACTGCTGAAAGTCAGGATTAGAGAGTACTTATGGGTAAACCAGAGCCTTTCCTGAAAACCGCCTAGAGGCCATTGTAATAAGTACGTGGTGGAGTTTGCAGTGACTTGTCCTTTATGGGAAAGTGATAAACCCATGAAGAGGTGGTTACCTAAAGGGGTTGTACCAAGATAGGATGGAAAGAACTTCATTATCATGGTGGTCTGACCATTGCGACCCCCACCAGTCCACAGAACAGGGCTCTGGTTTTCCTTGTCCTGATAGATTAGCAGGCTAAGCATAGACTATTCATTTTCTATGGGGGCCCCAGAGATGGAGTAATGAAGTGTTAATGTGCTTTACGTGTTTAGTAACCAGTCAATAAGCACTGAAGCGAAAATGACTCCATAGCCAAATTCCTCAACATTTAGCTTACCCGGCTTCTGGGGCTTGTCCAGACTTGGATGGACATAATGAAATGTTCTCTGACAAATTCTGCATTTTTAAGCCCTAGTTGCATTTGTGTGACTTTTTGCTAAAACACTGCATCCTCGGTTTCCTGATGGTTTCTTGAAATTGGAAAAATGTAAAAAATTTGGTAATAGGGAATCACATTTTTGCACTTTATTATAAAATGTGTTTGTAAATTTCCATTAAACTGCATTGTTAGGGAGCAGAAAAAGGGAAAATATACAGTGCCAGATCCATCATGTGACGGACACTAGTGGCGCCTGACGGATTGCTGCGACTATTCTGGGTCTGTCAGTTTTCTGTCTTGTTTCTGTCATTTTGATGGCAAGAATGGTTAGCTATTTCTCCCATCAGTTATAACAGGGGTTACGATGTAGGCTGTGAATGGGAGAAGTGTGAACAGATCCTGATTCCTCTTGGCAGTGCCTATATATGTCCCTCAGTCCTGTGGGAGCCTGTCATCACCGTACATTAGCTGCACCAGCTCCAGGTCTGAACTGCGTAGTGGCTATAAGAAAAACAAGATAAGTTTTCTTTCCTCCCCTCTGAATTTTCCCTCTTTCGTTCTGTCACTGGTTTATGGGAAGTCTGTTTAGTTTGGAATCCTCTAGCATGACATCGTGTTACTGTCTGGTTACACCCAGACAATATTGGATGTTAGTTATTTGTACTCTTTCCTTTTAGGCTCTCGGCTCACTTTGTGGTTTTGACCTGTCGGACCTGTGGTTTACCTCTCTTGTACAATGTAGGCAAAAGTGCCAGGAACTGATGTCTCCTATCCAAAAATGACATCAGGAGTCTTGATAGCAGTACCTAAAACTGCAGCTGAGAGGGGGGTGATGAAGGATGGGAGCCTGTAGTGTGGGCACTCCATCTTGGCATTATGACAGCAGCATCCCCCCTCTGCGGAGACAGAGGTTCAGGAGTCTGGCTCGCCTTTGTCTTTGACTTCTCCTCTGTCTGGAGCTCGGCAGTGGCTGGGTGCACCTGGAGCAGACAGATTTATGTGTGGAGTGCTGCTGGCAGTTGTCTCCTGCACATATTTTCTTGCATGTGCTGATCATTCCTGGCGAGGCCTTTGGGAATCCTCCCACACAGAGAGACCAGTGTAATTCACCTGGGTTCTCCACTCTTTCCACCGAATAGTGTCTGTGCGCCTGGCGTACTGCTGGTCATGAATGCAGCTCTATTAGCATGCTGCGTTCTGCTTTCCTTCATCCTCCACTACCTGTTCGCTTGTCTGCCTGCCCCACGGCTGCTCATAGACATTACTGTAACCTGCTGTTTCCTCAAGGACTGCAGTTCTGCTCCGTACCACTCCAGACGATTCTTAAAAATGTCTCCAATTCAGATTGTGTCCTTTATCATCTTGTCTGCCAGGGAGCGATTTGTTGTATGTGCCATGAATGTCCACATACACAGGAGCATTGGATTTCCAGTAATGCTCCATAGTATACTGATGGATTAATCTAAAATTGTCTCTTTCGGGGATTAAATTGTAAGATACTTTGGGCTCAGGAACTGACGTGAATGATGATTTTCTGCAAAACTATATCGGGGGAAAATAAACTGTGTGCAGGTTTAAGTTTTTTTATTTATTTTTTTTTAATTTTACATGTAAGGCACATTCATTTACTATGTTTCACCTGTAAAATAAAAAAATAATTAAAAAAAAAACTGCTCCAAAAACCACATCAAAACTGCAGAATTGATGTGGTTTTAATTGCCCCCAACCTGTCTGCCTGAATGCATCCTGTGGGTGAATCCATAGGGGTTGGAGTTGTTGCAGTTTTTATTTGCAAATTTGTGCCAGAGGTCAGTGTCAAACAAGTAGAGGAGATCTAAACCTTGTTGGGCATTATTCACATGACGGCACCATTTTTTACGGACCTAACAACTGTGAAAATCGGCCACATCAGTAAAGAGTATTGAAAAGACTTTTTCATCTGACAGTGTATAATGGGTGTGATGGCCGTGTTTCCAAAGGACATCTCATGGATGTTTTAAAACACAAGAATGCCTGTGGGTCTGTTCATATGGCTATCTTTATGTCCGTTGAGGCATAGAGCATGTCAGTTTTTTGGTTTTTTTTCTTATGGCTGTGAAAAACTGCCGCCCTTCAGGTGGATTTCTCCAGAGAACTCCCATTGAAATGAATGGGAGACAGAAAATACAACTTTTCAAATTTTCCGTCCATGTGAAATTTAGCTTTGCCCAATAAAGGTAAATAGGCAAAATACCGCTTCAAATTCAGTGTCAAAATCCTCATCAGTTTTTGTCAAGCAGAGAAAAATTTCTGCTTGACAAATTCAGTGTCAGATTCCTACATGTGAACACAACCTTAATGAAGCTTAATGTAGCAGTGACACTTGTCGGGGGTCTTCTGTCTGAGCAGTTTTAATATATGCAGTAATGAAGGCACAGGGATTAACAACTTCTATCTTTAAGAACACTATTAGGCCTTTTTCGTACAACATTTCTGTTTTTTTTGTTTTTTTTTTTTTTTTACTTGAAGTGAAAAATACATGTATTAGTCCATTTTTGGTCTGGTCTGATGTCTGTTTTTTGTTACACAGCACCTTTTAAAACATATGGAAGTCTATGGGTCTATTCACTATTCAGCAGAGAAAGATAAACCGAACGTGTGAACACACCCATTCACTATCCTTGTTTTCAATTTCCTTGTGATGTCCATTCAGAAATAAGACACAGCTGTCATGTGAATTAGGCCTTAGGGAGCTGGAATAAAGGACCTGTAAGATACGATGAGAATAATATAAGGTTCGGTCTGTGTTTATATCTCACCATTACATGTGAATACAACATGTGCACTTTACTTTTTCATTTTAATTTAGGAACTTAATGAAAGTTATTTATTACTGTTAGGCCGGGGCCACTTGTGTTGTAGTTGCAGCAGTTTTCTGGCCAGAGAACACTTTCTGGCTGTTCTCTTGTGCAGCACGTTCCCTTGCATGCCTTCTCTGGGTCGTTCATTGACTTGTTCTCCATGACTGTGTATTTTTAGTGTGGTTGGCCCTGTTTGTCCAGCTGGATGACGCTTCTCTGTAGAGCACACCTATACACACATACATACACCATATACTGTAAACTAGTGCACAAAAATCTGCTTGTAAAGAATTTTGACTTTTTTTTTCCCCCTTCTGACAAGTTCGCCCCCCTTCCTTTCACCAAAAACACATGCCGGACTGGGGTCATGCAGATGTTTTTGTAGATTTCATTTTACAGATCATATACTGCACACCAGATGTTGTATGCCAAGTAGTGGAGAATTAGCAGTTCCTGTTCATGTATTGGTAAGCTGCGGTCACAGCTTTCTGTGGTCTTGGTCACCCGCCCGCCCATGTATTACACTGGGGAAAATCACATCTGCATAATGCACTATAGAATATCTCACATGTAGTAAAAATATACACAAAAAAGGAAAATTCTTTAAGGGTGTGTTCAGATTTCAGAATGTAGTTTCTGAATTGGCTCATACCAGTCAGACAGCCATTTATAGACTGTCTAATATTGTTTCCTGGCTTTAAAAGAAGAGAAGAGCGAAAAGTCCTGCAAGGAAGACTTTTCTCTGACGATTTCAGTATAAAACTGGATGGAAACCCGGCAGACCCCATTATAGTACTATGGAGTCCGTGGGTAACCGCTTTTTAAGCGGACAAAGGCTCCATCTTTCGGGTCCCCATGCGGACCCAAATGATGGACACCTGAATGCTAGTGTGAACCTTGAAACCAGAAACCTTGCTGTACTAAGATGTTTTTTCTACCGATCTCACAATACGTTGCTGGTGTTAGTCTAAAGGCTACATGCACACGACTGTAGTGGTTTTTACTGTCCGCCAAAAAGAGATCCGTATTCTGCAAAAACATGTCTGCATTGCAATAGTATGTCATCCGCAATCACAGATATCCAAAAGCATTTGTATGATCCCCTACATGTGTATGGGCCACAAATACAGACTAGGACATGCTTCATATTTTGCAGGTAGTTTCTATGAGCCGGATCTGTAAAAATCAAGGGCATGTCTATGGGGGCCATAGAAATGAAGGAATTATCATCCAGAATTGTGGACAATATACTGAAAATGTATAGAGCAAAAAAAGCCAAGCTCACCACTTGGCATCCAACGTGTTGATTCATGCACAGAAAAGTTGGAGTAACGCCACAAGATCCAATACAGAAAAAGTTCCAGCCTAATATCCCTCAGTATATCAAGACATCACCTTTATTCACATGGTATAAATCTTCAACCTCATTGAGAAATACATCTGCTTACGCGTTTCAGCATAGTGCCTTACTCATAGCCATCTCCACAGTGGTAACGTTTGCTCAGTCTGATGTATAGTGGCCGGGCACCTCTGCAGCTCAGCTGTCACTGACTTCAGTGGGTGCTGAGCTGCAGTGAAGGTGCCCAGCCACTAGACAATAGACAGAGCTTTCTGCTTCTGACCCCATATTGTGTACAGGAGAGGCGTTGGAAGCGGCTCCGTGCAGATGATCGATCCTAAGGCTTTGTTCACATATGAAAAGGTTTCTGCCATGTTGTGTAGCTTTTAACTGCTGCGGATTAGCCATTTCTTGGTCATCTGTAAGGTCAGGAGGATGGGGCACAGTGACTTTCTTGTTTGGTTAAAGGAACTGAAAAAATGTAGCATCAGT
The DNA here is from genome assembly GCA_947044405.1 of Leptodactylus fallax. Taxonomy (NCBI): domain Eukaryota; kingdom Metazoa; phylum Chordata; class Amphibia; order Anura; family Leptodactylidae; genus Leptodactylus; species Leptodactylus fallax. The sequence goes on along the minus strand of CAMRHE010000744.1, from coordinate 489,793 downwards.
CCCCTCTTCCTATTGAGTCAGTGGGACTTCAGTATAGGCATTCTTTATTGACGTAAATTTTGGTGCTCAAAGTGCGCTAAAATCCTTGTCAGAAGACTGTGTGAACATACCCTGAAATGTTCAATGATACGAAAGCCAAACTGTACGTGACTGTAAATAATACAACCTGGAATTGGTGTTTGAGTCAGTTTTTGTTGACTCTGTTATCTACTCACTTGGGCACAAATGTATAATAGTAGGTAGAAATGATAAGCCAAATATAAACCGGATATTGCCTGCTGCAGGCTTACTGATCCACGTGAAGTGTTACCTGGATGATGGAAATCCACATTAGATGTGATAGCACTTGGCGGTTTCTGTAGTCCCTATTCATTTCTGCGGTGTATGACCTTCTCTCAAGGGATGTCTGATGTCCTTGAGCACCAGACATCAGTGAAAAACCCATTTTTGTCACACATTGTCTTAGGCCCTGTTCACATTTATGCTAATTATTTCTGTTTTGCTCAATCATAGTAGCGGAACAGAAGTTGTCAGACCATCACATTCTGACCCCAACAGCACCTGTTATAGATTCTGTCATTCTTTTTCGGATGAAATAGCATTGCATACCGCGCTGTTTTTTGATAGCTGAAGCTGCGTTTTCAGCAATTCACATGGATCTTTTACACACGGATCTTTTTGGCTGTATTTCTTACTTTCTGTCCCATATTCAGTATGTATTCTCTATCCTGTTGTATGTGTGATACTTTTGCTTTCCTTTTTTGCATGTATTATTTGTTGCTACTTTTTCATGCTAATAATATATATTCATTTTGTACATTATTCCTGTATATTTTCTGTGCCCTTGACATTCATGTGTTTTTTTTTTTTTTCTGTTCCATGGAACTTTTTTTCTTGCTAGGGAACATACTGCTTTAGTCTCCTAGTCTGGTTGATAGTTGCATATATGTTTTTCTTTAGGGACAACTTAGGGCTAGTTAGAATCTTTCACGTCCTCAAGTATATGCGGTTTTACATACCGCTAGAAAGCTGACAGCACGCTGAATTCAGCGCACTGTTGGCTTTCCCGGTATGTGCCCCTTGGCTGGAGTTATCGGTTAAGTTTAAATTTTACAGTTCATTGTCAGAAGGGCGTTCCTGACAGTCTAGCTGTGCTGTGAGGAACGCCCTCCCTTACAGTACTCATCCATAGACTTGTACTGGGGGGGGGGGGCGTTCCTCACAGCTGAGCGTCATCACTGGGCTATAAGGAACGCCCCCTCTCTCTGTACTCTTCCCATAGCCCTGTACTGTCAGAGGGGGCGTTCCTTACCGCCCAGTGATGACGCTGAGCTGTGAGGAACGCCCCCCCCCCCCCAGTATAGTGCTATGGACGAGTACTGTCAGGAAGGGCGTTCCTCATAGAGCAGCTAGACTGTCAGGAACACCTTTCTGACAGTGAACGGTGAAATTTAGACCCCCAATATCTCCAGCCCCGGGACATATAACGGGGAAGCGCGCTGTCTGCTTTCTAGCCGTATGTAAAACCGCATATACATGAGGAAGTGTAAGGGCCTCTTTAAGGCCAATAATATATTTTCTTATAGTGGGTTTGGCCATTTATGCCTTTATTCTTGACCAGTATAAGGGGAATGTTGGTGATTTTTTTATCCTTGTTTGTTTTGGTATTCTACCTTTACAATATGTTTGACACATGTGAGCACTCTTTGTTTTTTTTTTTTTTTTTTTCCCTTTAGTTGTTTAGTTGCAAGTCTGAAACACTGAGAAACATCTTTCTATTTTATTTGCTTTTTGTTTGGTGTTATAAGCTAATTCATTTATGATGGACACCATATCAAGAACCTGATGGACCCTATAGTGATCAGTTGGGTCCATCATATTGGATGATTGGGATTTCATTTTCTGAAAAATGGAAATCCTCATGGAGATGTAAGCGCTGGTTTGTGTTCCTTGATGTCCCCATATACTGATCTGTATCTGGGTTAGCCCTTTAGCTCACTGTCGTCAGTGAACTGTCCAAGACATGCGGTATAGACTCACATTTACTCTGCATTCCCCCTGAGCACAGGGAGTCCCTGTGATGACAATAATGACATCACAGGGTGGCCTCGCAGCACTTCGGTATTTGGGCACACAGTGTTTGATATGAGGGCACTGTTCAGGGCTTTTTAGTGGTAGTAGTTCAGCTGCAAGTCATAGTGTAGGATTGGGAAGTGTGGGGGTGTGCGGTGCTTTTAGCGAGAACACATAAGTATGTAACTTCTGGCACAGAAATCATGCAAACAGATGGACACCAATTCACATAGACGTCAATGATGAAAAAAAAAAAATTATTGCTGTCCGTTTTTTTGTAACATTGATGTCTGCTTTAAACAGATGTTAAAAAACGTAATCTGAATAGAGCCTTACTTGTTTATTTACATGGGAAGTGGTTAAAATGGCGTCAGATTAATACTCCGACATCTATGTACTTTAATGTTGTAAGTCAGCGCCTCTATAAATACCATATAATAGTAGATGATTTTCTATGTGTTGAGTGGTTCGCTCCATAGTTGTAGATGGTGCATACACCTGCACAGCTGTAGAAGATGCAGAATAAACACAAACATTGTTTTCCTGCCAAAGAATTCACTTAGAACTAAAGAAAGTGATTTCACTAGTGTTTACTAGCACCCACATTTTCTTTATTACGTGTCTATAGAGCTCTTATGGTGCTCTGACTGGAAATTTCTTGCTGGCCTTACAATAAGCCGACCACGGAGTATTACTGCATCCTATAGTGGGTAGACACATCTGTGTACTGTGTAGAAAACCGCTTCCTTTCAAAGTGGGAAGTTGTATAAAGTCAGTCTTTTGTGAAAGTCCGTCGCTGGATGTAGGGGTTGTTTGCTTTCACATCCTTTGTTACATCATATACAACTGTTTGAGCCCTTTGCTACTCTTGTGAGGAACCCTAGCCATCGTACGAAAGGGTGTCCCTGAGTTCCCATAGAAGTGAATTAAATTTTATTTGGAATGACCTGGTGCTCTCTGTACCCCTAGCCATAAGGCCTCTTTACTGGCACAGCACAGGGATGGTAACATTTTTCATGTCCACAGGGCTGTGGATTCAGTAGGCCAAACCAGTCTGACTGCCATGGTCAGATAGACGCAGTAAAGCTTCTTTAATTCACAAAAAACTATTGATTTTCTTCATGTAATAGTAGATAGTCAGCAAACTATGCATATTATTAATAATGCAATATTGATAATTATATAATATAATTTAGAATTTTATTTTGATTTCGGACTTGGTAAATTTTTCTCTAACCCAAAATTGTCTCAGACTCCACAACTCCAACTTCACGGCCCGGCTTGACCTGCCTTGCCACCTTGTGACATTTATAATGTTCTGCATGGGGTATAGTAAATTTGCATGGTACAGAGCAGAGAAATGGAAATGTGCTTCCAGCTGATACTGGTATCATCCATATTCGTTTTACAGTCAAGGCTCAGACTCTACAGCAACACAGAATTTTTCCAATTTTTGTAAGATTCCTGTACTTTGAGGGTTATCCAGTTTAGAAAATGTATGTCCATATACCCTGTTAAAGAATTGAATTAAAGGGAGTCTGTCACCAGAACCCAGCATAGCCACCCAGCTCCGTAGATAGGTTAGGGTCACCTGAATCAAATAGTGTTTTTGCCCTATGCCTCCATTGCAGAGATATCACAATTAGTCAATATGCAAATGAGCAGTTTGGAGCAGCGAGGGTGTTGCGGCTTACCTCTTTGGAGCAATGACCCTCACAGCTCCAAGGACCTCATGTAAACAAAAACAGTGATATCTCTGCAATGGAGTCATCAATTCACAAGGAGAAAACACTGTTAGGTGACCCCAATCTATTTATATGTGGGACTGGGTTGATATTCCGGGTTCTGGTGAAGGACTCCCTTTAATATTGGTTGATCCTTATCTCTTGGCCAAAGCAGTGAGTGGTTAGAAAGATCATCCCCTGCTAGGAAGGACCCGTCCTGTCCTGAGTTATATAGACAGCCCATTGATTTGAATAGGCACTGTGTAATGCTTTGTTTCCCCTGTGGAGGCGCTGCAGTAAAATTGGTCTCCTCACAGGTTCTCAGAAGGGGTTATACTTTGTGGCCTGCTTAATATCAAGGGTCTCTTTTAACAAGTAGGGAATGTCCTAAGTACAGTACCATAATCCCCTTTAAGGTTGCAGTTTAGTCTAGATGATAAGAAAATCCTGATGGTGTATAAATCTGTGTATAATAGTTGCTGTGTGTGAATAGACCTGCATGCTTTTATCACATCTATTGCCTTGCTTTGTTCTTGTCTATAGCACTGACAGAACTTGTGAAAGTTATAGACAAGCATCTTCTTCTACCAAATCTTGTCATAAGAGCTTTAAATCCAGACTATATATTTTCTCCCAGATCTCCAAGACTGTTTGCACTTATAAAGCGGATAGTTCAAGGATCTGTCAGAAGTAGAGACGCTCGATTTACTGCAGTCATTGTGAGAAGAGCCAGAAGCCCTGCAGGACTGCAGTAGCAAAAATGAAGGCTGCCGCTCAGACTGAGAGAAGGGATGTGCTCTGCAGCTCCCTATATACCCACCATATATACCCAGCAAGCCTCATCTTTAGTCTGTATATGTCTGATTGTTACCCCAAGAAAATATAGCACAATATAAAATATCATAATGTAGGTTTATTGAAACACAGAAAGATACAAACAAAAACAATAATAAAAGGTGGATATCTAAGGGTAAGATCACATGGTGGAAAATGAAGAGGGATTCAGGTAAGTTCACACAGAGGAATTTGCCTTGGATTTGGAAATGGATTCTGCCTCTTCATCTGGGGTAGATTCTGCCTCCCATTGTTGTCAATGGCAGGTAGAGATTGCAGCAGGGACGCTGAAAAAAATTAAGTGTCCTGCTCGATCTTGCCACGGATTCTGTGGCTCCAGTCTCCCTGCTGATAGGGCCCATTCACCTGGACCTATTCAGTAGCGGAAAGGGCGGGCAGGGCATCGGCATTCCTTAGTGGGTAGCCCGTGGGTGGAAAACAGCATCTGAAAATGAAGAGGAATTCCTGTTTTTATAGTTCTATCGTACCCTGTCTTGTTACTATTTAGTTGATTCATGTGCGCACACTATGTAGGGTAGGGCGATATTTCATAGGGCAATGCTAGTGACATTAGGAGGTAGCATGCATACTTACCTAATAGCTGCACTAGCGGGGTGTGTTAGATATCCGCCTTTCTATTGTATCATTTCAATAAATACACGTTATGATATTTTTTATATTGTTATATTTTTCTTGGGGTAAGTAGATTGTTTACTACACAGGGCATTCAGTAGTTGTTCCAGGGGGCCCTTATCTTATGATCCTTGATATGTCGCATTATGATCTGCTGACAGATCAGGGGGGTAAGTACTGTCCTCGACGAGCTGCCCCTGTTGCATGTAGATTAATGTGGCCTACGGACTAGTGGGAATGTGGTAGGGCAGCCAGCCTATTTCACCAGGTCAGGCTCCTCTTCTTCCCTGTTCTGTGATCTGGCTGCGTTTTTGACAACCAGGTTGGAAGCCGACAACAGATGACAGCCTCAGGAGCTGTGTATTTGTGACCCCGGATCTAACCCTACAGTAGCAGCCTCAGAGCAGGGTAATTTATCCATTACTGCAGGCTTATATTAGAAAGCGAGGTGACTTTGCTGTCTATGTAGCAGTATTAGTCAGCCTGGTCACAGGACATAGTGGTGACTGTGATGTAGTGTCACTAAATATTCTATACGTGGCGAGTGTGCCAGCTGTCCTGGGCATTATTCATTCATCCACAGCATCTGCTTCTCCCCAGACAGTAATCTGCTGAACCACATGCTCCAACGTACGTGTACCCGTCACTGTACACGGATGGCCTATCTGTCAGGGTGTCTCTGAACTGTTATCAGTATGAGGCCTGTATGACTGGATTACCCCCAGAGCGCTGTGTTACACTATGACTATTACAGTGCCCGCCGTCCTGTTACTGCACCGCTTTTCTCTCTCATTTGCTTTAATTACTTTCCTTGGCATTGCACCAGGCTACATAACAAGTATACTTCTCAAATGACAGGAAAATCAGATTTTCCTGTTAATTGCCTTAATACAAGGCAATGCCATTATAATGAATTCCTGTTTTTTGTCCTTAAAGTGAGTGTATCGTGTATAATTATATTAGATTTAAGGAGAAATACTGCAGCAGGTTTACTCTTGTGGGTACAACTTGAACCTGACGTAAAATGTGCCAGATGGCTGCAACTAGTTTTGGATCAGATGTTTCACTTGACTCACTTGACAAGTGGGTGTGGCTTTTCAAAATAAAAGTGGATGAGATTTAAATGTGACAAATTGTCAGTCTTCACTGTCTTAGTATTAGTAAATGCGGGCCAATGAGGTTTGTTGTGTCATCTTGGCGAGCAGCCATATTGGAGGCGCACACTTACTTCCTGCATTGCCTGTATAGACAAGGCAGTCTGGTATTGGCTGTTTATGGCAGCTGCAAAAGAATTCAAGTTAGATGTCAGAGAAATTTCAGTAGATTGAGGGTAAGGCTACGTGGAGAAGCACTCATGTAACCGTGATGCAACCCAAAACCTCAACAGCCTGTGCTGCTGCTATTTTTCAGTGGGTTGATAAATGGCTGCCGGAAAGTGGTTCTTTCACCTGCAAAACCTTGTGGCATTCTGTAGTGGTTTTTTCCCACATCATGGCCGCTATAACGTCACTGTAAGTGGCCTTACATTATCCATGTACATGTTGTTGCTTTAGGGCCTGCCTATGTGGTCAAGGGAGATTGCGGTCTCAGAAGCCCCATAGAAGTGAATGGAGTGCTGGTCCCACAAGTCACGTGGAGGATGCAAGAGGGACATTTGGACCCCCCGTTCTCCTGATCTGACATAGGATAGGGGATAAGTGTAATCTCAAAACCCCCTTTAAATAGCTTCCCAGCAGTACAACAGAGTTGTCATGAAACTTTCCTTCCAATGCTGACTCTGTCCTAGTCTACACTGCAAATCTGGCAAGTGAGCATCAGAAATAAAGGAAATTTCAGCTTATTGTGTGTGCTCTAGTGCACTGTTAAAATTGGAATATTTTAGGTTTCTGTACATATGCATAGTCAGATAATAGAAAATGCCAAGAGTTGGACAGAAATATTTATTATAATTATTATAATTTATAAATGAGGAAACGTGTGTGTATATAACATATAGCACTGAATGCATTTGTCACTGTTCTGAGAATTGCTCCAGAATTGAGCTGTTTATTCCCTCCTGTTTCTAATGGCTCTCTCTTTTGATCTCCTATAGGCGCGGTTTGAACCCACCCCACCGAGTGAAGTCTATCTCTATGACCACATTTACCCAACAAGAAATAGAATTCCTTCAGAAGCACGGCAATGACGTAAGTGTCACCACATCAGCCATACAGGGCTCCCGTTTTAACACATCAGCATAAATCACATGTGGGATTGATCATGTAGATGCAATGAGCTTGTGAAAGGGAATGCAGAAAACATGCTGTAGATTCACAGGGACAGTATTCCACCTCCACAGATATGAGCATACTGGCTTTTTTGGGCTGGGCCCAGCAGGTCAGGGCAATCCTATGACCTTAACATCAGCTTTCTACTGTCTGGTAGACTAGCAGGTAAATGCTTAAGCTAATGAAATTCATGGCTAAAGATTACTAATGAATTGTAAAAGAGATGTGTAATGCATGCTACACAGAGAAGAGCAGAGCCCCATAACTGTTCTTTCACAGGTACCCACAGCACACAGTCGTATTGCTGATAAGAGGCAGGCAGAAGCACCAGTTGGAGAGCGTAGAGGAATATGCAGACAGAGCTGCCATGAGGAAGTCTTTGTCATGGCGGTTCAGTCCACTTATTCCTCTAAAATGGTGCTTCTGTCTCTTTTTTTATCAGTAATCCGGTTTTCTGATGAAGGTCCAGTATAGACCAAAACGTCACAGTTAATACTGGATTGCATGTTAATAAAAGAGTTAATAAAGATTATATGCTATACCTGAACCCTTTATTTCAATTGGAGTTAGATTCTTTCAGTGCTGTGATTTTTCTACTTAACTGTTTAACCCTTTGGGAATACTTAAAATAGTAAAGTGCTCTACTTTGCTATCGGCAGCCCCATGTGTGACCACTGCTGCATTCAAACAGGGAAGGGAGCATTGGACCCTCATTCTTGTGAATGGTGCGAGACACTGTCAGATCAGACACTTATCTCCTATACTTTTGTTTGTGGGAAAACTCCTTTAGGTTGAGGTCCCACGTTGAGGAAACGCAACTTTTTTTTGTTGCAGATTTTGCTGCGGTTTTTTTGAGCCAAACCCAGGCGTGGGTACTAAAGGAATGCGAAATATCTAGGAAGCTCCTATACTTCTATCCTCTGCTCAATCCACTCCTGGCTTTGGCTAAAAAAAAAAAAAAAAAAAAAAAACGCAGCAAAATCTGCAACAAAAAAAGCTGTGTTTCTGAAACGTGGGGCTTTAGCCTAAGGCCCCACATAGAGGGCTGCAGCAAAAAAGCACTGCGGGAAAACCGGCAGCAGCAATGCATCATGGTTTTTCCTGCATCGCTTTTCACAGAAAATCTGCAGAGGTTTCCTCTGCGGACTTTCTGCTTCCATTATACCTATAGGGAAAGTGCCAGCGCTTCTGTAGGTATAATTGACATGCTGCGATTTCCAAAACCGTGACAGTTTTGGAAATCATAGTGTGTCCACTGCGTGTATTTTTCTGCACTTTGCAGTGACTGTAAAACACCGCATCTTTTCTGCTGCAGTCAAACCGCCATATTCTGTACAGGACGGGTGCCGAAAGCCTCTCCGCACAGATGATTTTTCCAGGGGCCGGGTCTCAGCCCCCTATCAGTCATGTATTTATAGGCTATTTAATAAAAAAAAAAAAAAAAAAAAAAAGCTTTGGTTCTCTCCACATTAGTCTAGTTCTTGTGTGATCTTTCCACCTCCTACTTCTTTCAGCCAGAACCAATTCCTGCAAAAACGCATCTTGATTGTTTCCAGTTACTATAATACTGTGCTGACCTTGGTCAGTGTTTCATGTGCAAACATTGGTTTGTTGTGCCTGGTTCTTTCATGTACTTGCTGCAAGCACTTGTTTCTGGGTGTGGAAATCTACCTTGTGAGCGCATCCTGGGCTTGATCAGCTGATCACTGTGCCAGTCTTTGTTTTCTAGCAGGAAGGCCTGACTATAGAGTAGGAAATTATAAATGGTGACCTTTGTGTTTCCCTGCCAGCTCAGCTACTGCCTGGAGTACAGAAAGCAAAGTTCACTTATATGCGGCTGTTTCCTGTCCCAGCACACATCGATGCAATATACTACCACATTATGATATCCATATGTGTAGATTGCTTGCTAGAATTTACTTAGCTAAAGAGATTGTATGAATCATATCCTTATTCTGAGGAATTTCTCTTTACAGGATTTTTTTTTCACTAAAGGTTAAAGGGGTTGTTCCACTTTCTATAATTGATGGCCTATTCTTAGGATAGGTTCACACTGGCGTTCTGGTTTCCGTTCGTGGGGACCGCTTGGGGATCCCACAAATGGAAACCTAATTCGGTTAAAAAAGAACTATATAGACTATAATGTGGTCTGCCGGGTTTTGTGTCCAAAAAAGGTGGAAAAATGCGTAAAGAAAAGTCCTGCTTGCGGAATCAGGGACGGAAACCCCGAATGGAGACAGGGCGCAGGTGTGAACCTAGTCTAAAGTAAAAAAAAAAAAACAAACAAAAAAAAACAACAACTTCCATTTAGGCATCCCTTTAAGTCAGTTGGTACAAGTAGACATGAAGCATACAAGTGGCAACGGTAGGTTATGGAGTTGTATGAAGAGGGTTTGTGCTATAAGGCTAAGTTCACACCTGCGTCTGATCTCCACTCGGGGATTCTGTTTCTCATTCTGCTTTAAAGATGTGGAGCAAAAAGTCTTGCAAGCGGGACTTTTCTCTCCACATTTTTCGGGTGGTAACCCGGCGGACCCCATTGTAGTCTATGGGGTCCGTGGGAAACCTCTTTTTTTAAGTGGATTAGGTATCCGTTCGTGGGGTCCCCAAACGGATCAGTGAACGTCAGTGACAAAACTTTGCTGAAGCCCTTATTAAAGAGGACTGTCATGTTTTCTGACTTGCCTATATTAGTAAATGCTTCTCATCATAACATTCTGATTCATCTTTTCCTAGATCTCCATGTAGTGCTGTTCCTCTGTTGTTCCTCCTACAAGGTTTTTGCATAAATTGACATCTGGGTGCTACCATTTGTGATACTTGCATTAACGTCATCCAGTCAGTGCTGACCACATCACACGTTTAGTGGGACGCCTCTTTGATAAGAGAAATTTTAATACCCGATTCTCAGTTTACTTATAAATTTTCAGGAGTAATAAGAGAGGAAAGGCACATCGCAGAGAAAAACACTCCATTATTGTAATTTCATTTTGTGACTTGCTAAACCGTAGAGCTCGAGAGAGACATCTGATCCTCTTTAAGTGTATTGACCAAATGTGCACATTCTGTTATATTGATAATGGACAAATCCTAAATTCCAACCGTTATGTATATAAAAAAAATAAATAAATAAGAAGTCTAGGAATAATATAGTTGAAGAGCAAGTGTAGTGGGTTGGGGACTTCTGCTACAGACCTGGAGCGACTCACTCACCCCCCCCCCTTGCAATTCCTTCCCAGTAGGAGCTGTAACCACATGGACTTGTACTGAATGTACTGCTTTATACAGTGAACTTTTCACCTTGTGTCCGGCGTCTTAATAAATGGAAGGAGTATTAGAAGCTTTAGTTACGTTCTCTCGGCTGTGAATATTCATCAATATTTTATTATTCTAGGTGTGCAAACAGATTTGGCTAGGACTATTCGATGATAGGTCTTCTGCTATCCCAGATTTTAGAGATCCTCAAAAAGTTAAAGAATTCCTACAGGAAAAATATGAGAAGAAGCGATGGTAAGTGCAGCCTGATGTAAAGATTTTCTTGTAATAAGTGATATTTTTCTCACTATAGAGAGTGATACCATAACGCTTGGATATAACATGACTTGTAATGGCTGTGGGTATGATTACCACTCCCCCCCCCCCCCCCCAATCAATCTTTACAGTGAAAAGGCTATAGTGGAATTTAAGTGTTGCAGATTCCCACATCTGACCACAGCACCTGAGGGGTTAAGTGCCTGCGATTAGAGATATCTCTGATCCGCAGGCACTGCCACCCTATCCCATGCTGTGTGAACCACACAGACCCCGCGGCTATGGCACCCGCCCGGGTAGCAGCTCCTGACGTGGGTGCCATATTTAACGCCTGATATCCGCCGTACAATTACGGTGGATGTCGAGAAAAATTTAATTAGACTATTCAGTTAAAAGTACAAAAAAAAAAAAAAAGTTGTCTGAAACACTCTGGGCAAATTACATTAATTTGATTACTCACCCAGCTCTAACTGGAAGTCTCACTTGCAAGTCTAAGAACCAAATGACCGTGTATGACCACTTGGGCTAGAAGATTTATAGACTTTCTTAATCAGAAATCAAGATTTCATTTTTTTTTTTTTTTCCCCCCCATTTTCCTTTCCCTCTTCTCCACAGGTATGTTCCTCCAGAACAAGCCAGGGTGGTGGCCTCTGTCCATGCCTCTATATCCGGGTCCTCTGCAAGTAGCACCAGTAGTACACCAGAAGTAAAACCATTAAAAACTCTATTGGGGGACACTGCACCGTCTCTGCAGCTGAACAAGGGGACCCCTAGCCAGGTGAGCAAATTATAGCTATAGCATACTGTAGGTATTATGGCATGCTCCCATAATGCCGAAACCCAGTCTTGACCCCCATCTTAAATCTTCTGTGCACAAGTACTTAGGGACAGCAGTCCTCCATTTGCTGAGATCTGTGGCTTAAAATATATCTAGACTTTCAAACAACTTTTGATTTTCAGGCAAAATTAGTGTTAATGTTGTAATATAAATGCATTTTTGCTCCATTCAGTGAAATACTGCACCACTTTATTCTTTCCCCAGTTTCTCTATTGAGATTGCTTTCCACTAGGTGTATGGGTGTATGACTCTTGTATACTGCTGGAAAGCTAAAGCAGGGGGTCACTTCAATATTGAAAACAGTGTACAGATTTTAGCTCTCAACAGAGAAACAAAGGAAAAAGAATAAGACTATATGAACACGACCAAGTGTGCAGGCCAAGGGATGGGTTGCTTTATAGCGGAAGGCACTCGGATGACATCCACGTGCCTTCTGTCCTCCATTGATTTCACTGGAGGGTGTTCCGTTCTGTTACGATGTCATGAAGCAGGATAGGACCTGCTCTATATAGCACTGGACTCCCTACCCCCATTGGAAGAGTCTTGGCTTGCACACTCAGAAAGGAGTCAAAATGGCAAATGCTGCCAAAAAAAATCAAATTGTTTGCAAGTTTAGTTACACTTTAACCATAAGGATCCTTGTTGCCACACTCTCCCAGCTTCTAGTGTTGCACAAGTCAGTCACTTGCCATCCCCTCCTGTTTCTGTTGGACCATCAGCAATCGTGTGTGACTAGCAGCTGTAGCTCTTAGGCGTCTTGCAAGGGTCTATGGTCCATGGGTTTTACAGACCCTATCTTTAGACTAGAGGGACCAAGTTGCAGACATGGGCAGGAATAGGATCTGCTCCATATTTTGTGGCTTGGTGGTACGGCCCTTATGCACATCCTTAAACTACAAATCTGTATAGGGACATAGAAGTGAATAGGCTTGTATATTATCCAAAGTTACTGACCAGTAATTGCGGATAATATGCAGCAACTCTGCAAGAAGATTTACTCCGTTCAGGCCCTTGCAGTGACATGAACAATGACAACCTGATACTAATGAAAGGGGGACACGATCCTCCGTCATCTGAGCCAGTGTTGCTTCATCATATCACAAAAGGAAAGCATATACTGAAATTATATTTCTACAACGGTATGTAGTACCATTGACATGCAGTCACACTCTGGCAGAGGTGCATGATAGGAATTTTTTTTTTTAGCATGGAGGATATGTAGGAATACAGTGGAATACATCATCCTTACTCTAATGTATACAGCAAAGAAAGATAAACTGACAGAGGTCAAAATATACATTGCCAACACTGCTGCACCTTTCTGTCCTTTCAATATACAAGCAGTATACAATGTTTTGCACTATGCACTAAAAAAAAAAACCATATGTCTCAACTGTATGGAAATCATGGTGGTGAAGCTAGCCTATTGAATATGTAATACACCACACACAGTGAAAGGTTCGGTACAGCATCAGCTACTGGATGACATGAGCTCCACTAACCTACTTTTCTAAAAGCATTACATTACCTTTGAGACCTGCCCACATCACATAATGATACTTGTACATCTTAAATATTCCATCTTTCTGTCATCTAAAATAACCGATGGAAAAATGAGAATGAGATGAACATCATCTTACAAGATACTACCTGGAGGTTGTGAGAAACTATATATGCATTGCTTGAAAGACAGGTCTTGTATGAGAATGAAGCACTTGCTAGCTCCTACTATCACACCTTTCAGATGACTTCTGCTGCTGTGGAGCTCCCTGAGAGCCCATACTCATTATGTTTCCATTAAAAAGCACACACCTAAGGGATTAGCCTATATCTGATAGTCTATATGGAGTGGAGCTGGTAGACTTAAGGCATTGACCAGTCATGTTTACTGCTACACTGAAGCAAAAAGCTTCTTAGTTCTGTATGCTGATGTGGGGATACTGATATGAGTTGTAGGGCAGGACCTGACATGGATAGGGAAATAAAATCCCAAGACTTCCTCAAGGTACAGTGAAAGTGAATAGGATTTTAACTAATTCCATGTCTAGACAATTCCTTGCAGGTTCTAGGCATGTTGTGGATTTTGAAGTCCACAGCATTCCCTAGTTGTTGCAGGATTTTGCCATGGATTGAGTGCTGAAATCTGTGGTCCGGTAAGAGTCAGAATCTGTATAGACTGCTAGGCCTGATGACTATTATCGGCAGCAGGCGTTCCTAGGAGTGCTCATTGCTGATAACCCCAAATATCTGGCAGTCTTATATAGGGTCCTTAGTGAGTAAGACATGGAGGGAAAGTGGGCTACTGTGGGTGTGGGTGGACTCCTGGCACCGATCAGCTGCAGAAGCTGGCACGGCTCTGTACTTTTATGTATTGTCTGTGAATAAGCACTACAGCTCAGTCCCATTCACTGGAACCTAATAATAGGACATCTATATTAAAAAGTCCTGGAAACGACCCTTAACACCACACCATTAGGGTTTGTAAAATGTTGGTATAGAACTCAGTCTGTGCTGTTTTTTGGTATTTGTTGGGCTGCCACCTCCTCCTATACATTATTGCCTGTCTCTGAAATTCTGAGACGACATCTGACTAGTTTCCCAATTGTATTTCCCTTTTTATGAAGTATTTTCTCTCTCGAGGCTTGCGCTGGCACTCTCCTCGCAGATACTTGGGCGGAGAATGAATACTTCCTCTTGTTTTTCCTGTCACTGATTCACTCTCATCCTTCGGTGCATGACCCTTTGTTCTAGCAATACTTTCTCTTACACACTTTTCCTTAATAATCACTTAGTGGCCTCTTTTCCTAGAAATGGCGTCCTCCACAAGTAGTCACGTATTTCTAGCCATGTGACTTTGCTTGCGTCACTGCGATTTTCCCTCAGTACAGCCCTAACAAACCACCCGGCTCATTACCGCTGCTTTCTACAACCTGCTAGAACATGAGTGCAATGTCTCTGGGGACACATACATAGGAGGTGGTGAATTATTTATGTCCTTTAGCTTCACATTTTCTGGATGCTGAGCACATCTGAGCGTGGCAGTGAATGACAAATATGGATGCATATAATATAATGGACAGTGATAACTCCTGTTTCCCAGTGTGCAGTAAAACATCCCTTTTGTCTTTCCAAACTGTACTACATTGCTTAAGCTGCTTCCAGTAGATCTGCATGCTGTTACCTATTTGAAGTGGAACTACAACCTCCAAATACTTCTTGATGGTGCTGGACATTGTAGTTCCTCGAGAATTATTTCAGTTTCCAAGCTATTTTTCTATATCCGCTACTTCCTATTGTGGCTCACCAGCTTTTGCAAAGCTATAAGTTCTAGCTGGGAGTTGTAGTTTTTCAGCAGCTGAAGAAATCTGGAAAATTGATTCGTCCCCGGTGCACTTACATACCTATAAAAAGATGAATATCTCCGCATTGCTTCAAAGATATGTTTCTGTTCCTATTAAAGGCACTATTATTGGTTTGGGAGGCATTTTTGACTCCCCCTTAAAATATTGGACATGGTCAAGTTGAAAATTTAAAAAAAAAAAAAAAATAGTTCTGTTCTCTTTCGGAGCTGCATAGGAAGCTTGTTGGCAGGCAGGTTAACACATAATCCAGATCTCAATGTTACTGAAACTTGGACTTGGCTCCAGAGCACGTAGCTGGAGCGAGCATGACACGGTTTACATAGCTTCCTGGATAGCTAACAGAGGTGTTGTTTTCAGTCTCCTGTTGTGGCTCGCAACCAGGTGCCCCAGCAGCAGCAGCATCCCGAGAAGAAGCAGTTTGACCTTCTGAGTGACCTTGGAGCAGACATCTTTGCCACCCCTGCACCGCAGCCAGCTGCCACTGCTAACTTTGCCAATTTTGCAAACTTCAACAGTCATACAGGTAGGAAAGACATTCCCTTATTTGTTTCATCTCTGACACTTTGAGCTTGTGTAGACAATGTATATTCTTTTCGTTGGAATGATTGCCTTTGATTGTCATGATGATTTTCATGTTCCTCTTTTTCCTCCTACAGGGAAAGTTTGACCACTCAGATATCCTTGTAAGGCTACAGTCACTTGTAGTGGGTCCGCTGTGGGGATCAACCTGTGGTGGACCCACCTGCAGGGAAAACAGCAGCAGAACTATCTGGTTTTACCCTTCAGGGTATGCCATTTTTCAACTTTTACTTTGCAAAGGTTGAAAAAGTATCAAACCTGCAGCAAGAAATAGACCTGCTGTCAATTCAAAACCCACTGTGCAAGACACTTTGCACTGCGGGGTAGATGGGATTTATTTACACCATTACACTGATACTTTTTATCGCAGCCGGTTAAGCAAGGGCTAACGTGCTGTAGCTATGTCACATGTGGCTCTGGCCTAATGCTGCAAATCGGGGGTGGCTTCTTACGGGTGCAGCTCTAACCCAAAGTAAATGTTTACTCTCCACCATCCTGTAGGGGTTCTCTTAGGAGGGTATGTAGGAGAGAAGAGGTGATTTACATAAGTAATTCAGAGCCGCCTTTGTTCTGTACTTGAAATAAGGCTATGTTCACACTGCTGTTAAAAATGTCCATTGTTTTCATCCATCATAGGTGGGTGAATGCAGACGGATAGCCGATGGAGAGATCTCTGTCTGCATTTGTCTTTTAATGATCATTGTTCTCATCCTGTGACAGATGAGAGCAACGAACATTGAATAACGATAGTGTGAACCTACCCTAAGGCCGCTTAAAGAGGACCTGTCTGCTCGCTTGCTCTGTTTTAGCATATACTTGCATTCCTCATTAAGATGTTAGGACATACTTTCAGGGTACTGGATTATTTTTCTATTATTCCTCCTGAAAATGTGTGAATAAATTGACAATGGGCTATTATCTTATCAAAGGGGTGTAATACGATACGGTCAGTGGGCAATGGGGGGCACAGTTTCCGTTAAGAATAAGAGAGGGGAATGGTGCAATCCAGATCCAGAATAGTTATTCTAGGGAATTGGGGTATTTATGAAGACATGTCATAGAGCTGACGAAAGCTTTATAAGAGAGTGGCCACATGTATGAAAAGTACTGTACAGATTGTCCTAAATGTGACACAGCATGCTGTGTATGAGGAGGCCCTAAATGCCTCCAGTCCGTATATTTGGTGTTCGTGGCATTTTGGGTCACTTTTTTTCCCCCACTTCTCACTTATATTTGTTCTTGTCAAGGGGCAGGTTTAATAATGTAAGGGCTTGTTGCATAATTTAGGGTTCCCGGAGAAGCGGTGTCAGGTTTTTCTGGATTCTGGCCAGTTGCTAGGGAAAATAATGCATACTATGTCTTTAGTGACATCTCGATCCCTGGCATGTTTTGTTGCGAACTCTAGCTGTAAGGTGAGCTGACATCATACCTCATTATACATGATGGTGTTCCACTTTCCATCTTTTATGTAAAGCTGTAACATATCCTCTGTCTTGTGCTTGTGTTTTAATTAAGGGCTTTATTGTGATACCAGAAAAAAAAAAAAAAAAAGATAAATTGCATTTTAGTTTTTATTCTAAAGTAATAGACCTCAAACTAAGCTATATACATAAATGCATAATATACATTTACATAATACATATCCCGTATACACAGAAGAGGAAGGTAGATGTCTGGTCGGGCTCCCACCACTGGGTTCCCAGCAATAAGAAGGGTTCTCAAGTGCCCAATGTGATTAGATCACATTGCATTCATGACCACTGCTCTTTTCACTTCCATGGGGCTGATGGAGATAGCCGAGTATAGCTTTCGCTCAGTCCTATATTTGGAGTGGTGGTCACACACGAACACTATGGCTTCATTCACAAAACGGACTAGTGGGACCACCACCACCAGCAGTCAGTCACTTATCACCTATCCTGTGGAATGGGGGACATGTTGTTGGAGCGAAAACCCCTTTAATGATATTCCTTAGCTTCCAAGAGTGATGGCGTATATCGTCAGTATATGTGGGTCTGACATGGAATTGAGTGGGGATAAGCTGCAATATCAAACGCAAAACACATCTGACTATCTGCACAGTTATCACCTTTTCACAA
Source organism: Leptodactylus fallax (assembly GCA_947044405.1). Taxonomy (NCBI): domain Eukaryota; kingdom Metazoa; phylum Chordata; class Amphibia; order Anura; family Leptodactylidae; genus Leptodactylus; species Leptodactylus fallax. Next base: position 471,853 of record CAMRHE010000744.1, on the reverse strand, counting down.
AACCATATGTAAATATGTGCAATTTTGCAGCAGACCACAAAGCTTCCATGTATGGGTATGTTCACACTGAGCATTTTGCAGGCGGATTTTGGACGGCTATGTTCACAATGAGATTTTTACAGGCAGAATCAGTCTGTCCGCCTCCCACCTCTCCCATTTATTTCAATGGGGGGTTAGTGTCGTCTTTCTGTTTCCCCTTCATTTCAATCGGCTTTGCAAGAAGAAATCTGCTAGAGGAAAGGGCTTTTAATAGTGAAAAAAATTAGCTACAGGGAAAAAAAAATCTGCCTGACCTCCACTAAAATGAATGGAAGAGTTGGGAGGCGTTCATATAAGCTAAGTGTTAAAGGGGTTAATATTGATGGCCTTTCGCTAGGCTGCATAATGAAAATCACATGGACTGATTTAAAGGCCTGTGATGCCTCCAATACAGGCACAGCTCTATATACTGTGTAGTGGCTGTAAATGATACTGCAACTCTCTAGTATAGGAGAGAGTTACATAGGATAGCGAGGCAGCAGCATTCATGACCACTGCAAAGTGTACAGAGCTGTGCCTGTCCTGTAGCGCTGTGGCCCCTTCAGTCACTTTGCAGGCACTGCTGGGAGTTGGAGCACCATTCTGTTAATATTGATGACTTACATTAAATAAAGGGAGTCTGTCACCAGAACCCAGCTTATCAACCCAGCCCTGCAGATAAATAGGTTAGGGTCATCTGAATCATACAGTGAATCGGTGCTGCTGTTGCTCCAAAGAGCTCATTTGCAGATCGATAAAAAGGAGATATTGGGTATTGGGTCACCGGTTCACAAGGGGAAAACGCAGTTTGATTCAGGTGACCCTAACCTATCAGCTGGGTTCTGGTGACAGGCTCCCTTTTAAGGATAGGTCATCAGTATTGCAGCGACAGAGAACCCCTTTAATAGAGGACAGTGCTTAGACGATAAGCATTACCACATATCAGAGTTGTGGCAAATGACAGACACTTGGATACCACATCTGACACACTCTGCTCTTCTCCATCCCTCCCCAGTATAATCCTAGAAGTTGATGGGATCATGTCTTCATTGTACTTCATTTGACATTTCTGTGTTTTCACTAATCTGTTTATTTTTGATGTTTGCATTATTTTTAGTATTTTGTTACTCATCCCCATTAACCCCATTATGTTACTTTTTCTTTTGTTTTTTTTTCCCCTTCTATTTTCCACATTTTACAGCTCACAATTCTGCCAATGCAGACTTTGCAAACTTTGATGCATTTGGACATTCTAGTGGCGCAAGTAGTTTTGGAGCGTTCCCCCCATCAAGTCAGACACCCACCCAGCCTTTAAATACAGGTAGTCTTGCCTCTACCGCAGCTTGCGTAGGGAAAGCCTTGTGCTATAGCTAACAGCAAGGTGCTGACATCTCCATTCCTCTATGTGCCTGTGCCTGCTGTTTTCCTTACATCTGCTTACTTTCTGTGCTGTGCTGCTGTGACTTGTTGTGCTTTACGTGTATGCTTTTTATGTGTGTGTGTGTTCTCAGTTGGTTCTTTTTCTATGCTTTTTCTTTATATTTAGTTGTATTTATTATAGTATTACCCGCATGGCTTCCCTATTATTTAACAGCTCAGGCAAGTTTTGTGTGTAAATGTTATTGTATAATCGTGATTCAAGGGCTCCGACTTCTGCTCACAAATATTATGTAAGGGCTTGGAAGTCCTTTTCTATTTGTGACTGGAGATGTGATGCTTATGGCACAAAAAATGTTTTAGCCAGTTTGTGGCCCCCACAATACGATGCTATGGCTTGAGTACAAGATACAGCCACAATTGTATTTGCTAATGCAGCACACGTGGATTTCGTTCTAAAACGTACATTTTATTTGGCTTCTCAACATATAAAGCGCAGAGAATTCAGTGGATAAATGACAAGTTATAATGAATTTTTTAACAAATTCATTTGGACTTGCTCAGCTTCACATGGTGCCTATAGAGTGAACAGCCTTTTCCAAGTGACTGGGTCCTTTTAGCTACACAAAGTCTATTTCATTTCCTATAACAACTCTATAAAAACATAGTTGAATTTGCCATTGGATATGTCTTTCCAGCATTATAGATTTAGTGGCCCAGTAGATGGGCGTTCCACACCACATATGGGAGTGCACCGTGAGGCTGCGAGTATTAGCTACAGAAGTCTTTCCTGTGAACCTATTATTGTTGGTCCAAGGCGCCTAACATTGGCCACCCTTCTTGGCTGTTCTCACGTATGGATTATAATAAGAGCTCATGTAAGAAGAAACATTCACTTGGCTGCTTTCCTGTGTCTGAAACAGCTTACTGAAGATTAACAGGGGAAAGTCATAGGAATTGTGCAAGAGAACAGGCAAAGCAAGACAGTGACATCAATCTCTCCACACCAGTCTTTACATAGTCATTTTTCTCATTCATTTGTTAACACCCAGGCCAAAAAAATATGCATGCTGCCTTTTATTACAACTCCTTTTGCTAGGTGCTCTGAGCCAAGGACTGATGGCTGCTGACGTGTACACAGGCATATTTACCTATATACACCGATCAGCCAAAACATGAAAATCACCTGCTTAATATTGTGAAGGCTCCCCTTTGTGTCACAAAAACAGCATGGATCAACAAGACCTCTGAAGGTGTTCTCTGGTAGCTGGCACCAAGACGTTGTCAGCAGATCCTTGAAGATGGGATCTCCATGGACTGGAATTATTTCTCCTGCTCATCCCACAGATGCTAGATCGGATTGAGAAATGGGAAATAAAAAATCTTTACCATGTTTTTCAATCTATTTCTGCAGTGTGTCAGGGAACGTTATTGTGCTGAGTGGTTACTGACATTAGGGAATACTGTTGTCAGAAAGGGGTGTCATTAGCTTGTTCAATGGTCTAGTTAGAAGGTACTTGTCCATGTAACATCCACATAATTGCCAAGATCCAAGGTTGCCGAGTAGAACATTACTCAGAACATCACACTGCCTCTGCATCCTGCCTATGCAACACTGACTGTGCTTGGACCACATTTGGTACTTAGTTGTGTTTTGGAACTACTTATCCTTAGGATAGGTTTGTCACCTGCCCCCTCCTCGCGATCAGACTGCAACATTCATATAAGCACAGCTGCGTATTCAGTACTCTCCAAGCACAGTACCATACAATGCTTTGTATCACAGCTGAGCCCATTTATTTGAATGGGACTGAGCTGTGAACAGGCCATGTGACCAATGAACGCAACGTCACATGGCTGTGAAGTGAAAGCGACGCTCAGATTGCGGCACTTCTGGTTAAAACAGCTGATCCGTGGTGGCCCTGGGTGTTCAGTTGATGACCCAACCTGAATATAGGTCATCAATCAACTGTTCAGAAAACCCCTTTAACTTATCATTGCACCCTATGAACACCCCTGAACCTACAATTTGTAGATGCTCTGACTCTAGTCGGCCAGTCATCGCAATGTGGCTCTTCTCAGTCACTTAGATTCTTACTTTTGCCCATGTTTTGTACCTCCAACACATCCTCAAGAACAGACTGTTCACGTGCTATCTAATATATCTCACCTCTTCACCGATGTCATTGTCACTAGATAATTGGTGTTGTTGGTGTCGGTGTTATAGCTGATCAGTGTGTATCTGCAGCAGTTGTGTATTGGCACCATCAGCTATTGATGGTGATGGAGTGGGGGTAGCTCAGGGATCATGAATACAGGGACTTATAGCTATACTCTATAACTATAGCCTGATGATTATACAAGCAATATAACTTTTTTTTTGTCCCATCTGGTATTCTAGTTAGTCAGACCTGTCAGGATCTGAGCTGTTCCAGTGAGAGGCTTATCACGTCCACACTTGTATCCAATTGACATTTCCTTTAGTGGTTTAGTAAAATCGCAAGGTGATAAGACAAGACATACGAGGCACATGCCAAATAGCCGTCTATCACTGAGAGGTTGGTACGGTCACTGGCCAAACTGGATTTCTTTCTAGCCTATGAAAATCACATGTGAAATGTAACCCGTTGTCCATCAGGCACAGTTCCCTGTGCTATAATTGCCTCACCCTGTGTTTGCTTCCTGCTGCCTCTTGTCTTGAGGTGTAGGGTAAGTGTAGGGGATTGTCAGCAGTATTCAGCTTTCCTGCTTCCTGCAGCTTATGTATAATAGCGTAGACTGTTGGAGGAATGTGCTGAGCTCAAGACTATATAACACGTCCTTCCTGCATTACCAGGAGAGAGGAGTAGTAGTGGGTGGTCCAGAACGTAAACTGCTTGTTATAAGTCATTGTCCTAGCCCTTTATGTGTCCCAGAGACTCCTGTTGTGATCACCACCATGGTGTCCCCATTGTAGTACTGAGTATGTTGGCCACTTACGCAGTATAAGACCCTTGTGTCTTTGTACCATCTTCCATACAGCCTGGGTCTCTTAGTGCTGTGCAGCATGTTAGTGGCCTGCATCTCTCATTTGGTCACTGCATGCCTCTTTGTGTTTTAGTTCTGTTTATTGGTCTTTTAATTTCTTTAAACATGGCGTCTTGATTTTTTTTTTTTCTCTGCAACCCTTTATTCCTTTTTCCACCTTTCCTTGTTTTCACCTTTCATGGCCACTCAGCGTTCAGAACGCTCCCTACCAGCTGCAGTTTTGGTGACTTTACGTCTGCTTTCTCTCTGCAGACCGCTTACCGTAAGTCTTACCCGTCCCTCCGTGGGACGACTACTGATGTTTTATTTGTACTTGCTGTGTGTAGTTTTTCCACTGTAGTGTGTAGATTAGACGTACCTGTGTTTGTGAATGGATTGCAGGATGATTATGATGATATTATGTAATCTCACTAAGTGGCTTTTGCTGTCATCTGTCTTATAAGATACAGTCTGATTTTTTTTTTTTTTTTTTTTTTTCCCCCTTCTTTTCTTTTCCCCTGTGAAAAGTGCATCGGCAAGCTCTGTAAGTGAGCAACCTGGTAGTAACGCAGTGGATGAAATTTCACTGAACTGAACTGCACTGACTGTTCAGTAAGATCTCTCACGGTCCTTACTAGGCCGAGGCAGATTCCTGTGGTGTCTATGACTATGAGGCACTCAGCAGTCAACTGCACTGGTTGATAGTTGTAGCATTTCCTGTATGACTTCTGTTGTTCATGACACCACTGTTTCTTTGCCATAGTCATCAGAGGCTTCAGCAGGAAATGGATACCAAAGGGATCTCGAGAATGGTGCCATAAGGTGAACTTTTCAGGGAAAGATCTCCAAAATTGTCCCAATACTAAATTTATAGTTCTTTGCTGATTCTTTGCTCATAATGAGCTCTGACAATATGCATGCTGATTGGCGCTTGTTGTCATGTCTGAAAAGCCCAATGACCTACGTAGGCGCTGTCACCCTGAGCATTTTGGTGTTTTGTTTCTCTAGCTCTGATGCAAGTTATGTGAATTTCACACTAGCGTTCGTCTTTCCGAAGAACGGAAACCTAATCCACTTAAAAAGCGGTTATAATGGGGTCCACCGGGTTTCCGCCTGAAAAGCGGATTTGGGGACAGAAACCCCGAACGTAGTCAGAATATTGGTGTGAACCTAGCCCTAGGTTATTTAAAAAAAAACAAAAAACAAAAAAAACAGCTATATTCTGCCCCTATTATGCTTTTCAGCTGAATACAGCTTCTGTTCTGCTTATTCTTCCTTTACACGCACAACTATGCTAGCTCCGTGTCATTCTCCACCTCCCCCCCCCCCCCCCCCCAAAACACAGCTCTGTTGACTTCATGTTCTTCACACCCACAGCTAGCTGTACTACCTCCATATTTTCCCCCTTCACACACAACTCTGCTGACTCCCTGTTTTTATTCCTGCACACACAGCCCGGCTACATCTGTGCTCCCCCTACACTCGCATTTCTGCTACTTTCATTTTAGCTCCCTGGATACAGCTAATCCCTCCATATACTCAGCTCTGCTGCCTTCACTTTCCCCCATGCCCTTAACTCTGCGTGAGGGAAATTTAGATGTAGAAAAGTTGAGGGTGTAGGGGGATGTGAAGGCATCAGAGATGAGTGTATAGAGGGAGCAGGCTGTATGCGGAGAAGTGACATGAAAGTAGCCGTATTGTGGATGTAGAGTGGGAGTACAGAGGTGGTAACAGAGCTGACTGTGTGTGGGGAGGTGAAGGTAGCACTCAGCTCTGCTACAGCCACTCCTGCTCCTCCTCCTCCTTCACACACACTCAGCTCTACTGCATCCATACTAGTCCACTACGGACAGCTTCCATACACAGAGCTATTGTACAAGCTCTGACCCTGTATGTGACTGGTCACATGACTATGACATTATCAAAGGTCCTTTTTCAGGACTGCAAAATACTAGCAATTATATTGCCAGCAGATTCTCAATTTGGCTCATAACCCTCCCGCAGGTATTTACATGACACCTCCCCCCCCCCCCAGGGGGGCACAACCTACAGGTTGGGAAGCAGTGCTGTTGTGTTACCCACAGGGAGAGCGGTCAGGGTGACTGCGCCCATCAGATGTTGCATGTCATTCAGCTTTTCAGGCCTTGCGGCAGGTCCTCTTTTAACTTTTCATCTTTATTTTCCAATAATTGCAATGGAATTTCAACAAACTATGGTTTGTGCAGTTTTTCATTTTCTCTTCTCTTATACGGTTGTTGTTGTAGGCAGCACATCCCCTGTAGGGCCACCGAAATGTTGCGGACACCTACAGATTGGTGTTTGTAGTTTGTCTGATCATTCCTATGAACTTTCGTTCCGGTGATCGTCATCCCTTGTGAAAAGTCCATTATGTTTCAGCAGTTTTAAAATTCAGGGATTACGACGAATAGGTCTTTCAAAGGGAATGGATTATTTTTTTTTTCACATATTAACTTCTAGAAACTTCATAAAAAGTTAGCTCAGAGCGTTCTGGCTTGTCACTACTGTTTGCTTTTAGCGTGCTGCCTTTATATCCAACTGATAGCTAAACACAGATTGACATCCCACTGTTAGGAGTGAATGTTTGTACTTCTGGCTGTAGTATTCCAAGTATTCCTCCTTTATTTTATAGGTACAAACGCAAATGCAAACTTTGCTCAGTTCGACAACTTTCCCAAATCCTCCAGTGCTGACTTTGGGGCCTTTAATTCGACTGTGGCTAGTAAAACGGCTGCTGTTAGTAAACCAAGCCAGCCTTCAGCGGATAAATATGCAGCTCTTGCAGACTTAGACAATATCTTCGGCAGTGTGCAAGGTAAGGTTATCTATTAATAAGGTTCTGGGTAAAAATTATAAAGTGTGACTAATCAAACTTAAAGGGAGTCTGTCACCTGAACCCAGCATATCAACCCAGCCCCCAGATAGATAGGTTAGGGTCAGCTGAAACATACAGTGTTTTCCCTTTGTGAATCGACGCCTCCATTGCTGAGAGATTGCTGCTTTTGTCAATATGCAACTGAGTTCTTTGGAGCAATGGAGGGCGTCACTGTTGCTTTAAAGAGGAAAGTAGCAACACCCTCAATGTTTTGAAGAGTTCATTTGTATATTGACAGAGAGTGACCAATTCATAAGTGAAAAACACTGATTCAGGTGAACCCTAATCTATCTACGGGGCTTGGTCTGGTGACAGAAACCCTTTAACTCCTTCCTGCTCTGCTCAGCCGTATTATTACGTTGCGCTGAGCATTAACCTTAGCCTTAATAGTACGGCACAGGTACTTCCAGGTCTTGGCTGTAGTACACAGCTGAGACCCAGGACTAGCCAACGGAGTCAGAAAATACTCATACTCGAGCGGCTTAACCCCCCCCCCCCCCAGATGCCACGATCAATAGCGATCACAGCATTTTGGTGGTTCGGGGGCAAGACCGCCCCCTGCCACCCTTAAGATTTCCTGCAGGGTTCGAGGGGTTGCCATGGCAGCCAGGAGGCTATGTGCGATTTACATTGCACTGAAGATCAGAAGATTCCAGGTTCAAGTTCCTCTGTAAGACTGGGGAAAAAAAGTAAAATGAAAAAAAAAAATTTAAAAAGTTAAAAATAGAGTATAAAAATAAATACAAAGTACAAAAATCCCATCTTTTAATTTAGAAAATCACATAGCATAAAATGAACAAACATGTTAGGTGTTCTGTGTGAATACAAGTCTGCAGTTTCCAAAAAATACAATTGTTTATCCTGTACGGTGAACTCCCAAATAGCAATAAAAGTGATGAGAAAGTCATATGTACCAAAAATTGGAACCAATAAAAACTACAACTTGGTCTGCAAATAAAAAGTTCTTGCATATCTCCAACTAAGCAGCAAAAAAGTTGCAGATGTCAGAATACGGTGACCCAAGGAAAATGGTTCTTTTTAGAAAAATGTTATTAGTAAATAAATTAGTAAATCGTATTAGTAAATAAAACCTAATACAACCAAATATAAATATTGTACCACCGTAATCATAATGAGTCGGACCCACTGCAAAAAGTTGCCATTTCATTTTTAATGCAGAGTGAACGCTGTAGGAACAAAATGCAAAAAATGATAGGATTGTGGGGTTTTTCACACGGACCCCCCAAAAAAACTTTAATAAAAGCTAAGGCTGGGTTCACATCTGCGCTGGAGACTTCGCCGCAGAAGCCATTGGAGAGAGAAGTCCTCCGTTATTCGATTTGAAACTGGCGGACCCCATTATAGTCTACGATAGAGACCAAAACGCGTAAGAAAAACATATGTACCCCAAAATGGGGCCAAATGAAAGTACAACTCCTCACGCAAAGAATAAGCCCTCACTTAGCTACGTTGACAGAAAAATTTAAAAGTTATGATTTTTGGAAAGCGAAGAAGGAAAATCTGAAAAAACTACCCTGTGTCCTTAAGGGGTTAAAGTAATACTAAGTATATGAAATGCCTTAAAAAAAAAAAAAAAAAAAAAAATTCTACCACTTCCTTGCCTAATTTGTTCCTGTGCTTTGATCCCGTTTTGGCTCATGAAAGTTGATCCATGTCTCCTTCCTCATCCTTACTGTTCTGGAAGACAATTAGATTCACCAGGAGCTTCCCCCCACCACCCTGCCTGCAAGTAGGAGAAAAGAGATGGCTTTGCATCTCCTTAGCTCCTGTTTACTTCTATCATTCATTGCTAGGTTTAATATTTCTCTCCAGTTTGTCTGAAATCTAAAGTAACCCTCCTGAATTTTTTATTTTTTTTTGCTTGTAATGCAGGACCCTACCCCACAGTTTACCTTCCTGGTCATCAACCTTCCCGCGATCCTCAGGGGGAGGTCTTCTTGCAGGCCATTCCTGCAGCATGGCTGCACATTTAGGTCCCAGATGGTGGTAGTCATGACTCACCCTGGAACCTGTAAAGAAAATAAGTCTCTTTGTGGGACTTGTGTGCTATCAAGCAGCAGAAATAGCCTGCAAAAGCCGCCATGATAGGCTGCCATGGATTTTCACTCCAATGGGCACAAGATAAATATAACTTGTGGTGTGGACTTTTGATTTACAGCTTTTGCCCAAAGGGTCACTGTAAGTTTGCAACAGGCCTGACATATCTTGGCAGATTCACCAGCAATCTTATCTCCCCTGTCATAGGCATAACATTAATTACACATATTGCTAATGCCTGAGGCCAGAATTGGAGGGATCTGTCGCTATTTCTTACTTCTCTGTTGTAGTAAATACATGTATTCCCCATGAAATAACACTTTTGGAGCATCATTTTTTGAGCTTCTGTGTTGTAATTTCCATTTATTCCATGAATATAATTCCAACTGGGTGTTACCAGTTTTGTCAAAGATCTGTGTCCCTACATTCTGGGACTGTCAGTGCTGACTGGATAATGTCGGATTGCATAGGGACACACTCTGACTAGTGACATCCAGTTGTCAATTGTAAATTATGGGAAGTATTTACTAAAACAGACATGAGAGATGTCAGGTCCTCTTTAAAGCCTCTACGTCTACAGTCAGTGTCCCAGTTTATCTAAAGCAAAAAGGTGGAAATGAAATAGTCTTGTATTGTGGCATAGTGTGTAGTCTGATCCTGCTGGCACGTTACAGACACTAGGCATAGTGGAGGAACACCTCCTGGCAATCCATCAGATTCTCTATGTTCAGTTCTGTTTCAGCTAAAGTAATGTCACTTATGCAGACTCCTGTTTTCCAGGTGGCAGTACACAAGGAAGTAGCTATAGTGGTGCAACCGTGTCTTCTGCTTCTGTTCCAGCTGCTCCAGCTCCAACAGATAAGTATGTTCACAAGTCAACCATAGCCTTTAACTTCATGTTACTTTACGTGGTTGACCTTGTCCCTCTGCAGGAAAATCAATTTAATAAGAACATTATAACTAATACTATTGTTGTTTATGAATGAATGGGGAAGGGTCACGCATTCTGCACCCAACTTTATATTTTGAACTGGAGTAAAACACCCCCGTTGTCAGCGATGATCAATTTATCCTCTATGGATAGGGCATAAGTATTTTTTGTGACATCACCTCTTTAAGCTGCTAAATATAATCTCTGATGTAGGTGCTATGGCGTCCTTTTTCCTCTATCTACAGAATGCCCCATTAAGCCGTATATACCGGCTTGCCAGGTTGCAGCTAAAGAGAGTAAATCGAGCTCTCACACACATGAAGATCTACTATTGTCAGCAATAGGGATCAATCTATTCTGATAAAGTGGCTAACACGAACAAGACTAAAGCAAATGTGCAGATATTCGTTTTATTGGTATTGCTTACTTGTATAGCGCCACCATATTTCGCAGCGCTTTACCAATATTGTAAAAACCGTCTCATATGGTTCAGTATCTGAATTCCCTATTTGTATGTCTGTGGAGTGTGGGAGGAAACAGGAGTTCCCGGGGAAAACCCACGCAAAGACAGGGAGATAATACAAACTCCTTGTAGAAGTTGTCTTTGGCTGGATTTGACCCAGAACTCCAGCGCTGCAGTGCTAACCAATGAGCCCCGCGTGCTGCCCATTTTATACCTGTGCAAGGTGTAGTCGCCACCAGGGTATCTTTTGTTTTTTTTTTTTTTACTGAACATTTTTAATTCACGAAACACAAACAAAATAAATCCCCATTCTCCATCCTCCCCCCAATCCCCCCCATGCAAAAACACTGTGGAAATAAACAGACCCCATGACCATGATCCGGATAGAACAGGGTAACTTTTTATATATGGTTTGGACATCGCTCTGCAGATATATTGGTCTAATGTTGAGTTAAGAAGTTGGTGAACATCAGCCTTGCAGGCTCTTAGGATGGTATTACACTAAAAGATTATTATTTTATATATATATATATATATATATATATACACATATATATATATACAAGTTGTGATCAGCGTATGTTCTGCAGCGCCCTATTACAGAGACCGATGCAGAGATCACACCAGAGCAATCCTTGCTAAAGCAATTGTTCCCCTGGATTATACTCTTTGTTTGCCGGCAGCTCAGCCGTTATTAGACAGGTCAATTCGCTTTCCAACTGGCAGTGATTTTTTTTTTTTTTTTTTTTTCTTGCCGAAATCAGCAAACGTTTCTTTATTGGGTGATTGTCAGCTATATTAGACAGATTGTCTATTGAGCGTTCATTCCCAACAATTGCCTGCTAAATCACGCTGTCTAATATTGTTTAATGTACTATGCTAGGAAAGTGATCCTTAAGACTTAACTGAAAACACTGAAAGACCTGATCTGCTCCCCAGTGGACACAACTTATATAGGCAGATTTACCTAAATATAAACTGACCTGTGCAGCTACAGGCACCCACGATAGATTCATACTCTGGATTATGCACATAGGCCTCTCTGACCTCCGCTCACAATGGGTACTGAATTTAGTGTCAGTAGGAACTGGCACCAAATACTAATGCTTTTATCAATACTTCATGATTATATTACTTTATCTATGTACATATTGTAGGCTCTCTTTCTATTGGTGCTGTATGACTGAGATCTGTTTTAAAAAGCAAAAAAAAACTGCGTACAAGAGTGGAACAGTTTCCGGGTGAAAAGAAACAGAATCTCAGATAACCTCTTCATGGCATAGCGAATAGCCATCTTTTTAGGTTTTAAGGCAAAAGAAAAATAAAATTAACTTTATCAGTTGGAAAACTGCAGATGTCCTTCGCCTATTTTTTAAGGTTCTCATCATGTCTCTTGCAGCAATGTTTTTGGGATCCCAGCTCCAGTTCCAGCACCGCACACACACCCAGCTCCATCAGTTGCAGGAGCTTTTGGAGGTAAGAGTATTTTTGGGTTATATTCACACCAGCTTTAGAATGCTTTTAATAAGAGAAATGTTAGTAATTAAGGGTGGGTTCACACTTGCACCCGGACTCCGTCCGCCATGAATCCGACCTAAATTTCGGAAAAAAGGATGGGGAAAGGTTTGAGACGGTTTGCTTAAAAATCCATTCACTTCAATAGGTTTTTAAAGCAATGCGCGGGTGTCTGATTGTACCCTCTGCGCCGCGAAGCCGATTTTTTTTTCGTCGGAAAGAAAGTCGGACATGCAGGACTTTGTGTCGATGAAAAAAAAAACGGCGCATTGCTTTAAAAACCCATTGAAGCAAATGGGTTTTTAAGCAAACCGTCTCAAACCTTTCCTTCTCTTTTCCCAATCCTTTTTTCCGACATTTAGGTCGGATTCACGGCGGACGGAGTCTGGGTGCAAGTGTGAACCCACCCTCGTATCAATTAATAAAATGAAGTGACAGAAGAGAAAGGTAAATCCCATCAATATTTGATGTGACTTCATCCAGTCTGTCTGGGGTTACATGACGAGACAGAAGGATTGGCGCAAGCCTACATCCACAGAAGATCTGTGCTTAGTTCTCCAAGATGTTTGGAGTAACCTGTCTGCGGAGTTCCTTCGAAAACTGTCAAAGTGTACCTAGAAGAATTGGTAGAGGGAAAAGGGTAAAAGTCACACCAAGCATTGATGGGATTTAGATTTCTCACATCATTATTTTTATCAATTAAAATAATCTATTAACACTTTTTTTGAAAGTATTCTTGCTGTGCAGCATTTTTCACGCCTGCCTAAAACCTTTGCACAGTACAAGCACATTTCCCTGTAATTATCCAACCTAAGCTATTTCATGTGTTTACACTGTGACGTGGAACACATTTTACATCCTATAGGGGTGGTTGCTAAACATTATGATGGAATGTCCACTTTTCAGCTCCTGCCTCAACGAACCCGTTTGTTTCTGCTTCCGTTGCACCTGCTGTGAACCCGTTCCAGACAAATGGACGAGCGCCTCCAGGTAAGGAGATATTGTTGTATGTACAGGACCACCGAATTTATTAGAATTCATCAATATCCTAGGATTTCTTATATTCTAGTTATCTTACGGTCATGCAGTCTTAGTCTCTCATCGCTGTATGAGCAAGAGATTTGTTGGCCCTGCAGGCACGAGTAAAAGCCGAAAACTTCTTAATAATGGCTCTTCACTGTGGCTACAGTAGTATGTTTATAATGGTAGCACTTGTAGACAGTGTGCCATCCCTTTATAAGATGGGAATATACATGTCATGGCCTCTACCACTGCTCACAACTCAGTGTGAAGGTAAACTGGTTTCTGCCTGTAGATACTTGTCTGACAGCATAGTGGGTAAGTGTATTATTGCTTGGACCCCCAACAATCAAGATCGTGACAATGCAAGTGTTTAGGGGGACGGTGTCTGGGTGTCCCCTCATAACGTGTATAGCCAGTCTTAGACACCAGTGAGTGACATGATTGGACTTCAATATGGTTTTCTTGCCTTATGTAGACCTCCAGCCATACAATAGAGGTGACCTCTGTCATTAAATCCCCCAATGAGATGACTTCCTTACAGTGGTCCGTATAGCAATGTAGAAAACCGATACGTAAACCTACCAGAGATCCCACTAAATGGAAAAAAGTCTAGTATAAAAACCTGATTTAAGCAATGACCTTCACTTTTAAAAGAACATTCAGATTAGTCAGTAGAGTGACCACTGCTATCTCCTTGTTCACACTGGAGGGTGTAACTCAAATGTGAGCTAAAAATTAGGAGTTTTCCACTAAACTAGTTAATGGCAAATAATAGGAAGTGCCTTAAAGGCGGGGTTGACTATTTAAGCACCACATGTTTTAAGAGTACGAGGGGTGGATATTTAGAGGTTATAACTCTGTAAATACCCATTTAAGCTGTATAAAATTGAGGTGTTATCGGTTCTGACTAAAATAAGTGTTCATTAGTTGGGTTTTTTTCAAAACTTTACTCTGAAGACACAACCCCTTTGTTACCCGAAAGTTTACTATGGCTCTTCTTGAGCCCTTGCCTAAAATCTGCCCCCATTGTCCTTCACATTTGGCATGCCATGTACTGTATTGGTGAACTACAAGCCTTGGAAGACCACTTTTTAAATTCTCAACCAGGAGTCCGTGATGGTCACACGACCGAGATGGACTACCCGGGTGCCCCATTTCACCCATTCCACCAGACCAGACTACCGACAGCTGCAGGAGCAATGGATGTCTGTGAGTGTTTATCCAGCCTCAATGCTGATATCATGTCTTACTTGGCTTAGTAGAAAGCTGGGTATTCACATTATTATGTTACAGATTTTATTATTTATCCCCCCCTTCCCCCACACGCAGCATGTAACATTTTGTCAAGCCATTGACATTTTATTTTTTTATGTCTTGTCGTGACGTATTGGATTTTCAGTATTTTGTTGTAAGACTGGTAATGGCACCTGTAACTCCCATTTTGCACATATTCTTTGTTTTTCTTTTTGTTTGCAAGAATTGCATTATTTTTAAGCAGATCTCCTTTTAGAAGTACTAAACTTGACAAACATTTTACAAAGTGGCATGGCCTAAGACGCGTGTGACACGACATCTATCCAAGTGTTTCTGGGCAGCCCTAGTCAGGTGCAGCTTGGACAGTGCTATGACAAAATAGGGTTTCTGAGCGTACTTTGTAGAAGGTCTGCTGCTTTGTATTGGTGTACAGCAGTGTTCTTCAACCTAGGGCTCTCCAGATGTTAGCAGCTCTAAAAGCATTGCCCAAAGGTTGTGCAGCAATTTGGTACGAAGGTCTAAACTGTGTCATTGACTGTTAAGTACAGAACCTGTATGATTGGATATACGAAGTAGGATTCTTCACTTTCACTACTCATTGTGACTTAACACTTACATATTTGATAGTGACTTATTGCGTGCAAGAGATACAGTCTTGCTGGATACAGTAGTGTTAAAGTATCTGAATTAATTGAATTTCTTCTTCAACATGTTACTAAAAAACTGCTTCAAAAGCTTGCACAGGTAGGGTGTGTTAATACGGAGGAATCTGCTGCGGATTTGGGGGCGGATTCCGCCCCCGAATCCGGAGCAGATTCCTCCCGAATCCGCCTCCCGTTGTTTTCAAAGGGAGGCAGAGATCGCAGCAGGATGCGGAAAAAAGTAGCGTCCTGCTCAATCTTGCCGCGGATTCCACCTGCGGTGTCCGCGGTTCCAGACGCCCTCTTGATTAAACCCTTTCATCCGGGCCTAATCAGGAGCAGGATGCCACGATGAAATGCTGATGCACTGCATTGGCATCCCATCGCGGCAGACCTTGGCGAAAATTCCGGCAGTGGAAATTGAAGATCATTTTCTGCCGTGTAAGCACAGCCTTAAAGGGGTTCTCATCTTGGACATTTATGGCATTTCCCCATGCTACTTTTCAAACCCACAAACTGGGTCATCACACCCTGCTGTCCTGCATGGTAAAAGGAGAGGTGGCCGAACATGCACGCAACTCTCCATTTACTTCAATGGGAGTTCTGAATGTAGCCAAGCAAGTGTACGGAGCTGGAATTTGCATATGGATATTCCATGTCTAAGATGAGAATTCTTCTTTAAGGCCGCGGAAAAAAATGTGGTGTTCTAGCGAATCCCATCCACATACTGCGGAAAAATATGCGCACAAGCGGTTTTGGAAATCGAAGCATGTCAATTATACCTGTGGAAACTCCAGCGTTTTCCCTATAGGTATAATGGAAGCAGAAAGTCAGCAGAGGAAACCTCAGTGGACTTTCTGTGAAAAGCGCTGCGGGAAAAACCCCGATGTGTTGCTGCCACTGTTTTTCCCGCAGCACTTTGTCAGGCCTTAGCCGCGACATGGGGCCTTAGCCTAAGGGCATGTTCATTCATTACGGATACTCTGCACATTTTGTTGCATAATTGTATGCAGAATATCCACGGAGTGTTACAGTTCAAGTAAAGCGAATGAGATTTTATGCTGCAGGCTTACATTGCACTGCAAGGAGCGAAATCTGCTGCAAGCCTGCAGCATTTCTACAACCAAATCTACAACAAAAATTGTACAACTTGGTGTGCTTTTTTTTTTTTTTTGGCTTTTCTGCTGCATATTGTCAGCAGAAATGCCTCTGATTTATTGTGCTGAAAATCTTTAGCTTTTCAGTCCATTGAGAACACGCCCTTAAAGGGTTGCTAAAGATTTAAAAAGAAACAGACTACTACTTTTCTTTAAGAAAACTGCACCAATGTTCATGGCTTGGGTCAGATGTCTTGCTTCAGCCATGTCCGTTTGGACACCATACACAGTGTATGGACAAGAGTGGCGCTGTGTTTGCGGATAAAGCAAACTCAGACATTATCTGTTTATCTAGCTGTGCAGCTACTGCCTGCCTACTATGTAGATCTGACTGCAGTTTATTTTACGGTGGCTAATACGCCATGCAATGTTTCAGTTTTCTTTCCAAGGACATTCCCAGTCTTCCCATTCACATGCCAGACCATAAATGCAGGTGATCGTTGCAGTTCCTTTTCCTTTCCTGTGTGTGGAATCCTATGCATGCCACTTGTATTACTAGATCTTTAGTAATCTACCGGAGAGACTGTTTCATACTATTCTTTCCTTTTTGTGATTTTGGTTTTTATGCTTCCTCTTATATATTACTATAGGAGTGTTACCTCATTCACATTTGTGCATGTTTTTTCAGGGTCCAGTTTGTGTTTGTAACACAGCTTTATACTTGTTATACTCCTTATATCTTTTTTGTTTTATAGTTTTTTTTTTTTTGTTTGTTTTTTTAGGTATATAAAGCAATCTCTTTTTATTATGCTCTTTGTTCAGACCACAAAATCTTTCTCTTCCCAAAATGCAATGGATTGTGTCACCATCTTGTTGTTAGCGGTTATATGATGAGATCATATAACTTGGCTTTGTTCACACAATTATTTCATGTCTGTCCATGTGCCAGTACGGCTTATGTATTCCTACTGCAGATACTGTACAAATACACATAGTATGAAGTATGACGGGCTGGTCATAGGTTTGTGAAGATACTTGCCCTCTAAAATATCACGATCAACATAAAGGAATATATAAAGTAGTGAGGGTGACTTGTGAATAGTCATGTTGGCACTCCCGGATACAAGAATAGTCATTCAGTCCTGATCTGCAAGCCAGGCCCAGCAGCAGTTGGCGTTTGTACAGATGAAGCCGCAGCCATTATAGCTCACTTCGCTGATTAATTTCATAATATAACTTTATGGCAGTCAAAGTTCAATTTCTCTGATATAGAGCTCCAGTTCCCTGTGTAAATCGAAATGGAGTCTACCACCATGAAAATCTCTTCTAAATGACTTATATGCTGTTGTAGCGGTGCTTAGTGACATAGAGAACATACCTTATCCTGTTAATCTCACTGCCGGAAAAGTACATTTTGAATCCATATGTAAATGATGCGTGGCCTGGCTGCATCTGCCGGAGCACTTCTGGTCCTTGCACATCTGGACTTGTCAGTTTTGTTAGGGTGGAACTTGGTTGCCGAAAACAGGTACTCTGCTCCACCAGGGTGTGGCCTTGCCAGCCAAACAGCTAAATTTGTGGAGCCATACTGTGGGTGATTTCTGTAGACCGTCTTACTGAACGCTAGTCTTCATATCTGTGCGCCAGGAGAGAAGGCACATTCTCCAGCAGGGCCGTGCGCCTGTACTGAAATCTACTAGCGTAAAGGATGATAAATCACACCCCGCTCATTGACACTTTTTAGGGAGGTTGTGATGACGGCGTAAAATTGCATGATAAATCTGCCCCATTGTACTTGCTGTAAAAAAGTAACTATTCACCACTATAACAGCATATACATGGTTTAGAAACTGTTTTGGTGGTAGGAGAGTCCCTTTATAAGATCACTTACTGGATGTCGTATAGGTGCTAACTGCATGTTGGGCTCTTATTCAATTTAGTGTATAACAAGTAGCAGTCAGCACCTTCTAGTGGTAACCGAAGTCTAAATCCTTCACGTTTATATAAATTGTCACCAACCCACCCACCCATCAGCTGAATTTATTCACACTAGTGTTATAAGTTTTATTCCTCTTTTCTCATCCTGCTTGGTATAGTTTGACACTACTTTTGTTCTTAATAATTACACTAGAGACTTCTGCCCGTAATAGTTACTGCCCAGGCTTTGTTGTCCCATTTTGTTCTTTCTAATGGATCTGTTATTGGTTGTATCTGGAACAGCTTCTTTTGGAACAGCCTCACTAAGCATGCCCGCCGGGTTCGGGACATCGGCACCGTACAGTCTTCCTACCAGCTTTAGTGGCACTTTTCATCAGCCTGCATTCCCCCCTCAGACAGCCTTTCCCCAACAGACTGCTTTCTCACAGCAGCCGAATGGTAATATACAAGGTACGGTACAGTAGCTAAAACTTCAGACCTATTTAAAATAGATCTTGATGTGTAAACCTAAACTTTTTCCATTGACAGCAGACAAACTTCTGTTGAGAACAAATATTTTCAATATTCTTATTTGTTACCTGTTTTGTTTCCTTTAAGGAGCTGGTTTTGGTGTGTTTGGTCCAACAAAGTCAGTGGTTACTCCGTTTGGACAGGTTGCAGCTCCTGCTGTTTCTAGTAATCCTTTCATGGTGAGTATAGTGCGTTAGTGGACACACATACGTTATGCATTACTCGCTTGAAACCAAGATATCTTGAAGCAAACCTCCAGTGATCTACTGTATCTCCAGGAGCATATTTAAGCTTGTAGCTGAATTGTTTTACCTAATGCATTGCTATATCTCTCTTACTCTGTTTGCAGATACTGTTGGCTATGTCTCCTCATTGTTTCCAGCTCATTACCTAGATTTTCAGCCACCTCTGCTATCTAGCAGCAGTGGCTGTGCTGGTGACATTTGTCCCCTGTTCCCAGCCTTCTCTATGCTCTTCGCTTAACTGTGATTGACTGCTAATGGAGCCGTCTATTGGCTGTGCAGTATTCTCTTAGCTGCTGAGCACTGATCAGTGAAATCAATTCCTCTGTTATCGCTGTATGTGAATCCAGATATAACAGTGTACAGTTTAGAACAAATACACTGTTCGTCTAGGGAGAACGTTTCTGGCCTGAACTGCCCATCGCACAGGCTAAGCCCACCAACCAACTGGTCACTGAAACCAGGAAATTAATTTCAGTATGGGGTAAAACTGGTGGGGACTTAAATTACTGCAGTCCTTTACTTCCTCCTTAAGAGAGGGATCTAGCTATAAGGGACTGTTCAGTTATACTCTCTTTCCTTATCCAATGTTGGGTGTGGAGAGATGCAGCTGCTTGCTAGCCTGTAATGTTGCTACAGCAACCATCCGACACCCAACGAGTATTGTACATGGGTGCTATTACTAGATGTCAGATCTGACAAGAGAGTATTACAAGCTGCCTGTGAGTCTGTAGAAGGTATTTGATGGCTAATAATGCCATGTGATCACTGCAGCATAGGCACGGATACAGGAAAGTCTCTTTTCTCTATAAGAGGACAGGAGGGAGAAATGTAATATGGACTAGAAAAACTGAGACAAGACTGAATATCATGGCAGACAAATGATGACAACTTCCATGACCTTTTCTTAGTTATTTTCTGACTGCTAATCACCTTTTTACATCATGTCAAGCAGCACTTAGATGTTACACAGCCTAAACCCTGATGCCAGCCTGGAGGCAGATATAATCACTACCCATTATGTTAGTCATGCTGCAATTTTATCGCTTGCTTCATACACTCGTGAACTGGATTTTATGGCTTTACATTGACAGTGTGTCCCTACTTTAAATGCAGCTTAGTGATTTTTTTCAGTAGGAAAACACATATAGATATATATGAAAAAATAGAATATTTTCATCTAATACTAGTGAGTGCTTAAATCGGGGTATTATGAAAGCCATTCAACTTTGTCTTGTATCCATCCATGAATTGTAGCCTGTTTTTTGTTTTTTTTGTTTTTTCTTTTGTTTGCTGAGGTGTGATTTTTTTCATTTTTCCTTCCTTTTTGCAGGCCGGGGCACCCTCGGGACAGTTTCCAGCAGGAAGTTCATCGACAAATCCTTTCTTATAGCCTTAGACTAACACAGGAGCTTACCAGGCATCACCGTACATGTACTGCCTCTTGCACTGTTTGTCTTGTTTAACCAGCGTCAGCTTTAAACACAGGGAGTTCTTTCAGAGCCTGCAGTTATATTTTTTTTTTTTGTATTTAAACAAAAAAAAAAAAGTAAGTAAAACAAGGTAATATGTGCAATTGGGAAGCCTTTTCTGTTTCATTCAATCCATTGGCTGCCCAGAGGATAAATATCAAATCTTTGGATTGCCAAGGGGTTAATTGAAGGCGTATCATGTATATTAATTTGGTAAGTTATTGCAGATTCCATATTCATTAAGCTGCAGTACTGTATATATATTTTTTTTTCTTAGGGACTAGGTAATTATTCATATCAGTATTTCTAACTCATAACACTTTATGCTATGTGGAAGAGCAAACAAGTGGGTCTACGAGTCCACCATGTAACTAAAAAAAAAAAAAAAGACTTCAATAATTTTAGCAATCAGGCTTGAAGGGATGTGGGAGTTCAATGTTAAATGATGAAAATATATAAATTTTATTCACTAAAAATGGAAAGAAAACAATCCCACAAACTTTTATTTTGCCCAATAAAGCTATCCATTTATATACGCCTAAAATCTCCATACTGAGGACTCATTTCCGCATAATAAAGCTAATAATGTTTTGCTACAGTTTGCAGGTGAAAAAATATTAAAACATTAGAAAAATGCCAGTTGTGTGGTTTTAGTTTTTGGTAGCAAATGACTACCATGCTCCATCAATATTTGTTCTGGACCGACCATTAAAGACCATTTTTCCCTTTTTTTTTTTTTTTTTTTTTTTCCCCCCACACAAGCAAGTTTTTCATTTTTTTTTTTCATGCATCAAGAAAGAAAACATTACCACGAAAACAGCTCTTACTGCCCTCTCTGTATTGAGAACACATGCATGCTTGGTTGAGTATACGTGTGTTTGGAAGGAATGGCAGTCGGCTGAATGAGCATTTAATGTGTACGGCCAGTTTAACACTACTATAGTCTGAGTTGCATGCTTTGTTGCAGGACCACATGACCACAATATACACCATTATATACCCCTTCCATGAGTCACCACAGTATTCCCGACCACTAAAGATGTGTCTCAATCTTGATGTCTTGGTTGTTTTCTTTTTGCTTCTTTTTGTGATATGATATACATATATACATGCTCCTGATAAAGAATATCCCGGCAATGACTGCAAAGTAACTTCCGTACACCAGAAACTGAGGAAACAAATGGATAAATGAAGCAAGTTCCTGGATACATTATGTAACTACGTGCAGTTCTACATCAGAGGTCCAAACTAGAAAGAGTTGGGGATGACGTACTGCCAACATGCCAACATTACTTTAGATTTTTGTACGATTATGCCTTTTCCTGCCTTGAGAATTTTCACAAACAAATAGTCTTAATTTGAAAAAAAAAAATTACATTTTACCCATAACCATATATTTTCTGAAAATACAGATGTAGCAGACTTTAACCTGATACTTCATGTGTTAAACGCACCAGGGCAAGAAATTTTATTCAACTTTTTCAGTGGCTAATGTGTTTAATAGCAAGTTCTTACACTGTAGTGAAGTATCAGTGTCAGGTTAATGTTTGCTATGTCTGTAGACACCTGACACATTGTGGAATTGCCTCCAGGCCTGTAGAATTGGTAAGCTAAAAATTCCTTAGACTATTTCATGAATGTCTTATTGTTTCTGTAAAAGCAAGAGGCCTTAGAAACAAAGATGCTTCCACCAGCCTATGCTAGTCAAAGTGGTAAGAAATGAGCAAATTGGTCTAGTTGACTTGGATGGTGACCTGGATTATATAGCAAATGATTGACAATGTCCAGAAGCCATGTGTGAAACTTCAAGAGGAGGACAAGAGGAGTATCTATCACCTAGAGGTGGCAGCAGTCATTACACAGTCATACAAGCGAGGAGTAGAGTAAGGCTAGGTTCACACCTGCGCTGGAACTCCGTTCGGGGATTCTGTTCCCTTTTCCACTTGAAAAATGCGGAGAGAAAAGTTCTGCAAGCAGCGTTTTTCTCTCTGCATTTTTTGGCCCGGCGAACCCCATTATAGTCTATAGAGTCCGTGGGTAACCGCTTTTTTAAGCGGATTAGGTTTCCGTAAGGGGTGGAGGGTCTCCAAGTGTAAGGAGGAGTCCAGTGCAGAAACTTTAACCTATTCCTGGTTGTGATTCATGCAGGACCTTGGAAAGCTCCTTGAATTCAGGACCAAAGCCAGTGATTGTTTTAATAAGATGTCACTAGACAAAATCAGATCTGCAGGAAGTGAGCGAGAGAAGATTCTTACGAGAACCCTCAGCAACTGGCCAAGAAAGCTTTGATAGAAATGGCCATCTACATCATTAGATTGGTAGAATATATATGAGTAAAATTTCTATGAAAGTAAATATATAATGAATTTTACAATGTTAATAATTGTATACTATTCAATAATTAATCCTTTCATTGCCAAGTCAGTAACTTTGACTGCACAGCCCTGAATTCCACCCACAACTTCACACTCATGGACACCTTCATCCAACTTTGAGTTTTGTTCTTTTGTCATTGTTAAAAAAAAAAAAAAACACTCTCTCAAAAATGGCAGATTGTGTCTAAAGGTCTGGCATGCAGAACAAAGCTCTAGCTTGCATATTATAGCCACATCAAGTGAATAATTTCACTAGTTGTGTGTTGTGAAATATTCAGAGGTCTGGTAGTACAGCTCAAACCCACTGACATAAATAAAATACCCTGTCTATAATATGAGACCCACAAAAACATTGAGACACAGCGATCATACAACATGGTAACAAACCTGGGTGACGATATCCAGTGCTAGGCCTCTGTTGTCCACTACAATAATAGTCAATATGGTCTGAAGAGCAAGTGCAATAAATGTATTCATTCCAAACATTAGTGCATAGCGTTCCATACTCAGGTTTATAGCAATCTGGAACCTGGAAGTCAACACATTCAGGTTATGTGGATATCACTTTAGGTTTGTGGGCTTATATAACCAATAGACATTGGGGGTCTGCAGATCCTTATTCAGCATCACTAGTGTTAGTGTAGGATTATATTAATGCTAATATACATTGTCAGCAAAGATAATGATGCACTCCTATTCTCTGTCTCTAAGTCACCATTGGGCCTATTACCAAGTGTATGTCTCCACCTAGTGGGGGAGTTATGTACTGTTTTCTGCATCACACATGGTTTCCATATAAGTTTTTAGTGAGACTCACTTTGCATGTGTTGTGTGTAGTAGAATCAGAATGTAAGTTTACTAAAACAAACCTGTTTTTCAGTCCTCAGGGTTGCAAAACTATACCTCTCCAAGACCAACGCAAATCCCAGAAACCAATGCATGTATTCAATGCAGTGTATTTACCACCTGCTACTCGCCTTTTTGTTAAAGGAGACTATTCAGGTTATTGATGGCCTATTTTTTGGATAGGCGATTAATATTAGACCTGTGAGGGTGACACCCGGGACACCCACAAATCTGCTGTTTATAGGCGTTGTCCAGGATAAATTGATATTGCTAATCTAAGCTAAACACCCTGCCCACCCACCTACCTACCCACATTCTAAATTACTTAGTGTACCTAAAATTCATGTGACCACCACCAGGCACATTTTCCAATGACGTTCCGCTTCTGGAAGTGGGGGAAACAGAATGTCACCTATACTATCCCCCCACCCCATCATACTTAGCTGTCTTCTGGTCTGGATTTTCTGGGCATGAGATGTCACTTCTTACAGCTGCCCACGCCTGTGCAATAGAGCTGGAGTACTGGCATGAGCAGTAGCCAGTACCCTGGCCCGGAAGAAGTCCCGTGCCCAGAAGCTCTGGACCGTAGGAGGCACTGAAGTATGAGGGGTTGAGGGGTTTGAGTTAGTTAGGAAGGGCTAGCAGTGGGTGGGTTATCTAGGGAAACAGGGAGGGAGGGAGTGAGAGAGGGAGGTGGTGTGAGTCAGCCCAAGGCATCATGGTAGTTGTACGAAAACAGAACAGGAAGATGGCCATGAAAACACAATATCGTGACATGCTTACAAAAGTCTTGAAAGGCTACAATTCACGCCTACCAACCCTCACCCCACATATTTGGCCACATATAGGACAGTTGGCATATCCCTTTGTGTTAACTTATCTGGAAAGCATGTTGCTTTTTATCTAGTGACAGATCTGGACATGTGCAGCCAAGGTGACGGATGGTACGGGAGGACACATCTGTACATTTCTGCATGGGTGTATAAAGTCTATACTTACGTGGCGATCGTGATGAGAAGCATATAGGAGGACTTGAATATCAGGTAGCCAGCGTAGCACATCCAGATATTAAAACTATAGGCCTTGAGAAAAATGCTGCCGGCACTGACTGCTGAGAAGATGGCAAGGGCTAACTCTCCATTCAGCTCCCAATTCACTTTCACATATCCAACAGCGAGAGAAGAGAGAGCACCTGATGGGAGACAAAGGTGATAGACTGACCTGTATAACTCCCATCATGTTATGCAATGTACCATTGTAATCTAGATATAGGACAGAACAGCAGCCTTCATACTTGTCTAATGATAGTGTACGCGACCCTTAGATCCTGCTGTTGGGCCACAATTCAATGTGACCATACTTTCTAGAGATGGGCAAACCTCACAAGATTTCTTTCATCCGTAAGGCTCAGCCGGCCGCTTCATTTCAGTAACTGGAAGTGCTATTATTGTAGTCTGGGGTCTTCTCAGATTGCAGAGTATAATAAGTAGAGAGGGAAGGTGAGTAAAAATAACACAGTTATACTTACTTTGCTTCAACTCTCTTGGGCATCCATGCGGTGTCCAGCAGTCCCCCAGCAACCTCTTCAGGCCTCTGAATTACGTCATTACGTCAGCGTGCTTGTGACTGGGCCTCAGAGGCGACGCCAGAGAGCGTGATGTCAGCCAGAAAGGACTGAAGAAGATGCCATGAGACTGCCAGATGTGGTGACCCCTGTTCTCGAGATGGGAATACCCCTTTAATAGGAATATGTTGGGCATGTCTAATATGATGTGACCACCCCTGTGACATCATTAATGCTCTGACAGTAACATATTCTCTTGTACCCTTTCCAGCGCTTGACTTCTGCCCGCTGAGGCTGTCACCACAGCTTTGTGGGAGGTGCAAGTGTCACTGCTTAATGTATAAGGTCACTACCTTTTGTGATGTCACTGTCCATCACACTCCCAATTAATTGGAAGCTGAGCTTCAGTAAAGAGGAATGGTCACTATGAAGTGTACGGGCTTGTCTGCTTCTGGCTCCATACTTTGCTAGTTCTGATGTCCACAACTTCCAAAATCATCTGTTTGGAGGGGTGCCTGGTGTCAGACCCTACCAGTCTATTGACCTATCCTAAGCATGCAATCTGTAATATGGACTGTATCTGTTATTGCTATGGAAAAACTAACTAATATGTGATCTCTGCCTACTTCATTGAATATACCTCAATAAACCTCGTATGTCTCAAGCATCTATAAAGTAGTGTGTGCCATGGTTTCCTATTACATGCTTGTATGGGTTAGAGAGCCCTTCCATAGAAAAGCACTTGAAAGGCGAGTGCGGTACATTGTTGATACAAAGTCTTGCTATTCTAAGGAGCTCCAATTGTGAAAAGGCAGGTGTCTCTAATAATATGGCCATTCATTGTAAAATCCTAGGAAATAAGCTTCCCATAGTTGTAGGTGCAAACAGAATTTGATCATGTAACTACTGTACATTGCTATGGGATTTGGAGCTATGTATCATAAAAACACATTGCCGACCCCTATAGGACCAAGAACTCATGCCCAGACACGTCAGTGTGAATTGTAATGTTTGAGGTGTGTAAAATTGTTAAAGTGTGGGAGTTTTCTATTTTTGCTGGCAATGGTGATGTAATTGGAACTGTGAGAAGCGATGGATTCATGTATTATTGATATAATAAAGACCTCAGTATGTTGTATTTGTAGTATCGTTAGCCATAGAGTTCTTGCTTAAATAATGCGTTAGTGTCCGACGCCCAAGGAACGGTCTTATTTTTTGTTCTATGCCACAGCTGGATTTTTTTTTTTCAGTTTTGTATGATATCTGGCAGGCAATATCCTTTAACAATAATAGATGTGTCTCCTTTTTGCTTAAGAAATTGCTATTTTTGGAGACCAAGGAGTCTCTTAATCCTAGAATAAACATTAAAAGAATTGTTGGGTGGATACAATTTTGTAGAAACAGAAAGAATACTGGCATATTTTATTTGGCAGAGGGACCTTAGGGCCTCCCAAGAGTCCAGGGCCCGGTGGCAGCTGCTACCACTGCACCCCCTATTTCTATGTTCCTTCTCTCATTCCAGTGCTGCCTGAGTACCCCGTTGGTCACTGCTGCGTGTTCATTTTCTGAGCGTTGAGTGTGGACGAGGAATATTATCAAACGACGTAAGCAGCGTCAGATTGAGAGCAGCACGGAAGTAGTTAGTTGAGTTTTGCTTTTATTTTTATATTTTTTTAACCTATTCTAAGCCTTTTTTTAAAGAAATTAAAATTGGAAATATAAAAGAAGGATACTTCATCCAGCTTAATCCACTCCTGGCATATACCGTATATACTGTACATACATTTTTTTTTAAACATTTAAGAAATTCAGTCTACTCACCCAGAAATGTGGAGACAGCCTCTACTCCTCCATTATAGATAGTGGAGTTCTGAGCGGGTTCCACGTGTTCCCAGAGAACCTGCACATAGTTTATCACTTGGTTATATCCAGCTGTGGCAAGTGCCCACCATAAAGACCAGTATAGGAGCTGCATTGAGGAGTAGCATTCTTTCAAGTCTTTACACAGGAGCCAGATAACTTGAAAGAAATTTGGGCGAGAGTTTTTATTTGATGTCCCTGTCTGAGATTCTGTACTTGACTCTTCTGGGTTATTGCTCATTTCTTTTGGTTCTTCAGATGATTCTCCAGCAGAGTTTCCTATCACCTTTTTGTGGAAAAACATGCTCTTTCTTGGCATAGGGAGTACCAAGGAGGACAAAAAAGCTATTGAGACACTTATCAAAGTGATAACGTTAAGGTAAAAATAAGATATTCCGGCAAGCGAGACCAGAAGCTGCCCTAATACAGAGGCCACAGTAAATCCCACCAATGTAATGCTGCGACAATAGCTGGTGACCTTCTGGTAATGTTCTGTATCGACCACGCTGTAGATGTATGAAAAATAGGCCACTTCAGTGGCAGTGACCATGCCATAAACAAATTCCAAGCCCTGCATGGCAGGAACTCCACGGGCAAAGAGCAAGAGGATCCATGAGATTATGTAACTAAGGCCCTGGAGGATTATGACAGGCTTGTATCTTAAATAGTCTGTGAGCAAGAATACGGGGAACAATATCACCAAGTAGCTGTATGTCCATACTGGGAAGACGGAGTTCGTTACCTGTAATATAGTTAAGTACAATGAACAAAAACATATAGTAAGCGGGCAAAGATGACAGGACTCCCTGGTTTAAAACAAAAAAAGTCTCAAAAAAATACATCATGCATTGTTAAAATACATAGGGACTCTCCATTTTAACTCCTTAAATGCTCACTAACTTTTCAGACAACTTGGTTTCATTTAATAGAGCATTTGATTCTGGACCAAAAATGTAATGCCTCTTAATTAAAAATGTGGCTGCTTTTTGCCTGAAAACCCTCTCTAAAATTCCTGCCACTAGGTGTCTCCCTTCTAGCTAATTTACAGTTCACTGTTGTTAGGGAAGTTTTGTCTCCATAGATGCAAGACTGGTTCACAATGAGTGGAGGGGGAGGGGGGGGGTATTTTCTCTCTTCACACAGTGAATGTAGATGGGAGGGGCTGATTCCCCTCACAGCAGGTGTGCAAATTGCTAGCTTTGTGCAAAGGACTGACAAAGTAAGAAAAGTCTTCTATGTACTTGTACTTCTACTTTTGGATGCATGTGTGACTACAGATGGGATATTATTCACAAACAGCAAGCAGCTTTCCTGACTGTGCTCATAGATTGCTGTTTTTACTGTATATTATATATTGGACTATATTTTGAGATTGGTATGTTTAGGGTTAAAATTGTCAATGGGTGGAGATTCGTAATCAGTTGTGTTTTAAAATTCGGTATGTTTTGGTTGTCCATGGAGCTATGAGTAAGGGGCTATACGCCCTGAAACGCGTAAGCTAACCTATGGATTACAAATTGTGTAACTATTGTTACAGGGAGTCTGATATCAAAACAGTCTCTACTGAACTATAAGCACAGTCATATAGCTGGGGTTTATGTAAATGAAATGCTTTTTTTCTTCTTCTCGATCAGAGCCCTAAGTTCCTAAGCATTTTCACAATATGCTAAGGAGCTGTTTAGTGCATCAACAGTGTAACTATTTTCCTCACCACACCAAAGGGCTTCCTCTCTACTATGACTGACAGGGTCAGGTAATGCACATGTCAGTCATAGCAGGGAAAAATGGACTGGGCACTGAAAATCATAGATCTTTGATGTGGTGAGAGCAACAGTAACTCCTTCATTGCACCAAACACCTCATTAGCATATCAGGAAAAAGGTAATATCTCAGCAATGGAGGCACCAATTGGGAAAAAGAAAAAAAAGCATTTTATTCATTTGAATGTGGTCTATTTGACTGTGCTTATAATAGGGACTGTTCTGGTGACACACTCCCTTTAAATAAGTTAACACGCTGATTATTGGTGGTCCCTTATTACTGGCCATACAGTTTTGCAGGTTACCACGCGGTCAGTAAATAGGTAGTGCTTTCAGTCACCTAAAGGGGTTATGCAGGACTTCAATAACATGGCTGCTTTCTTCCGCTCAGGAAGTGGCATCATGCCTGTTGGTCACATGACCATGCTACAGCTCAGTCTCATTCATTTTAATGGAATGGAGCTGTGGAATTGCCATGTGAACAGTGGACATGAGGTCACTTCCTGGGAAGAGGAAAGCAGCCATGTTTTTGAAATCCTGCACAACCCCTTTAAGTAAAAGCACCAGCAGCTGCAGTACTGACTGTGGCTGGTACTCCTTGTAGCACCCTTAAAGGCCACCTGTCATCAAATATAAAATGCTAAATGACATACAACATTTGATAATCGCAGTGCCCCTGAATATGGCATTTTTATACTTAAATTTTTTCCACCTGTTCAAAAGATATGGGCCCTGGTAGGTTGTATGTACATTAATTCCTATTCATCAATTGAGAATTAACCTTTTGCTTTCCTCATAGAAAATAATAGATTACCGTCTATTTGGTGTATAAGAACTAATTTACATATAACCTTGCAGGGGCCATATCTTTTGAACAGCGGGACGGGTTTTAAGAATAAAAATGCCAAATTGATCAGGGGCACAGCGAGAATCAAATGATATATGGCATTAACCATTTTCTACTTGGTGACAGATTCTCATTAAAAAGGACCCTTCACCATCTTCACCAACTCCAGTTCTTAGCATCTGATAAACTGCTCCATTGATTCTGGCACTGTTGGAATTTTCTCTTCAGGATCCACCATTCCTAAGTAATAAGTGTTGTTAGTTTTGGTGCTTGATGTGGTATTTAGGCTCTTTACTGTCGGCTGGGTGGTATCAAGCAGAAACAGACAAGGGGGTGTGATTCAGACCTCCAACGAGAGACAGCCAGTGTCACAGCTCAGGATCACACCCCTTGTCTGCTCCTGCCTGACACCTCCCTCCTGACAGTACAGAGACTAAATAGCATATCAGACACCAAAAGTAATAGCATTGATTGCTTAGGAATGCTCAGGGGGCTAGAGAAAAAAATCCAACTGTGCCTGAATCAGTGTAGCAGCAGCTACTAAATGATACAAAGAGCTGTTGGTGAAAGGTCCTCTTTAAACATTTTGCTACTTCAGCTTTGTTTGAGTTATTATGCAATACCACTCACTAATTTCACCTATGTTCCCGATGTATAGTCCTTTAGTCCCTCCCTCCATTGTGTGTAAGATTTACAGCCTGTAATAAATACCTTCCATTAAAGAGAACCTTTCATCTCCTCTGATATTGGTGGTGTTATATTACCACAAGAAAGCTGACAGTGGGCTGAATTCAGTGCACTGACAGCTTTGCCTGTACTCGCCCCAGTTGCAGATATTGGTGACTATAAGGGTAAATTCACACAGCAGAAAGTGAAAAGGAATTCCTCTTCCAGGGCATCGGCATTCAGTCGTGGCTTTCTGCTGCTGATTAGGCCCAGATGAATGGGCCTATTTGTCAGGGAGACTCGAGCTGGAGAATCTGTGGCTGAACCAGCCTTGGCATCTGTGGCAAGATTCAGCAGGACGCTTATTTTTTCAGCATCCTGCTGCAATCTCAGCCTTCCCGTTGAAAACAAAGGGGGGCAGAATCCAGGTGGAAACCACCTCCAAATCTGCGGCAAATTCCTCTGTGTCAACTTACCATAAGAAGGGCTGTCCTTACAGCGTACACTTCCATAGCCTTGTACTGACAGGGGTGGGGGAGTTCCTTACAGGCTGGCGTCTCTGACAGTTCAGGGGTATCAGTGCTGAAACATGGCTGCTTTCTTCCGCTCAGGAAGTGGCATCATGCCCGTTGGTCACATGACCATGCTACAGCTCAGTCTCATTCATTTTAATGGAATGGAGCTGTGGAATTGCCATGTGAACAGTGGACATGAGGTCACTTCCTGGGAAGAGGAAAGCAGCCATGTTTTTGAAATCCTGCACAACCCCTTTAAGTAAAAGCACCAGCAGCTGCAGTACTGACTGTGGCTGGTACTCCTTGTAGCACCCTTAAAGGCCACCTGTCATCAAATATAAAATGCTAAATGACATACAACATTTGATAATCGCAGTGCCCCTGAATATGGCATTTTTATACTTAAATTTTGTCCACCTGTTCAAAAGATATGGGCCCTGGTAGGTTGTATGTACATTAATTCCTATTCATCAACTGAGAATTAACCTTTTGCTTTCCTCATAGAAAATAATAGATTACCGTCTATTTGGTGTATAAGAACTAATTTACATATAACCTTGCAGGGGCCATATCTTTTGAACGGGGAGACGGGTTTTAAGAATAAAAATGCAAAATTGATCAGGGGCACAGCGAGAATCAAATGATATATGCCATTAATCATTTTCTACTTGGTGACAGATTCTCATTAAAAAGGACCCTTCACCATCTTCACCAACTCCAGTTCTTAGCATCTGATAAACTGCTCCATTGATTCTGGCACTGTTGGAATTTTCTCTTCAGGATCCACCATTCCTGAGCAATAAGTGTTGTTAGTTTTGGTGCTTGATGTGGTATTTGGGCTCTTTAATGTCGGCTGGGTGGTATCAAGCAGAAACAGACAAGGGGGTGTGATTCAGACCTCCAACGAGAGACAGCCAGTGTCACAGCTCAGGATCACACCCCTTGTCTGCTCCTGCCTGACACCTCCCTCCTGACAGTACAGAGACTAAATAGCATATCAGACACCAAAAGTAATAGCATTGATTGCTCAGGAATGCTCAGGGGGCTAGAGAAAAAAAATCCAACTGTGCCTGAATCAGTGTAGCAGTAGCTACTAAATGATACAAAGAGCTGTTGGTGAAAGGTCCTCTTTAAACATTTTGCTACTTCAGCTTTGTTTGAGTTATTATGCAATATCACTCACTAATTTCACCTATGTTCCCGATGTATAGTCCTTTAGTCGCTCCCTCCATTGTGTGTAAGATTTACAGCCTGTAATAAATACCTTCCATTAAAGAGAACCTTTCATCTCCTCTGATATTGGTGGTGTTATATTACCACAAGAAAGCTGACAGTGGGCTGAATTCAGTGCACTGACAGCTTTGCCTGTACTCGCCCCAGTTGCAGATATTGGTGACTATAAGGGTAAATTCACACAGCAGAAAGTGAAAAGGAATTCCTCTTCCAGGGCATTGGCATTCAGTCGTGGCTTTCTGCTGCTGATTAGGCCCAGATGAATGGGCCTATTTGTCAGGGAGACTCGAGCTGGAGAATCTGTGGCTGAACCAGCCTTGGCATCTGTGGCAAGATCCAGCAGGACGCTTATTTTTTCAGCATCCTGCTGCAATCTCAGCCTTCCCGTTGAAAACAAAGGGGGGCAGAATCCAGGTGGAAACCACCTCCAAATCTGCGGCAAATTCCTCTGTGTCAACATACCATAAGAAGGGCTGTCCTTACAGCTCAGCGTACGCTTCCATAGCCTTGTACTGACAGGGGTGGGGGAGTTCCTTACAGGCTGGCGTCTCTGACAGTTCAGGGGTATCAGTGCTGAAACATGGCTGCTTTCTTCCGCTCAGGAAGTGGCATCATGCCCGTTGGTCACATGACCATGCTACAGCTCAGTCTCATTCATTTTAATGGAATGGAGCTGTGGAATTGCCATGTGAACAGTGGACATGAGGTCACTTCCTGGGAAGAGGAAAGCAGCCATGTTTTTGAAATCCTGCACAACCCCTTTAAGTAAAAGCACCAGCAGCTGCAGTACTGACTGTGGCTGGTACTCCTTGTAGCACCCTTAAAGGCCACCTGTCATCAAATATAAAATGCTAAATGACATACAACATTTGATAATCGCAGTGCCCCTGAATATGGCATTTTTATACTTAAATTTTGTCCACCTGTTCAAAAGATATGGGCCCTGGTAGGTTGTATGTACATTAATTCCTATTCATCAACTGAGAATTAACCTTTTGCTTTCCTCATAGAAAATAATAGATTACCGTCTATTTGGTGTATAAGAACTAATTTACATATAACCTTGCAGGGGCCATATCTTTTGAACGGGGGGACGGGTTTTAAGAATAAAAATGCCAAATTGATCAGGGGCACAGCGAGAATCAAATGATATATGGCATTAACCATTTTCTACTTGGTGACAGATTCTCATTAAAAAGGACCCTTCACCATCTTCACCAACTCCAGTTCTTAGCATCTGATAAACTGCTCCATTGATTCTGGCACTGTTGGAATTTTCTCTTCAGGATCCACCATTCCTGAGCAATAAGTGTTGTTAGTTTTGGTGCTTGATGTGGTATTTAGGCTCTTTACTGTCGGCTGGGTGGTATCAAGCAGAAACAGACAAGGGGGTGTGATTCAGACCTCCAACGAGAGACAGCCAGTGTCACAGCTCAGGATCACAACCCTTGTCTGCTCCTGCCTGACACCTCCCTCCTGACAGTACAGAGACTAAATAGCATATCAGACACCAAAAGTAATAGCATTGATTGCTCAGGAATGCTCAGGGGGCTAGAGAAAAAAATCCAACTGTGCCTGAATCAGTGTAGCAGTAGCTACTAAATGATACAAAGAGCTGTTGGTGAAAGGTCCTCTTTAAACATTTTGCTACTTCAGCTTTGTTTGAGTTATTATGCAATATCACTCACTAATTTCACCTATGTTCCCGATGTATAGTCCTTTAGTCCCTCCCTCCATTGTGTGTAAGATTTACAGCCTGTAATAAATACCTTCCATTAAAGAGAACCTTTCATCTCCTCTGATATTGGTGGTGTTATATTACCACAAGAAAGCTGACAGTGGGCTGAATTCAGTGCACTGACAGCTTTGCCTGTACTCGCCCCAGTTGCAGATATTGGTGACTATAAGGGTAAATTCACACAGCAGAAAGTGAAAAGGAATTCCTCTTCCAGGGCATCGGCATTCAGTCGTGGCTTTCTGCTGCTGATTAGGCCCAGATGAATGGGCCTATTTGTCAGGGAGACTTGAGCTGGAGAATCTGTGGCTGAACCAGCCTTGGCATCTGTGGCAAGATCCAGCAGGACGCTTATTTTTTCAGCATCCTGCTGCAATCTCAGCCTTCCCGTTGAAAACAAAGGGGGCAGAATCCAGGTGGAAACCACCTCCAAATCTGCGGCAAATTCCTCTGTGTCAACTTACCATAAGAAGGGCTGTCCTTACAGCCGTACGCTTCCATAGCCTTGTACTGACAGGGGTGGGGGAGTTCCTTACAGGCTGGCGTCTCTGACAGTTCAGGGGTATCAGTGCTGAAACATGGCTGCTTTCTTCCGCTCAGGAAGTGGCATCATGCCCGTTGGTCACATGACCATGCTACAGCTCAGTCTCATTCATTTTAATGGAATGGAGCTGTGGAATTGCCATGTGAACAGTGGACATGAGGTCACTTCCTGGGAAGAGGAAAGCAGCCATGTTTTTGAAATCCTGCACAACCCCTTTAAGTAAAAGCACCAGCAGCTGCAGTACTGACTGTGGCTGGTACTCCTTGTAGCACCCTTAAAGGCCACCTGTCATCAAATATAAAATGCTAAATGACATACAACATTTGATAATCGCAGTGCCCCTGAATATGGCATTTTTATACTTAAATTTTGTCCACCTGTTCAAAAGATATGGGCCCTGGTAGGTTGTATGTACATTAATTCCTATTCATCAACTGAGAATTAACCTTTTGCTTTCCTCATAGAAAATAATAGATTACCGTCTATTTGGTGTATAAGAACTAATTTACATATATCCTTGCAGGGGCCATATCTTTTGAACGGGGGGACTGGTTTTAAGAATAAAAATGCCAAATTGATCAGGGGCACAGCGAGAATCAAATGATATATGGCATTAACCATTTTCTACTTGGTGACAGATTCTCATTAAAAAGGACCCTTCACCATCTTCACCAACTCCAGTTCTTAGCATCTGATAAACTGCTCCATTGATTCTGGCACTGTTGGAATTTTCTCTTCAGGATCCACCATTCCTGAGCAATAAGTGTTGTTAGTTTTGGTGCTTGATGTGGTATTTAGGCTCTTTACTGTCGGCTGGGTGGTATCAAGCAGAAACAGACAAGGGGGTGTGATTCAGACCTCCAACGAGAGACAGCCAGTGTCACAGCTCAGGATCACACCCCTTGTCTGCTCCTGCCTGACACCTCCCTCCTGACAGTACAGAGACTAAATAGCATATCAGACACCAAAAGTAATAGCATTGATTGCTCAGGAATGCTCAGGGGGCTAGAGAAAAAAAATCCAACTGTGCCTGAATCAGTGTAGCAGTAGCTACTAAATGATACAAAGAGCTGTTGGTGAAAGGTCCTCTTTAAACATTTTGCTACTTCAGCTTTGTTTGAGTTATTATGCAATATCACTCACTAATTTCACCTATGTTCCCGATGTATAGTCCTTTAGTCCCTCCCTCCATTGTGTGTAAGATTTACAGCCTGTAATAAATACCTTCCATTAAAGAGAACCTTTCATCTCCTCTGATATTGGTGGTGTTATATTACCACAAGAAAGCTGACAGTGGGCTGAATTCAGTGCACTGACAGCTTTGCCTGTACTCGCCCCAGTTGCAGATATTGGTGACTATAAGGGTAAATTCACACAGCAGAAAGTGAAAAGGAATTCCTCTTCCAGGGCATCGGCATTCAGTCGTGGCTTTCTGCTGCTGATTAGGCCCAGATGAATGGGCCTATTTGTCAGGGAGACTCGAGCTGGAGAATCTGTGGCTGAACCAGCCTTGGCATCTGTGGCAAGATCGAGCAGGACGCTTATTTTTTCAGCATCCTGCTGCAATCTCAGCCTTCCCGTTGAAAACAAAGGGGGGCAGAATCCAGGTGGAAACCACCTCCAAATCTGCGGCAAATTCCTCTGTGTCAACTTACCATAAGAAGGGCTGTCCTTACAGCTCAGCGTACACTTCCATAGCCTTGTACTGACAGGGGTGGGGGAGTTCCTTACAGGCTGGCGTCTCTGACAGTTCAGGGGTGTCAGTGCTGAAACATGGCTGCTTTCTTCCGCTCAGGAAGTGGCATCATGCCCGTTGGTCACATGACCATGCTACAGCTCAGTCTCATTCATTTTAATGGAATGGAGCTGTGGAATTGCCATGTGAACAGTGGACATGAGGTCACTTCCTGGGAAGAGGAAAGCAGCCATGTTTTTGAAATCCTGCACAACCCCTTTAAGTAAAAGCACCAGCAGCTGCAGTACTGACTGTGGCTGGTACTCCTTGTAGCACCCTTAAAGGCCACCTGTCATCAAATATAAAATGCTAAATGACATACAACATTTGATAATCGCAGTGCCCCTGAATATGGCATTTTTATACTTAAATTTTGTCCACCTGTTCAAAAGATATGGGCCCTGGTAGGTTGTATGTACATTAATTCCTATTCATCAACTGAGAATTAACCTTTTGCTTTCCTCATAGAAAATAATAGATTACCGTCTATTTGGTGTATAAGAACTAATTTACATATAACCTTGCAGGGGCCATATCTTTTGAACGGGGGGACGGGTTTTAAGAATAAAAATGCCAAATTGATCAGGGGCACAGCGAGAATCAAATGATATATGGCATTAACCATTTTCTACTTGGTGACAGATTCTCATTAAAAAGGACCCTTCACCATCTTCACCAACTCCAGTTCTTAGCATCTGATAAACTGCTCCATTGATTCTGGCACTGTTGGAATTTTCTCTTCAGGATCCACCATTCCTGAGCAATAAGTGTTGTTAGTTTTGGTGCTTGATGTGGTATTTGGGCTCTTTACTGTCGGCTGGGTGGTATCAAGCAGAAACAGACAAGGGGGTGTGATTCAGACCTCCAACGAGAGACAGCCAGTGTCACAGCTCAGGATCACACCCCTTGTCTGCTCCTGCCTTACACCTCCCTCCTGACAGTACAGAGACTAAATAGCATATCAGACACCAAAAGTAATAGCATTGATTGCTCAGGAATGCTCAGGGGGCTAGAGAAAAAAATCCAACTGTGCCTGAATCAGTGTAGCAGCAGCTACTAAATGATACAAAGAGCTGTTGGTGAAAGGTCCTCTTTAAACATTTTGCTACTTCAGCTTTGTTTGAGTTATTATGCAATATCACTCACTAATTTCACCTATGTTCCCGATGTATAGTCCTTTAGTCCCTCCCTCCATTGTGTGTAAGATTTACAGCCTGTAATAAATACCTTCCATTAAAGAGAACCTTTCATATCCTCTGATATTGGTGGTGTTATATTACCACAAGAAAGCTGACAGTGGGCTGAATTCAGTGCACTGACAGCTTTGCCTGTACTCGCCCCAGTTGCAGATATTGGTGACTATAAGGGTAAATTCACACAGCAGAAAGTGAAAAGGAATTCCTCTTCCAGGGCATCGGCATTCAGTCGTGGCTTTCTGCTGCTGATTAGGCCCAGATGAATGGGCCTATTTGTCAGGGAGACTCGAGCTGGAGAATCTGTGGCTGAACCAGCCTTGGCATCTGTGGCAAGATCGAGCAGGACGCTTATTTTTCAGCATCCTGCTGCAATCTCAGCCTTCCCGTTGAAAACAAAGGGGGCAGAATCCAGGTGGAAACCACCTCCAAATCTGCGGCAAATTCCTCTGTGTCAACTTACCATAAGAAGGGCTGTCCTTACAGCTCAGCGTACGCTTCCATAGCCTTGTACTGACAGGGGTGGGGGAGTTCCTTACAGGCTGGCGTCTCTGACAGTTCAGGGGTATCAGTGCTGAAACATGGCTGCTTTCTTCCGCTCAGGAAGTGGCATCATGCCCGTTGGTCACATGACCATGCTACAGCTCAGTCTCATTCATTTTAATGGAATGGAGCTGTGGAATTGCCATGTGAACAGTGGACATGAGGTCACTTCCTGGGAAGAGGAAAGCAGCCATGTTTTTGAAATCCTGCACAACCCCTTTAAGTAAAAGCACCAGCAGCTGCAGTACTGACTGTGGCTGGTACTCCTTGTAGCACCCTTAAAGGCCACCTGTCATCAAATATAAAATGCTAAATGACATACAACATTTGATAATCGCAGTGCCCCTGAATATGGCATTTTTATACTTAAATTTTGTCCACCTGTTCAAAAGATATGGGCCCTGGTAGGTTGTATGTACATTAATTCCTATTCATCAACTGAGAATTAACCTTTTGCTTTCCTCATAGAAAATAATAGATTACCGTCTATTTGGTGTATAAGAACTAATTTACATATAACCTTGCAGGGGCCATATCTTTTGAACGGGGAGACGGGTTTTAAGAATAAAAATGCAAAATTGATCAGGGGCACAGCGAGAATCAAATGATATATGCCATTAATCATTTTCTACTTGGTGACAGATTCTCATTAAAAAGGACCCTTCACCATCTTCACCAACTCCAGTTCTTAGCATCTGATAAACTGCTCCATTGATTCTGGCACTGTTGGAATATTCTCTTCAGGATCCACCATTCCTGAGCAATAAGTGTTGTTAGTTTTGGTGCTTGATGTGGTATTTGGGCTCTTTACTGTCGGCTGGGTGGTATCAAGCAGAAACAGACAAGGGGGTGTGATTCAGACCTCCAACGAGAGACAGCCAGTGTCACAGCTCAGGATCACACCCCTTGTCTGCTCCTGCCTGACACCTCCCTCCTGACAGTACAGAGACTAAATAGCATATCAGACACCAAAAGTAATAGCATTGATTGCTCAGGAATGCTCAGGGGGCTAGAGAAAAAAAATCCAACTGTGCCTGAATCAGTGTAGCAGTAGCTACTAAATGATACAAAGAGCTGTTGGTGAAAGGTCCTCTTTAAACATTTTGCTACTTCAGCTTTGTTTGAGTTATTATGCAATATCACTCACTAATTTCACCTATGTTCCCGATGTATAGTCCTTTAGTCCCTCCCTCCATTGTGTGTAAGATTTACAGCCTGTAATAAATACCTTCCATTAAAGAGAACCTTTCATCTCCTCTGATATTGGTGGTGTTATATTACCACAAGAAAGCTGACAGTGGGCTGAATTCAGTGCACTGACAGCTTTGCCTGTACTCGCCCCAGTTGCAGATATTGGTGACTATAAGGGTAAATTCACACAGCAGAAAGTGAAAAGGAATTCCTCTTCCAGGGCATCGGCATTCAGTCGTGGCTTTCTGCTGCTGATTAGGCCCAGATGAATGGGCCTATTTGTCAGGGAGACTCGAGCTGGAGAATCTGTGGCTGAACCAGCCTTGGCATCTGTGGCAAGATCGAGCAGGACGCTTATTTTTTCAGCATCCTGCTGCAATCTCAGCCTTCCCGTTGAAAACAAAGGGGGGCAGAATCCAGGTGGAAACCACCTCCAAATCTGCGGCAAATTCCTCTGTGTCAACATACCATAAGAAGGGCTGTCCTTACAGCTCAGCGTACGCTTCCATAGCCTTGTACTGACAGGGGTGGGGGAGTTCCTTACAGGCTGGCGTCTCTGACAGTTCAGGGGTATCAGTGCTGAAACATGGCTGCTTTCTTCCGCTCAGGAAGTGGCATCATGCCCGTTGGTCACATGACCATGCTACAGCTCAGTCTCATTCATTTTAATGGAATGGAGCTGTGGAATTGCCATGTGAACAGTGGACATGAGGTCACTTCCTGGGAAGAGGAAAGCAGCCATGTTTTTGAAATCCTGCACAACCCCTTTAAGTAAAAGCACCAGCAGCTGCAGTACTGACTGTGGCTGGTACTCCTTGTAGCACCCTTAAAGGCCACCTGTCATCAAATATAAAATGCTAAATGACATACAACATTTGATAATCGCAGTGCCCCTGAATATGGCATTTTTATACTTAAATTTTGTCCACCTGTTCAAAAGATATGGGCCCTGGTAGGTTGTATGTACATTAATTCCTATTCATCAACTGAGAATTAACCTTTTGCTTTCCTCATAGAAAATAATAGATTACCGTCTATTTGGTGTATAAGAACTAATTTACATATAACCTTGCAGGGGCCATATCTTTTGAACGGGGGGACGGGTTTTAAGAATAAAAATGCCAAATTGATCAGGG
The DNA here is from genome assembly GCA_947044405.1 of Leptodactylus fallax. Lineage (NCBI taxonomy): Eukaryota > Metazoa > Chordata > Amphibia > Anura > Leptodactylidae > Leptodactylus > Leptodactylus fallax. Next base: position 431,672 of record CAMRHE010000744.1, on the reverse strand, counting down.
GCACAGCGAGAATCAAATGATATATGGCATTAACCATTTTCTACTTGGTGACAGATTCTCATTAAAAAGGACCCTTCACCATCTTCACCAACTCCAGTTCTTAGCATCTGATAAACTGCTCCATTGATTCTGGCACTGTTGGAATTTTCTCTTCAGGATCCACCATTCCTGAGCAATAAGTGTTGTTAGTTTTGGTGCTTGATGTGGTATTTGGGCTCTTTACTGTCGGCTGGGTGGTATCAAGCAGAAACAGACAAGGGGGTGTGATTCAGACCTCCAACGAGAGACAGCCAGTGTCACAGCTCAGGATCACACCCCTTGTCTGCTCCTGCCTGACACCTCCCTCCTGACAGTACAGAGACTAAATAGCATATCAGACACCAAAAGTAATAGCATTGATTGCTCAGGAATGCTCAGGGGGCTAGAGAAAAAAATCCAACTGTGCCTGAATCAGTGTAGCAGCAGCTACTAAATGATACAAAGAGCTGTTGGTGAAAGGTCCTCTTTAAACATTTTGCTACTTCAGCTTTGTTTGAGTTATTATGCAATATCACTCACTAATTTCACCTATGTTCCCGATGTATAGTCCTTTAGTCCCTCCCTCCATTGTGTGTAAGATTTACAGCCTGTAATAAATACCTTCCATTAAAGAGAACCTTTCATCTCCTCTGATATTTGTGGTGTTATATTACCACAAGAAAGCTGACAGTGGGCTGAATTCAGTGCACTGACAGCTTTGCCTGTACTCGCCCCAGTTGCAGATATTGGTGACTATAAGGGTAAATTCACACAGCAGAAAGTGAAAAGGAATTCCTCTTCCAGGGCATTGGCATTCAGTCGTGGCTTTCTGCTGCTGATTAGGCCCAGATGAATGGGCCTATTTGTCAGGGAGACTCGAGCTGGAGAATCTGTGGCTGAACCAGCCTTGGCATCTGTGGCAAGATCCAGCAGGACGCTTATTTTTTCAGCATCCTGCTGCAATCTCAGCCTTCCCGTTGAAAACAAAGGGGGGCAGAATCCAGGTGGAAACCACCTCCAAATCTGCGGCAAATTCCTCTGTGTCAACTTACCATAAGAAGGGCTGTCCTTACAGCTCAGCGTACACTTCCATAGCCTTGTACTGACAGGGGTGGGGGAGTTCCTTACAGGCTGGCGTCTCTGACAGTTCAGGGGTATCAGTGCTGAAACATGGCTGCTTTCTTCCGCTCAGGAAGTGGCATCATGCCCGTTGGTCACATGACCATGCTACAGCTCAGTCTCATTCATTTTAATGGAATGGAGCTGTGGAATTGCCATGTGAACAGTGGACATGAGGTCACTTCCTGGGAAGAGGAAAGCAGCCATGTTTTTGAAATCCTGCACAACCCCTTTAAGTAAAAGCACCAGCAGCTGCAGTACTGACTGTGGCTGGTACTCCTTGTAGCACCCTTAAAGGCCACCTGTCATCAAATATAAAATGCTAAATGACATACAACATTTGATAATCGCAGTGCCCCTGAATATGGCATTTTTATACTTAAATTTTGTCCACCTGTTCAAAAGATATGGGCCCTGGTAGGTTGTATGTACATTAATTCCTATTCATCAACTGAGAATTAACCTTTTGCTTTCCTCATAGAAAATAATAGATTACCGTCTATTTGGTGTATAAGAACTAATTTACATATAACCTTGCAGGGGCCATATCTTTTGAACGGGGGGACGGGTTTTAAGAATAAAAATGCAAAATTGATCAGGGGCACAGCGAGAATCAAATGATATATGCCATTAACCATTTTCTACTTGGTGACAGATTCTCATTAAAAAGGACCCTTCACCATCTTCACCAACTCCAGTTCTTAGCATCTGATAAACTGCTCCATTGATTCTGGCACTGTTGGAATATTCTCTTCAGGATCCACCATTCCTGAGCAATAAGTGTTGTTAGTTTTGGTGCTTGATGTGGTATTTGGGCTCTTTACTGTCGGCTGGGTGGTATCAAGCAGAAACAGACAAGGGGGTGTGATTCAGACCTCCAACGAGAGACAGCCAGTGTCACAGCTCAGGATCACACCCCTTGTCTGCTCCTGCCTGACACCTCCCTCCTGACAGTACAGAGACTAAATAGCATATCAGACACCAAAAGTAATAGCATTGATTGCTCAGGAATGCTCAGGGGGCTAGAGAAAAAAATCCAACTGTGCCTGAATCAGTGTAGCAGTAGCTACTAAATGATACAAAGAGCTGTTGGTGAAAGGTCCTCTTTAAACATTTTGCTACTTCAGCTTTGTTTGAGTTATTATGCAATATCACTCACTAATTTCACCTATGTTCCCGATGTATAGTCCTTTAGTCCCTCCCTCCATTGTGTGTAAGATTTACAGCCTGTAATAAATACCTTCCATTAAAGAGAACCTTTCATCTCCTCTGATATTTGTGGTGTTATATTACCACAAGAAAGCTGACAGTGGGCTGAATTCAGTGCACTGACAGCTTTGCCTGTACTCGCCCCAGTTGCAGATATTGGTGACTATAAGGGTAAATTCACACAGCAGAAAGTGAAAAGGAATTCCTCTTCCAGGGCATTGGCATTCAGTCGTGGCTTTGTGCTGCTGATTAGGCCCAGATGAATGGGCCTATTTGTCAGGGAGACTCGAGCTGGAGAATCTGTGGCTGAACCAGCCTTGGCATCTGTGGCAAGATCGAGCAGGACGCTTATTTTTTCAGCATCCTGCTGCAATCTCAGCCTTCCCGTTGAAAACAAAGGGGGGCAGAATCCAGGTGGAAACCACCTCCAAATCTGCGGCAAATTCCTCTGTGTCAACATACCATAAGAAGGGCTGTCCTTACAGCTCAGCGTACGCTTCCATAGCCTTGTACTGACAGGGGTGGGGGAGTTCCTTACAGGCTGGCGTCTCTGACAGTTCAGGGGTATCAGTGCTGAAACATGGCTGCTTTCTTCCGCTCAGGAAGTGGCATCATGCCCGTTGGTCACATGACCATGCTACAGCTCAGTCTCATTCATTTTAATGGAATGGAGCTGTGGAATTGCCATGTGAACAGTGGACATGAGGTCACTTCCTGGGAAGAGGAAAGCAGCCATGTTTTTGAAATCCTGCACAACCCCTTTAAGTAAAAGCACCAGCAGCTGCAGTACTGACTGTGGCTGGTACTCCTTGTAGCACCCTTAAAGGCCACCTGTCATCAAATATAAAATGCTAAATGACATACAACATTTGATAATCGCAGTGCCCCTGAATATGGCATTTTTATACTTAAATTTTGTCCACCTGTTCAAAAGATATGGGCCCTGGAGGTTGTATGTACATTAATTCCTATTCATCAACTGAGAATTAACCTTTTGCTTTCCTCATAGAAAATAATAGATTACCGTCTATTTGGTGTATAAGAACTAATTTACATATAACCTTGCAGGGGCCATATCTTTTGAACGGGGGGACGGGTTTTAAGAATAAAAATGCCAAATTGATCAGGGGCACAGCGAGAATCAAATGATATATGGCATTAACCATTTTCTACTTGGTGACAGATTCTCATTAAAAAGGACCCTTCACCATCTTCACCAACTCCAGTTCTTAGCATCTGATAAACTGCTCCATTGATTCTGGCACTGTTGGAATTTTCTCTTCAGGATCCACCATTCCTGAGCAATAAGTGTTGTTAGTTTTGGTGCTTGATGTGGTATTTAGGCTCTTTACTGTCGGCTGGGTGGTATCAAGCAGAAACAGACAAGGGGGTGTGATTCAGACCTCCAACGAGAGACAGCCAGTGTCACAGCTCAGGATCACACCCCTTGTCTGCTCCTGCCTTACACCTCCCTCCTGACAGTACAGAGACTAAATAGCATATCAGACACCAAAAGTAATAGCATTGATTGCTTAGGAATGCTCAGGGGGCTAGAGAAAAAAAATCCAACTGTGCCTGAATCAGTGTAGCAGCAGCTACTAAATGATACAAAGAGCTGTTGGTGAAAGGTCCTCTTTAAACATTTTGCTACTTCAGCTTTGTTTGAGTTATTATGCAATATCACTCACTAATTTCACCTATGTTCCCGATGTATAGTCCTTTAGTCCCTCCCTCCATTGTGTGTAAGATTTACAGCCTGTAATAAATACCTTCCATTAAAGAGAACCTTTCATATCCTCTGATATTGGTGGTGTTATATTACCACAAGAAAGCTGACAGTGGGCTGAATTCAGTGCACTGACAGCTTTGCCTGTACTCGCCCCAGTTGAAGATATTGGTGACTATAAGGGTAAATTCACACAGCAGAAAGTGAAAAGGAATTCCTCTTCCAGGGCATCGGCATTCAGTCGTGGCTTTCTGCTGCTGATTAGGCCCAGATGAATGGGCCTATTTGTCAGGGAGACTCGAGCTGGAGAATCTGTGGCTGAACCAGCCTTGGCATCTGTGGCAAGATCGAGCAGGACGCTTATTTTTTCAGCATCCTGCTGCAATCTCAGCCTTCCCGTTGAAAACAAAGGGGGGCAGAATCCAGGTGGAAACCACCTCCAAATCTGCGGCAAATTCCTCTGTGTCAACATACCATAAGAAGGGCTGTCCTTACAGCTCAGCGTACGCTTCCATAGCCTTGTACTGACAGGGGTGGGGGAGTTCCTTACAGGCTGGCGTCTCTGACAGTTCAGGGGTATCAGTGCTGAAACATGGCTGCTTTCTTCCGCTCAGGAAGTGGCATCATGCCCGTTGGTCACATGACCATGCTACAGCTCAGTCTCATTCATTTTAATGGAATGGAGCTGTGGAATTGCCATGTGAACAGTGGACATGAGGTCACTTCCTGGGAAGAGGAAAGCAGCCATGTTTTTGAAATCCTGCACAACCCCTTTAAGTAAAAGCACCAGCAGCTGCAGTACTGACTGTGGCTGGTACTCCTTGTAGCACCCTTAAAGGCCACCTGTCATCAAATATAAAATGCTAAATGACATACAACATTTGATAATCGCAGTGCCCCTGAATATGGCATTTTTATACTTAAATTTTGTCCACCTGTTCAAAAGATATGGGCCCTGGTAGGTTGTATGTACATTAATTCCTATTCATCAACTGAGAATTAACCTTTTGCTTTCCTCATAGAAAATAATAGATTACCGTCTATTTGGTGTATAAGAACTAATTTACATATAACCTTGCAGGGGCCATATCTTTTGAACGGGGAGACGGGTTTTAAGAATAAAAATGCAAAATTGATCAGGGGCACAGCGAGAATCAAATGATATATGCCATTAATCATTTTCTACTTGGTGACAGATTCTCATTAAAAAGGACCCTTCACCATCTTCACCAACTCCAGTTCTTAGCATCTGATAAACTGCTCCATTGATTCTGGCACTGTTGGAATATTCTCTTCAGGATCCACCATTCCTGAGCAATAAGTGTTGTTAGTTTTGGTGCTTGATGTGGTATTTGGGCTCTTTACTGTCGGCTGGGTGGTATCAAGCAGAAACAGACAAGGGGGTGTGATTCAGACCTCCAACGAGAGACAGCCAGTGTCACAGCTCAGGATCACACCCCTTGTCTGCTCCTGCCTGACACCTCCCTCCTGACAGTACAGAGACTAAATAGCATATCAGACACCAAAAGTAATAGCATTGATTGCTCAGGAATGCTCAGGGGGCTAGAGAAAAAAATCCAACTGTGCCTGAATCAGTGTAGCAGTAGCTACTAAATGATACAAAGAGCTGTTGGTGAAAGGTCCTCTTTAAACATTTTGCTACTTCAGCTTTGTTTGAGTTATTATGCAATATCACTCACTAATTTCACCTATGTTCCCGATGTATAGTCCTTTAGTCCCTCCCTCCATTGTGTGTAAGATTTACAGCCTGTAATAAATACCTTCCATTAAAGAGAACCTTTCATCTCCTCTGATATTTGTGGTGTTATATTACCACAAGAAAGCTGACAGTGGGCTGAATTCAGTGCACTGACAGCTTTGCCTGTACTCGCCCCAGTTGCAGATATTGGTGACTATAAGGGTAAATTCACACAGCAGAAAGTGAAAAGGAATTCCTCTTCCAGGGCATTGGCATTCAGTCGTGGCTTTCTGCTGCTGATTAGGCCCAGATGAATGGGCCTATTTGTCAGGGAGACTCGAGCTGGAGAATCTGTGGCTGAACCAGCCTTGGCATCTGTGGCAAGATCGAGCAGGACGCTTATTTTTTCAGCATCCTGCTGCAATCTCAGCCTTCCCGTTGAAAACAAAGGGGGGCAGAATCCAGGTGGAAACCACCTCCAAATCTGCGGCAAATTCCTCTGTGTCAACATACCATAAGAAGGGCTGTCCTTACAGCTCAGCGTACGCTTCCATAGCCTTGTACTGACAGGGGTGGGGGAGTTCCTTACAGGCTGGCGTCTCTGACAGTTCAGGGGTATCAGTGCTGAAACATGGCTGCTTTCTTCCGCTCAGGAAGTGGCATCATGCCCGTTGGTCACATGACCATGCTACAGCTCAGTCTCATTCATTTTAATGGAATGGAGCTGTGGAATTGCCATGTGAACAGTGGACATGAGGTCACTTCCTGGGAAGAGGAAAGCAGCCATGTTTTTGAAATCCTGCACAACCCCTTTAAGTAAAAGCACCAGCAGCTGCAGTACTGACTGTGGCTGGTACTCCTTGTAGCACCCTTAAAGGCCACCTGTCATCAAATATAAAATGCTAAATGACATACAACATTTGATAATCGCAGTGCCCCTGAATATGGCATTTTTATACTTAAATTTTGTCCACCTGTTCAAAAGATATGGGCCCTGGTAGGTTGTATGTACATTAATTCCTATTCATCAACTGAGAATTAACCTTTTGCTTTCCTCATAGAAAATAATAGATTACCGTCTATTTGGTGTATAAGAACTAATTTACATATAACCTTGCAGGGGCCATATCTTTTGAACGGGGGGACGGGTTTTAAGAATAAAAATGCCAAATTGATCAGGGGCACAGCGAGAATCAAATGATATATGGCATTAACCATTTTCTACTTGCTGACAGATTCTCATTAAAAAGGACCCTTCACCATCTTCACCAACTCCAGTTCTTAGCATCTGATAAACTGCTCCATTGATTCTGGCACTGTTGGAATTTTCTCTTCAGGATCCACCATTCCTGAGCAATAAGTGTTGTTAGTTTTGGTGCTTGATGTGGTATTTAGGCTCTTTACTGTCGGCTGGGTGGTATCAAGCAGAAACAGACAAGGGGGTGTGATTCAGACCTCCAACGAGAGACAGCCAGTGTCACAGCTCAGGATCACACCCCTTGTCTGCTCCTGCCTGACACCTCCCTCCTGACAGTACAGAGACTAAATAGCATATCAGACACCAAAAGTAATAGCATTGATTGCTCAGGAATGCTCAGGGGGCTAGAGAAAAAAAATCCAACTGTGCCTGAATCAGTGTAGCAGCAGCTACTAAATGATACAAAGAGCTGTTGGTGAAAGGTCCTCTTTAAACATTTTTCTACTTCAGCTTTGTTTGAGTTATTATGCAATATCACTCACTAATTTCACCTATGTTCCCGATGTATAGTCCTTTAGTCCCTCCCTCCATTGTGTGTAAGATTTACAGCCTGTAATAAATACCTTCCATTAAAGAGAACCTTTCATATCCTCTGATATTGGTGGTGTTATATTACTACAAGAAAGCTGACAGTGGGCTGAATTCAGTGCACTGACAGCTTTGCCTGTACTCACCCCAGTTGAAGATATTGGTGACTATAAGGGTAAATTCACACAGCAGAAAGTGAAAAGGAATTCCTCTTCCAGGGCATCGGCATTCAGTCGTGGCTTTCTGCTGCTGATTAGGCCCAGATGAATGGACCTATTTGTCAGGGAGACTCGAGCTGGAGAATCTGTGGCTGAACCAGCCTTGGCATCTGTGGCAAGATCCAGCAGGATGCTTATTTTTTTCAGCATCCTGCTGCAATCTCAGCCTTCCCGTTGAAAACAAAGGGGGGCAGAATCCAGGTGGAAACCACCTCCAAATCTGCGGCAAATTCCTCTGTGTCAACTTACCATAAGAAGGGCTGTCCTTACAGCTCAGCGTACACTTCCATAGCCTTGTACTGACAGGGGTGGGGCAGTTCCTTACAGGCTGGCGTCTCTGACAGTTCAGGGGTATCAGTGCTGAAACATGGCTGCTTTCTTCCGCTCAGGAAGTGGCATCATGCCCGTTGGTCACATGACCATGTTACAGCTCAGTCTCATTCATTTTAATGGAATGGAGCTGTGGAATTGCCATGTGAACAGTGGACATGAGGTCACTTCCTGGGAAGAGGAAAGCAGCCATGTTTTTGAAATCCTGCACAACCCCTTTAAGTAAAAGCACCAGCAGCTGCAGTACTGACTGTGGCTGGTACTCCTTGTAGCACCCTTAAAGGCCACCTGTCATCAAATATAAAATGCTAAATGACATACAACATTTGATAATCGCAGTGCCCCTGAATATGGCATTTTTATACCTAAATTTTTTTTTTTTTTTTTTTAATAATATTTTTATTTTATTGTTAACTCTTGTATAACAAATGAGGATACATGCAAACATTTTGCAGCAGTGCACAAAATCATATAAAGTACATCCAACATAGTACATTTGTATCAGTGCAGGCTGTATAATGACAATAAACTCAATTTATGGAATAATCAATCCTAGGTATACTGAGCCATATAGAGCGCAGCCTAGGCTAGTAATACACAACGGAAGAACATTGAATGAAAAGGGATGGTAGGTAAGGGACAGAGAGGTCTGACATAGATAAGAAAAGAAGAGAGGGAGAGCAACCAGAGGATAGGGAAAAAGGGGGGGGAGGGGGGAGGGGGGGGGGGAAAGGGGGGTGGGGAGGAAGGGGGGGGGACTCACAGTCTCAGCTCCTTCCACTTTGCCCAGGTCTTAAGGAAACGGGCATGTGTCCTGGATTTCCAGCTTGACAGTTCTTCGAAGCGTGAGATCTGATTAACTTTTTCCACCCATTCCATTTTTGATGGGGGATCAGTACTTAGCCATTTGCGAGGAATAAGTGAATTGGCAGCCGATAAGAGGAGTGAAATAAGGTTATTTCTCGAGGAGGAATAGTATGCCGATTGTAGTGAGATCAGGACCATAGTTGGGCTGAGCTTAAAGGTCGGAGAAGAAAGTCGTCTAATCACTGATTGAATATCATTCCAAAACGGACTAATTACTGGGCACTGCCACCATATGTGCAACAAGGACCCACTCTGAGACTTACATCTCCAGCAGGTGTCAGAATCTGATAGATTCATTTTGTGGAGCCATTGTGGAGTGTGATACCATCTGGTTAGCAACTTATAGTGAGTCTCCTGTAGGCGCACACAGGTGGAAAAGCCATGAGAATTTCGTAATACCTGTTTGACTTGCTCCTCTGAGAGGACCACACCCAACTCCATTTCCCAAGAAGTTAGGAAAGCCGGTTTGTGTATCCGAACAGGACTGACAAAAGTGGACAGGACATAGGATGTCTTGGACAAAAATTTATTTCGAGCTATGAGGCTTCGTTCGAAGGGAGTGAGATCGACTCGTATTGTGTTAGCTGTCAGCCAGTCCCGCATATATTTATGCAGGTGGTGTTTATGTAGAAAGGACAGCGGTTTATCAGAGACCAGCGATTCCAGTTTTGTAAAGTTCACCTCTGCTTTCTCACCAACAGCCTCCAGCAGTCGGTGTGAAGTCAGGCGATGCCACATGTCTGAACAGGATACCTTCGACCTTCCCAGCCAATCTGGTACAATGCCTATAGAGCTTAGAGGCGATGGGGAAGGTGCCAGTGTTTCTTTCAATTCCCGCCATGTTTCACAGGCGCCTAACAGGATTTGATCAATTGATTGAGAGCTGCGACTTGGGGAGCCATACAGCCACAGGTCTACTTGGCAGGTCGGCCCAAATGTGCAGACAGAAAGTTTATGGAATAGTGAGGGTGGATCCGAGGAAGTGAGCTCAATCCAACGCTTCAATTGTATTGCTTTGTAATAACCCAAGACATCTGGCATGCCCATGCCACCCGCCACCTTCTTCCTCATCAAGAAACTTATAGAGAGCCGTGGACGTTTGCCACGCCAGAGGAAAGTGGAGAAAAGACTTCTTAATGACTTGAAAAAATACGGGGGGAGGCGTATGGGCAACATATGGAGTCGGTATAGGATCTTGGGAAGCACATAAGTCTGCAATAGATTTCGTCTACCAAACCAAGAAAACGGCATTCCTTGATAAGAAGCTAACATGGTGCGAATTTCCGTTAGTAGTGACTGAAAATTCTCTGTGTAGATGTGAGACGGATCTGCTGTTAGTTGGACACCTAAATATTTAATGGATTTTGAGGTCCACTTAAAGGGCGTGGAGGCGGATACTTGTAATGATTTTTTAGGGGGGAGAGAGACATTTAATACCTCCGATTTATCTAGATTGGCTTTATATCCGGAGACTGAGCCATAGCGAGAGAGGAGTTCTACAATGGCAGGGAGCCCTTTCTCGGGGTTGGACACCATAAACAGAAGGTCGTCTGCAAAGGCGGCGGAATGCATAGTTTGTGTTCCTATTTTGAATCCTGATATGTCTGGGTGCGCACGAACCGCCTGTAATAGGGATTCCAATACTAAAATGAACAGGGAGGGGGAAAGAGGGCAACCCTGTCTGGTCCCATTCGTAATATTGAAGCTAGGGGAAAGTGTGTCATTAATCTTCAAACGAGCGTAAGGGGAACCATAGAGAGTGAAGATCGCTTCTATATATTGAAGGGGGAAGTTAAATTTTTTTAGCGTGGCTTTCATAAATAACCAGTCCACTCTATCAAACGCTTTTTCAGCGTCTACTCCCAGCAAAACCAGGCTCGAGCGTGTTTTCCTAGCATGGGTGATAACGTGGAGTAAGCGATGGGAGTTATCCTTTCCCTCTCTGCCCAGAACAAAACCAGCTTGATCAGGGTGTAGTAAGGAAGGTAGAAGATGTTTCATTCTAGTGGCCAATATTTTCGCCCACAATTTAAGATCGAGATTAAGGAGAGAGATAGGCCTATAGCTACCACAGGAGAGGGGGTCTTTCCCTTCTTTAGGAAGCAACGTAATATGTGCTTCTTGTGCTTGGCAGGGGAGTTTTTTCCCAGAAAGCAGAGCATTACAGGATCTAGAAAGATGCGGTAGTAATTCTGATTGGAATACTTTATAGTATTGTAAGGGGAAGCCATCTGGACCTGGGCTTTTCCCTTTAGGGAAGCTATTTAGGACACATTTAATTTCTTCCAAAGAAATTGAGGACGTGAGTGTCGCAGCGTCTTCCTCCGACAGGGATGGCAGAGAGAGGGAGTTAAGGAATTCCTCTATCCTATTTACTTTTCTTGTTGTAGTGGTCTCAGGGTCATTGGTGTTTAGGTTGTATAGCCCAGTGTAAAATGAGAGGAAAGCCGAGGTTATGTCTTTGGTGGATTTGTGTGTGTTGCCTGCTTGGTCTTTTATAACCGAAATAAAGCACTTGGCCTTTCGTTTCTTAATCAGCGAAGTCATAAGCTTACCCCCCTTGTCCCCATGTGCATAGAGCCTGTGTTGGTAGTGAATTAAATGTTTAGCCGTTCGGACGTTAATGGCATCTTTTAGCTTTTCTCGCAGAGTTTAGGAGTTCAGTGCTTCTATTCAACTGTCTACTTGCCTTGCGTGTGCGTTCAATTGCCGCTATGTCTGAAAGAATTTTGTCTAATTCCGCCTGAGTTTCCCTCTTGACTCTGGAGGCCAGGGATATGAAAATTCCCCTAATTACCGCCTTATGTGCCTCCCAGGTAATGGTGGGTCAAGTATCTGCATTAGCATTTATGGCAAAGTACGACTCCATCTGCTGCCTGACGGTCCCAACTATTTTATACTTAAATTTTGTCCACCTGTTCAAAAGATATGGGCCCTGGTAGGTTGTATGTACATTAATTCCTATTCATCAACTGAGAATTAACCTTTTGCTTTCCTCATAGAAAATAATAGATTACCGTCTATTTGGTGTATAAGAACTAATTTACATATAACCTTGCAGGGGCCATATCTTTTGAACGGGGGGACGGGTTTTAAGAATAAAAATGCCAAATTGATCAGGGGCACAGCGAGAATCAAATGATATATGGCATTAACCATTTTCTACTTGGTGACAGATTCTCATTAAAAAGGACCCTTCACCATCTTCACCAACTCCAGTTCTTAGCATCTGATAAACTGCTCCATTGATTCTGGCACTGTTGGAATTTTCTCTTCAGGATCCACCATTCCTGAGCAATAAGTGTTGTTAGTTTTGATGCTTGATGTGGTATTTAGGCTCTTTACTGTCGGCTGGGTGGTATCAAGCAGAAACAGACAAGGGGGTGTGATTCAGACCTCCAACGAGAGACAGCCAGTGTCACAGCTCAGGATCACACCCCTTGTCTGCTCCTGCCTGACACCTCCCTCCTGACAGTACAGAGACTAAATAGCATATCAGACACCAAAGGTAATAGCATTGATTGCTCAGGAATGCTCAGGGGGCTAGAGAAAAAAAATCCAACTGTGCCTGAATCAGTGTAGCAGCAGCTACTAAATGATACAAAGAGGTGTTGGTGAAAGGTTCTCTTTAAACATTTTGCTACTTCAGCTTTGTTTGAGTTATTATGCAATATCACTCACTAATTTCACCTATGTTCCCGATGTATAGTCCTTTAGTCCCTCCCTCCATTGTGTGTAAGATTTACAGCCTGTAATAAATACCTTCCATTAAAGAGAACCTTTCATCTCCTCTGATATTGGTGGTGTTATATTACCACAAGAAAGCTGACAGTGGGCTGAATTCAGTGCACTGACAGCTTTGCCTGTACTCGCCCCAGTTGCAGATATTGGTGACTATAAGGGTAAATTCACACAGCAGAAAGTGAAAAGGAATTCCTCTTCCAGGGCATCGGCATTCAGTCGTGGCTTTCTGCTGCTGATTAGGCCCAGATGAATGGGCCTATTTGTCAGGGAGACTCGAGCTGGAGAATCTGTGGCTGAACCAGCCTTGGCATCTGTGGCAAGATTCAGCAGGACGCTTATTTTTTCAGCATCCTGCTGCAATCTCAGCCTTCCCGTTGAAAACAAAGGGGGGCAGAATCCAGGTGGAAACCACCTCCAAATCTGCGGAAAATTCCTCTGTGTCAACTTACCATAAGAAGGGCTGTCCTTACAGCTCAGCGTACGCTTCCATAGCCTTGTACTGACAGGGGTGGGGGAGTTCCTTACAGGCTGAATTCAGTAAGGGGGGGGGGGACTCACAGTCTCAGCTCTTTACACTTTGCCCAGGTCTTAAGGAAACGGGCATGTGTCCTGGATTTCCAGCTTGACAGTTCTTCGAAGCATGAGATCTGATTAACTTTTTCCACCCATTCCATTTTTGATGGGGGATCAGTACTTAGCCATTTGCGAGGAATAAGTGAATTGGCAGCCGATAAGAGGAGTGAAATAAGGTTATTTCTCGATGGGGCATAGTATGCCGATTGTAGTGAGATCAGGACCATAGTTGGGCTGAGCTTAAAGGTCGGAGAAGAAAGTTGTCTAATCACTGATTGAATATCATTCCAAAACGGACTAATTACTGGGCACTGCCACCATATGTGCAACAAGGACCCACTCTGAGACTTACATCTCCAGCAGGTGTCAGAATCTGATAGATTCATTTTGTGGAGCCATTGTGGAGTGTGATACCATCTGGTTAGCAACTTATAGTGAGTCTCCTGTAGGCGCACACAGGTGGAAAAGCCATGAGAATTTCGTAATACCTGTTTGACTTGCTCCTCTGAGAGGACCACACCCAACTCCATTTCCCAAGAAGTTAGGAAAGCCGGTTTGTGTATCCGAACAGGACTGACAAAAGTGGACAGGACATAGGATGTCTTGGACAAAAATTTATTTCGAGCTATGAGGCTTCGTTCGAAGGGAGTGAGATCGACTCGTATTGTGTTAGCTGTCAGCCAGTCCCGCATATATTTATGCAGGTGGTGTTTATGTAGAAAGGACAGCGGTTTATCAGAGACCAGCGATTCCAGTTTTGTAAAGTTCACCTCTGCTTTCTCACCAACAGCTTCCAGCAGTCGGTGTGAAGTCAGGCGATGCCACATGTCTGAACAGGATACCTTCGACCTTCCCAGCCAATCTGGTACAATGCCTATAGGGCTTAGAGGCGATGGGGAAGGTGCCAGTGTTTCTTTCAATTCCCGCCATGTTTCACAGGCGCCTAACAGGATTTGATCAATTGATTGGGAGCTGCGACTTGGGGAGCCATACAGCCACAGGTCTACTTGGCAGGTCGGCCCAAATGTGCAGACAGAAAGTTTATGGAATAGTGAGGGTGGATCCGAGGAAGTGAGCTCAATCCAACGCTTCAATTGTATTGCTTTGTAATAACCCAAGACATCTGGCATGCCCATGCCACCCGCCACCTTCTTCCTCATCAAGAAACTTATAGAGAGCCGTGGACGTTTGCCACGCCAGAGGAAAGTGGAGAAAAGACTTCTTAATGAGTTGAAAAAATACGGGGGGAGGCGTATGGGCAACATATGGAGTCGGTATAGGATCTTGGGAAGCACATAAGTCTGCAATAGATTTCGTCTACCAAACCAAGAAAACAGCATTCCTTGATAAGAAGCTAACATGGTGCGAATTTCCGTTAGTAGTGACTGAAAATTCTCTGTGTAGATGTGAGACGGATCTGCTGTTAGTTGGACACCTAAATATTTAATGGATTTTGAGGTCCACTTAAAGGGCGTGGAGGCGGATACTTGTAATGATTTTTTAGGGGGGAGAGAGACATTTAATACCTCCGATTTATCTAGATTGGCTTTATATCCGGAGACTGAGCCATAGCGAGAGAGGAGTTCTACAATGGCAGGGAGCCCTTTCTCGGGGTTGGACACCATAAACAGAAGGTCGTCTGCAAAGGCGGCGGAATGCATAGTTTGTGTTCCTATTTTGAATCCTGATATGTCTGGGTGCGCACGAACCGCCTGTAATAGGGATTCCAATACTAAAATGAACAGGGAGGGGGAAAGAGGGCAACCCTGTCTGGTCCCATTCGTAATATTGAAGCTAGGGGAAAGTGTGTCATTAATCTTCAAGCGAGCGTAAGGGGAACCATAGAGAGTGAAGATCGCTTCTATATATTGAAGGGGGAAGTTAAATTTTTTTTAGCGTGGCTTTCATAAATAACCAGTCCACTCTATCAAACGCTTTTTCAGCGTCTACTCCCAGCAAAACCAGGCTCGAGCGTGTTTTCCTAGCATGGGTGATAACGTGGAGTATGCGATGGGAGTTATCCTTTCCCTCTCTGCCCAGAACAAAACCAGCTTGATCAGGGTGTAGTAAGGAAGGTAGAAGATGTTTCATTCTAGTGGCCAATATTTTCGCCCACAATTTAAGATCGAGATTAAGGAGAGAGCTAGGCCTATAGCTACCACAGGAGAGGGGGTCTTTCCCTTCTTTAGGAAGCAACGTAATATGTGCTTCTTGTGCTTGGCAGGGGAGTTTTTTCCCAGAAAGCAGGGCATTACAGGATGTAGAAAGATGCGGTAGTAATTCTGATTGGAATACTTTATAGTATTGTAAGGGGAAGCCATCTGGACCTGGGCTTTTCCCTTTAGGGAAGCTATTTAGGACACATTTAATTTCTTCCAAAGAAATTGAGGACGTGAGTGTCGCAGCGTCTTCCGCCGACAGGGATGGCAGAGAGAGGGAGTTAAGGAATTCCTCTATCCTATTTACTTTGCTTGTTGTAGCGGTCTCAGGGTCATTGGTGTTTAGGTTGTATAGCCCAGTGTAAAATGAGGGGAAAGCCGAGGTTATGTCTTTGGTGGATTTGTGTGTGTTGCCTGCTTGGTCTTTTATAACCGAAATAAAGCACTTGGCCTTTCGTTTCTTAATCAGCGAAGTCATAAGCTTACCCCCCTTGTCTCCATGTGCATAGAGCCTGTGTTGGTAGTGAAGAAAATGTTTAGCCGTTCGGACGTTAATGGCATCTTTTAGCTTTTCTCGCAGAGTTTAGAGTTCAGTGCTTCTATTCAACTGTCTACTTGCCTTGCGTGTGCGTTCAATTGCCGCTATGTCTGAAAGAATTTTGTCTAATTCCGCCTGAGTTTCCCTCTTGACTCTGGAGGCCAGGGATATGAAAATTCCCCTAATTACCGCCTTATGTGCCTCCCAGGTAATGGTGGGACAAGTATCTGCATTAGCATTTATGGCAAAGTACGACTCCATCTGCTGCCTGACGGTCCCAACTATTTTATACTTAAATTTTGTCTACCTGTTCAAAAGATATGGGCCCTGGTAGGTTGTATGTACATTAATTCCTATTCATCAACTGAGAATTAACCTTTTGCTTTCCTCATAGAAAATAATAGATTACCGTCTATTTGGTGTATAAGAACTAATTTACATATAACCTTGCAGGGGCCATATCTTTTGAACGGGGGGACAGGTTTTAAGAATAAAAATGCCAAATTGATCAGGGACACAGCGAGAATCAAATGATATATGGCATTAACCATTTTCTACTTGGTGACAGATTCTCTTTAAAAAGGACCCTTCACCATCTTCACCAACTCCAGTTCTTAGCATCTGATAAACTGCTCCATTGATTCTGGCACTGTTGGAATTTTCTCTTCAGGATCCACCATTCCTGAGCAATAAGTGTTGTTAGTTTTGGTGCTTGATGTGGTATTTAGGCTCTTTACTGTCGGCTGGGTGGTATCAAGCAGAAACAGACAAGGGGGTGTGATTCAGACCTCCAACGAGAGACAGCCAGTGTCACAGCTCAGGATCACACCCCTTGTCTGCCCCTGCCTGACACCTCCCTCCTGACAGTACAGAGACTAAATAGCATATCAGACACCAAAAGTAATAGCATTGATTGCTCAGGAATGCTCAGGGGGCTAGAGAAAAAAATCCAACTGTGCCTGAATCAGTGTAGCAGCAGCTACTAAATGATACAAAGAGCTGTTGGTGAAAGGTCCTCTTTAAACATTTTTCTACTTTAGCTTTGTTTGAGTTATTATGCAATATCACTCACTAATTTCACCTATGTTCCCGATGTATAGTCCTTTAGTCCCTCCCTCCATTGTGTGTAAGATTTACAGCCTGTAATAAATACCTTCCATTAAAGAGAACCTTTCATATCCTCTGATATTGGTGGTGTTATATTACCACAAGAAAGCTGACAGTGGGCTGAATTCAGTGCACTGACAGCTTTGCCTGTACTCGCCCCAGTTGCAGATATTGGTGACTATAAGGGTAAATTCACACAGCAGAAAGTGAAAAGGAATTCCTCTTCCAGGGCATCGGCATTCAGTCGTGGCTTTCTGCTGCTGATTAGGCCCAGATGAATGGACCTATTTGTCAGGGAGACTCGAGCTGGAGAATCTGTGGCTGAACCAGCCTTGGCATCTGTGGCAAGATCCAGCAGGACGCTTATTTTTTCAGCATCCTGCTGCAATCTCAGCCTTCCCGTTGAAAACAAAGGGGGGCAGAATCCAGGTGGAAACCACCTCCAAATCTGCGGCAAATTCCTCTGTGTCAACTTACCATAAGAAGGGCTGTCCTTACAGCTCAGCGTACGCTTCCATAGTCTTGTACTGACAGGGGTGGGGGAGTTCCTTACAGGCTGGCGTCTCTGACAGTTCAGGGGTATCAGTGCTGAAACATGGCTGCTTTCTTCCGCTCAGGAAGTGGCATCATGCCCGTTGGTCACATGACCATGCTACAGCTCAGTCTCATTCATTTTAATGGAATGGAGCTGTGGAATTGCCATGTGAACAGTGGACACGAGGTCACTTCCTGGGAAGAGGAAAGCAGCCATGTTTTTGAAATCCTGCACAACCCCTTTAAGTAAAAGCACCAGCAGCTGCAGTACTGACTGTGGCTGGTACTCCTTGTAGCACCCTTAAAGGCCACCTGTCATCAAATATAAAATGCTAAATGACATACAACATTTGATAATCGCAGTGCCCCTGAATATGGCATTTTTATACTTAAATTTTGTCCACCTGTTCAAAAGATATGGGCCCTGGTAGGTTGTATGTACATTAATTCCTATTCATCAACTGAGAATTAACCTTTTGCTTTCCTCATAGAAAATAATAGATTACCGTCTATTTGGTGTATAAGAACTAATTTACATATAACCTTGCAGGGGCCATATCTTTTGAACGGGGGGACGGGTTTTAAGAATAAAAATGCCAAATTGATCAGGGGCACAGCGAGAATCAAATGATATATGGCATTAACCATTTTCTACTTGGTGACAGATTCTCATTAAAAAGGACCCTTCACCATCTTCACCAACTCCAGTTCTTAGCATCTGATAAACTGCTCCATTGATTCTGGCACTGTTGGAATTTTCTCTTCAGGATCCACCATTCCTGAGCAATAAGTGTTGTTAGTTTTGGTGCTTGATGTGGTATTTAGGCTCTTTACTGTCGGCTGGGTGGTATCAAGCAGAAACAGACAAGGGGGTGTGATTCAGACCTCCAACGAGAGACAGCCAGTGTCACAGCTCAGGATCACACCCCTTGTCTGCTCCTGCCTGACACCTCCCTCCTGACAGTACAGAGACTAAATAGCATATCAGACACCAAAAGTAATAGCATTGATTGCTCAGGAATGCTCAGGGGGCTAGAGAAAAAAAATCCAACTGTGCCTGAATCAGTGTAGCAGCAGCTACTAAATGATACAAAGAGCTGTTAGTGAAAGGTCCTCTTTAAACATTTTGCTACTTCAGCTTTGTTTGAGTTATTATGCAATATCACTCACTAATTTCACCTATGTTCCCGATGTATAGTCCTTTAGTCCCTCCCTCCATTGTGTGTAAGATTTACAGCCTGTAATAAATACCTTCCATTAAAGAGAACCTTTCATCTCCTCTGATATTGGTGGTGTTATATTACCACAAGAAAGCTGACAGTGGGCTGAATTCAGTGCACTGACAGCTTTGCCTGTACTCGCCCCAGTTGCAGATATTGGTGACTATAAGGGTAAATTCACACAGCAGAAAGTGAAAAGGAATTCCTCTTCCAGGGCATTGGCATTCAGTCGTGGCTTTCTGCTGCTGATTAGGCCCAGATGAATGGGCCTATTTGTCAGGGAGACTCGAGCTGGAGAATCTGTGGCTGAACCAGCCTTGGCATCTGTGGCAAGATCGAGCAGGACGCTTATTTTTTCAGCATCCTGCTGCAATCTCAGCCTTCCCGTTGAAAACAAAGGGGGGCAGAATCCAGGTGGAAACCACCTCCAAATCTGCGGCAAATTCCTCTGTGTCAACATACCATAAGAAGGGCTGTCCTTACAGCTCAGCGTACGCTTCCATAGCCTTGTACTGACAGGGGTGGGGGAGTTCCTTACAGGCTGGCGTGTCTGACAGTTCAGGGGTATCAGTGCTGAAACATGGCTGCTTTCTTCCGCTCAGGAAGTGGCATCATGCCCGTTGGTCACATGACCATGCTACAGCTCAGTCTCATTCATTTTAATGGAATGGAGCTGTGGAATTGCCATGTGAACAGTGGACATGAGGTCACTTCCTGGGAAGAGGAAAGCAGCCATGTTTTTGAAATCCTGCACAACCCCTTTAAGTAAAAGCACCAGCAGCTGCAGTACTGACTGTGGCTGGTACTCCTTGTAGCACCCTTAAAGGCCACCTGTCATCAAATATAAAATGCTAAATGACATACAACATTTGATAATCGCAGTGCCCCTGAATATGGCATTTTTATACTTAAATTTTGTCCACCTGTTCAAAAGATATGGGCCCTGGTAGGTTGTATGTACATTAATTCCTATTCATCAACTGAGAATTAACCTTTTGCTTTCCTCATAGAAAATAATAGATTACCGTCTATTTGGTGTATAAGAACTAATTTACATATAACCTTGCAGGGGACATATCTTTTGAACGGGGGGACAGGTTTTAAGAATAAAAATGCCAAATTGATCAGGGGCACAGCGAGAATCAAATGATATATGGCATTAACCATTTTCTACTTGGTGACAGATTCTCATTAAAAAGGACCCTTCACCATCTTCACCAACTCCAGTTCTTAGCATCTGATAAACTGCTCCATTGATTCTGGCACTGTTGGAATTTTCTCTTCAGGATCCACCATTCCTGAGCAATAAGTGTTGTTAGTTTTGGTGCTTGATGTGGTATTTAGGCTCTTTACTGTCGGCTGGGTGGTATCAAGCAGAAACAGACAAGGGGGTGTGATTCAGACCTCCAACGAGAGACAGCCAGTGTCACAGCTCAGGATCACACCCCTTGTCTGCTCCTGCCTGACACCTCCCTCCTGACAGTACAGAGACTAAATAGCATATCAGACACCAAAAGTAATAGCATTGATTGCTCAGGAATGCTCAGGGGGCTAGAGAAAAAAAATCCAACTGTGCCTGAATCAGTGTAGCAGCAGCTACTAAATGATACAAAGAGCTGTTGGTGAAAGGTCCTCTTTAAACATTTTTCTACTTCAGCTTTGTTTGAGTTATTATGCAATATCACTCACTAATTTCACCTATGTTCCCGATGTATAGTCCTTTAGTCCCTCCCTCCATTGTGTGTAAGATTTACAGCCTGTAATAAATACCTTCCATTAAAGAGAACCTTTCATATCCTCTGATATTGGTGGTGTTATATTACCACAAGAAAGCTGACAGTGGGCTGAATTCAGTGCACTGACAGCTTTGCCTGTACTCGCCCCAGTTGCAGATATTGGTGACTATAAGGGTAAATTCACACAGCAGAAAGTGAAAAGGAATTCCTCTTCCAGGGCATCGGCATTCAGTCGTGGCTTTCTGCTGCTGATTAGGCCCAGATGAATGGGCCTATTTGTCAGGGAGACTTGAGCTGGAGAATCTGTGGCTGAAGCAGCCTTGGCATCTGTGGCAAGATCCAGCAGGACGCTTATTTTTTCAGCATCCTGCTGCAATCTCAGCCTTCCCGTTGAAAACAAAGGGGGGCAGAATCCAGGTGGAAACCACCTCCAAATCTGCGGCAAATTCCTCTGTGTCAACTTACCATAAGAAGGGCTGTCCTTACAGCTCAGCGTACGCTTCCATAGCCTTGTACTGACAGGGGTGGGGGAGTTCCTTACAGGCTGGCGTCTCTGACAGTTCAGGGGTATCAGTGCTGAAACATGGCTGCTTTCTTCCGCTCAGGAAGTGGCATCATGCCCGTTGGTCACATGACCATGCTACAGCTCAGTCTCATTCATTTTAATGGAATGGAGCTGTGGAATTGCCATGTGAACAGTGGACATGAGGTCACTTCCTGGGAAGAGGAAAGCAGCCATGTTTTTGAAATCCTGCACAACTCCTTTAAGTAAAAGCACCAGCAGCTGCAGTACTGACTGTGGCTGGTACTCCTTGTAGCACCCTTAAAGGCCACCTGTCATCAAATATAAAATGCTAAATGACATACAACATTTGATAATCGCAGTGCCCCTGAATATGGCATTTTTATACTTAAATTTTGTCCACCTGTTCAAAAGATATGGGCCCTGGTAGGTTGTATGTACATTAATTCCTATTCATCAACTGAGAATTAACCTTTTGCTTTCCTCATAGAAAATAATAGATTACCGTCTATTTGGTGTATAAGAACTAATTTACATATAACCTTGCAGGGGCCATATCTTTTGAACGGGGGTACGGGTTTTAAGAATAAAAATGCCAAATTGATCAGGGGCACAGCGAGAATCAAATGATATATGGCATTAACCATTTTCTACTTGGTGACAGATTCTCATTAAAAAGGACCCTTCACCATCTTCACCAACTCCAGTTCTTAGCATCTGATAAACTGCTCCATTGATTCTGGCACTGTTGGAATTTTCTCTTCAGGATCCACCATTCCTGAGCAATAAGTGTTGTTAGTTTTGGTGCTTGATGTGGTATTTAGGCTCTTTACTGTCGGCTGGGTGGTATCAAGCAGAAACAGACAAGGGGGTGTGATTCAGACCTCCAACGAGAGACAGCCAGTGTCACAGCTCAGGATCACACCCCTTGTCTGCTCCTGCCTGACACCTCCCTCCTGACAGTACAGAGACTAAATAGCATATCAGACACCAAAAGTAATAGCATTGATTGCTCAGGAATGCTCAGGGGGCTAGAGAAAAAAATCCAACTGTGCCTGAATCAGTGTAGCAGCAGCTACTAAATGATACAAAGAGCTGTTGGTGAAAGGTCCTCTTTAAACATTTTTCTACTTTAGCTTTGTTTGAGTTATTATGCAATATCACTCACTAATTTCACCTATGTTCCCGATGTATAGTCCTTTAGTCCCTCCCTCCATTGTGTGTAAGATTTACAGCCTGTAATAAATACCTTCCATTAAAGAGAACCTTTCATATCCTCTGATATTGGTGGTGTTATATTACCACAAGAAAGCTGACAGTGGGCTGAATTCAGTGCACTGACAGCTTTGCCTGTACTCGCCCCAGTTGCAGATATTGGTGACTATAAGGGTAAATTCACACAGCAGAAAGTGAAAAGGAATTCCTCTTCCAGGGCATCGGCATTCAGTCGTGGCTTTCTGCTGCTGATTAGGCCCAGATGAATGGACCTATTTGTCAGGGAGACTCGAGCTGGAGAATCTGTGGCTGAACCAGCCTTGGCATCTGTGGCAAGATCCAGCAGGACGCTTATTTTTTCAGCATCCTGCTGCAATCTCAGCCTTCCCGTTGAAAACAAAGGGGGGCAGAATCCAGGTGGAAACCACCTCCAAATCTGCGGCAAATTCCTCTGTGTCAACTTACCATAAGAAGGGCTGTCCTTACAGCTCAGCGTACGCTTCCATAGTCTTGTACTGACAGGGGTGGGGGAGTTCCTTACAGGCTGGCGTCTCTGACAGTTCAGGGGTATCAGTGCTGAAACATGGCTGCTTTCTTCCGCTCAGGAAGTGGCATCATGCCCGTTGGTCACATGACCATGCTACAGCTCAGTCTCATTCATTTTAATGGAATGGAGCTGTGGAATTGCCATGTGAACAGTGGACACGAGGTCACTTCCTGGGAAGAGGAAAGCAGCCATGTTTTTGAAATCCTGCACAACCCCTTTAAGTAAAAGCACCAGCAGCTGCAGTACTGACTGTGGCTGGTACTCCTTGTAGCACCCTTAAAGGCCACCTGTCATCAAATATAAAATGCTAAATGACATACAACATTTGATAATCGCAGTGCCCCTGAATATGGCATTTTTATACTTAAATTTTGTCCACCTGTTCAAAAGATATGGGCCCTGGTAGGTTGTATGTACATTAATTCCTATTCATCAACTGAGAATTAACCTTTTGCTTTCCTCATAGAAAATAATAGATTACCGTCTATTTGGTGTATAAGAACTAATTTACATATAACCTTGCAGGGGCCATATCTTTTGAACGGGGGGACGGGTTTTAAGAATAAAAATGCCAAATTGATCAGGGGCACAGCGAGAATCAAATGATATATGGCATTAACCATTTTCTACTTGGTGACAGATTCTCATTAAAAAGGACCCTTCACCATCTTCACCAACTCCAGTTCTTAGCATCTGATAAACTGCTCCATTGATTCTGGCACTGTTGGAATTTTCTCTTCAGGATCCACCATTCCTGAGCAATAAGTGTTGTTAGTTTTGGTGCTTGATGTGGTATTTAGGCTCTTTACTGTCGGCTGGGTGGTATCAAGCAGAAACAGACAAGGGGGTGTGATTCAGACCTCCAACGAGAGACAGCCAGTGTCACAGCTCAGGATCACACCCCTTGTCTGCTCCTGCCTGACACCTCCCTCCTGACAGTACAGAGACTAAATAGCATATCAGACACCAAAAGTAATAGCATTGATTGCTCAGGAATGCTCAGGGGGCTAGAGAAAAAAATCCAACTGTGCCTGAATCAGTGTAGCAGCAGCTACTAAATGATACAAAGAGCTGTTGGTGAAAGGTCCTCTTTAAACATTTTGCTACTTCAGCTTTGTTTGAGTTATTATGCAATATCACTCACTAATTTCACCTATGTTCCCGATGTATAGTCCTTTAGTCCCTCCCTCCATTGTGTGTAAGATTTACAGCCTGTAATAAATACCTTCCATTAAAGAGAACCTTTCATCTCCTCTGATATTGGTGGTGTTATATTACCACAAGAAAGCTGACAGTGGGCTGAATTCAGTGCACTGACAGCTTTGCCTGTACTCGCCCCAGTTGCAGATATTGGTGACTATAAGGGTAAATTCACACAGCAGAAAGTGAAAAGGAATTCCTCTTCCAGGGCATTGGCATTCAGTCGTGGCTTTCTGCTGCTGATTAGGCCCAGATGAATGGGCCTATTTGTCAGGGAGACTCGAGCTGGAGAATCTGTGGCTGAACCAGCCTTGGCATCTGTGGCAAGATCGAGCAGGACGCTTATTTTTTCAGCATCCTGCTGCAATCTCAGCCTTCCCGTTGAAAACAAAGGGGGGCAGAATCCAGGTGGAAACCACCTCCAAATCTGCGGCAAATTCCTCTGTGTCAACATACCATAAGAAGGGCTGTCCTTACAGCTCAGCGTACGCTTCCATAGCCTTGTACTGACAGGGGTGGGGGAGTTCCTTACAGGCTGGCGTGTCTGACAGTTCAGGGGTATCAGTGCTGAAACATGGCTGCTTTCTTCCGCTCAGGAAGTGGCATCATGCCCGTTGGTCACATGACCATGCTACAGCTCAGTCTCATTCATTTTAATGGAATGGAGCTGTGGAATTGCCATGTGAACAGTGGACATGAGGTCACTTCCTGGGAAGAGGAAAGCAGCCATGTTTTTGAAATCCTGCACAACCCCTTTAAGTAAAAGCACCAGCAGCTGCAGTACTGACTGTGGCTGGTACTCCTTGTAGCACCCTTAAAGGCCACCTGTCATCAAATATAAAATGCTAAATGACATACAACATTTGATAATCGCAGTGCCCCTGAATATGGCATTTTTATACTTAAATTTTGTCCACCTGTTCAAAAGATATGGGCCCTGGTAGGTTGTATGTACATTAATTCCTATTCATCAACTGAGAATTAACCTTTTGCTTTCCTCATAGAAAATAATAGATTACCGTCTATTTGGTGTATAAGAACTAATTTACATATAACCTTGCAGGGGACATATCTTTTGAACGGGGGGACAGGTTTTAAGAATAAAAATGCCAAATTGATCAGGGGCACAGCGAGAATCAAATGATATATGGCATTAACCATTTTCTACTTGGTGACAGATTCTCATTAAAAAGGACCCTTCACCATCTTCACCAACTCCAGTTCTTAGCATCTGATAAACTGCTCCATTGATTCTGGCACTGTTGGAATTTTCTCTTCAGGATCCACCATTCCTGAGCAATAAGTGTTGTTAGTTTTGGTGCTTGATGTGGTATTTAGGCTCTTTACTGTCGGCTGGGTGGTATCAAGCAGAAACAGACAAGGGGGTGTGATTCAGACCTCCAACGAGAGACAGCCAGTGTCACAGCTCAGGATCACACCCCTTGTCTGCTCCTGCCTGACACCTCCCTCCTGACAGTACAGAGACTAAATAGCATATCAGACACCAAAAGTAATAGCATT
The DNA here is from genome assembly GCA_947044405.1 of Leptodactylus fallax. Taxonomy (NCBI): domain Eukaryota; kingdom Metazoa; phylum Chordata; class Amphibia; order Anura; family Leptodactylidae; genus Leptodactylus; species Leptodactylus fallax. The sequence continues at coordinate 406,083 of CAMRHE010000744.1, read as the reverse complement.
GATTGCTCAGGAATGCTCAGGGGGCTAGAGAAAAAAAATCCAACTGTGCCTGAATCAGTGTAGCAGCAGCTACTAAATGATACAAAGAGCTGTTGGTGAAAGGTCCTCTTTAAACATTTTTCTACTTCAGCTTTGTTTGAGTTATTATGCAATATCACTCACTAATTTCACCTATGTTCCCGATGTATAGTCCTTTAGTCCCTCCCTCCATTGTGTGTAAGATTTACAGCCTGTAATAAATACCTTCCATTAAAGAGAACCTTTCATATCCTCTGATATTGGTGGTGTTATATTACCACAAGAAAGCTGACAGTGGGCTGAATTCAGTGCACTGACAGCTTTGCCTGTACTCGCCCCAGTTGCAGATATTGGTGACTATAAGGGTAAATTCACACAGCAGAAAGTGAAAAGGAATTCCTCTTCCAGGGCATCGGCATTCAGTCGTGGCTTTCTGCTGCTGATTAGGCCCAGATGAATGGGCCTATTTGTCAGGGAGACTTGAGCTGGAGAATCTGTGGCTGAAGCAGCCTTGGCATCTGTGGCAAGATCCAGCAGGACGCTTATTTTTTCAGCATCCTGCTGCAATCTCAGCCTTCCCGTTGAAAACAAAGGGGGGCAGAATCCAGGTGGAAACCACCTCCAAATCTGCGGCAAATTCCTCTGTGTCAACTTACCATAAGAAGGGCTGTCCTTACAGCTCAGCGTACGCTTCCATAGCCTTGTACTGACAGGGGTGGGGGAGTTCCTTACAGGCTGGCGTCTCTGACAGTTCAGGGGTATCAGTGCTGAAACATGGCTGCTTTCTTCCGCTCAGGAAGTGGCATCATGCCCGTTGGTCACATGACCATGCTACAGCTCAGTCTCATTCATTTTAATGGAATGGAGCTGTGGAATTGCCATGTGAACAGTGGACATGAGGTCACTTCCTGGGAAGAGGAAAGCAGCCATGTTTTTGAAATCCTGCACAACTCCTTTAAGTAAAAGCACCAGCAGCTGCAGTACTGACTGTGGCTGGTACTCCTTGTAGCACCCTTAAAGGCCACCTGTCATCAAATATAAAATGCTAAATGACATACAACATTTGATAATCGCAGTGCCCCTGAATATGGCATTTTTATACTTAAATTTTGTCCACCTGTTCAAAAGATATGGGCCCTGGTAGGTTGTATGTACATTAATTCCTATTCATCAACTGAGAATTAACCTTTTGCTTTCCTCATAGAAAATAATAGATTACCGTCTATTTGGTGTATAAGAACTAATTTACATATAACCTTGCAGGGGCCATATCTTTTGAACGGGGGTACGGGTTTTAAGAATAAAAATGCCAAATTGATCAGGGGCACAGCGAGAATCAAATGATATATGGCATTAACCATTTTCTACTTGGTGACAGATTCTCATTAAAAAGGACCCTTCACCATCTTCACCAACTCCAGTTCTTAGCATCTGATAAACTGCTCCATTGATTCTGGCACTGTTGGAATTTTCTCTTCAGGATCCACCATTCCTGAGCAATAAGTGTTGTTAGTTTTGGTGCTTGATGTGGTATTTAGGCTCTTTACTGTCGGCTGGGTGGTATCAAGCAGAAACAGACAAGGGGGTGTGATTCAGACCTCCAACGAGAGACAGCCAGTGTCACAGCTCAGGATCACACCCCTTGTCTGCTCCTGCCTGACACCTCCCTCCTGACAGTACAGAGACTAAATAGCATATCAGACACCAAAAGTAATAGCATTGATTGCTCAGGAATGCTCAGGGGGCTAGAGAAAAAAATCCAACTGTGCCTGAATCAGTGTAGCAGCAGCTACTAAATGATACAAAGAGCTGTTGGTGAAAGGTCCTCTTTAAACATTTTGCTACTTCAGCTTTGTTTGAGTTATTATGCAATATCACTCACTAATTTCACCTATGTTCCCGATGTATAGTCCTTTAGTCCCTCCCTCCATTGTGTGTAAGATTTACAGCCTGTAATAAATACCTTCCATTAAAGAGAACCTTTCATCTCCTCTGATATTGGTGGTGTTATATTACCACAAGAAAGCTGACAGTGGGCTGAATTCAGTGCACTGACAGCTTTGCCTGTACTCGCCCCAGTTGCAGATATTGGTGACTATAAGGGTAAATTCACACAGCAGAAAGTGAAAAGGAATTCCTCTTCCAGGGCATCGGCATTCAGTCGTGGCTTTCTGCTGCTGATTAGGCCCAGATGAATGGGCCTATTTGTCAGGGAGACTCGAGCTGGAGAATCTGTGGCTGAACCAGCCTTGGCATCTGTGGCAAGATCGAGCAGGACGCTTATTTTTTCAGCATCCTGCTGCAATCTCAGCCTTCCCGTTGAAAACAAAGGGGGGCAGAATCCAGGTGGAAACCACCTCCAAATCTGCGGCAAATTCCTCTGTGTCAACATACCATAAGAAGGGCTGTCCTTACAGCTCAGCGTATGCTTCCATAGCCTTGTACTGACAGGGGTGGGGGAGTTCCTTACAGGCTGGCGTCTCTGACAGTTCAGGGGTATCAGTGCTGAAACATGGCTGCTTTCTTCCGCTCAGGAAGTGGCATCATGCCCGTTGGTCACATGACCATGCTACAGCTCAGTCTCATTCATTTTAATGGAATGGAGCTGTGGAATTGCCATGTGAACAGTGGACATGAGGTCACTTCCTGGGAAGAGGAAAGCAGCCATGTTTTTGAAATCCTGCACAACCCCTTTAAGTAAAAGTACCAGCAGCTGCAGTACTGACTGTGGCTGGTACTCCTTGTAGCACCCTTAAAGGCCACCTGTCATCAAATATAAAATGCTAAATGACATACAACATTTGATAATCGCAGTGCCCCTGAATATGGCATTTTTATACTTAAATTTTGTCCACCTGTTCAAAAGATATGGGCCCTGGTAGGTTGTATGTACATTAATTCCTATTCATCAACTGAGAATTAACCTTTTGCTTTCCTCATAGAAAATAATAGATTACCGTCTATTTGGTGTATAAGAACTAATTTACATATAACCTTGCAGGGGACATATCTTTTGAACGGGGGGACAGGTTTTAAGAATAAAAATGCCAAATTGATCAGGGGCACAGCGAGAATCAAATGATATATGGCATTAACCATTTTCTACTTGGTGACAGATTCTCATTAAAAAGGACCCTTCACCATCTTCACCAACTCCAGTTCTTAGCATCTGATAAACTGCTCCATTGATTCTGGCACTGTTGGAATTTTCTCTTCAGGATCCACCATTCCTGAGCAATAAGTGTTGTTAGTTTTGGTGCTTGATGTGGTATTTAGGCTCTTTACTGTCGGCTGGGTGGTATCAAGCAGAAACAGACAAGGGGGTGTGATTCAGACCTCCAACGAGAGACAGCCAGTGTCACAGCTCAGGATCACACCCCTTGTCTGCTCCTGCCTGACACCTCCCTCCTGACAGTACAGAGACTAAATAGCATATCAGACACCAAAAGTAATAGCATTGATTGCTCAGGAATGCTCAGGGGGCTAGAGAAAAAAATCCAACTGTGCCTGAATCAGTGTAGCAGCAGCTACTAAATGATACAAAGAGCTGTTGGTGAAAGGTCCTCTTTAAACATTTTTCTACTTCAGCTTTGTTTGAGTTATTATGCAATATCACTCACTAATTTCACCTATGTTCCCGATGTATAGTCCTTTAGTCCCTCCCTCCATTGTGTGTAAGATTTACAGCCTGTAATAAATACCTTCCATTAAAGAGAACCTTTCATATCCTCTGATATTGGTGGTGTTATATTACCACAAGAAAGCTGACAGTGGGCTGAATTCAGTGCACTGACAGCTTTGCCTGTACTCGCCCCAGTTGCAGATATTGGTGACTATAAGGGTAAATTCACACAGCAGAAAGTGAAAAGGAATTCCTCTTCCAGGGCATCGGCATTCAGTCGTGGCTTTCTGCTGCTGATTAGGCCCAGATGAATGGGCCTATTTGTCAGGGAGACTTGAGCTGGAGAATCTGTGGCTGAAGCAGCCTTGGCATCTGTGGCAAGATCCAGCAGGACGCTTATTTTTTCAGCATCCTGCTGCAATCTCAGCCTTCCCGTTGAAAACAAAGGGGGGCAGAATCCAGGTGGAAACCACCTCCAAATCTGCGGCAAATTCCTCTGTGTCAACTTACCATAAGAAGGGCTGTCCTTACAGCTCAGCGTACGCTTCCATAGCCTTGTACTGACAGGGGTGGGGGAGTTCCTTACAGGCTGGCGTCTCTGACAGTTCAGGGGTATCAGTGCTGAAACATGGCTGCTTTCTTCCGCTCAGGAAGTGGCATCATGCCCGTTGGTCACATGACCATGCTACAGCTCAGTCTCATTCATTTTAATGGAATGGAGCTGTGGAATTGCCATGTGAACAGTGGACATGAGGTCACTTCCTGGGAAGAGGAAAGCAGCCATGTTTTTGAAATCCTGCACAACTCCTTTAAGTAAAAGCACCAGCAGCTGCAGTACTGACTGTGGCTGGTACTCCTTGTAGCACCCTTAAAGGCCACCTGTCATCAAATATAAAATGCTAAATGACATACAACATTTGATAATCGCAGTGCCCCTGAATATGGCATTTTTATACTTAAATTTTGTCCACCTGTTCAAAAGATATGGGCCCTGGTAGGTTGTATGTACATTAATTCCTATTCATCAACTGAGAATTAACCTTTTGCTTTCCTCATAGAAAATAATAGATTACCGTCTATTTGGTGTATAAGAACTAATTTACATATAACCTTGCAGGGGCCATATCTTTTGAACGGGGGGACGGGTTTTAAGAATAAAAATGCCAAATTGATCAGGGGCACAGCGAGAATCAAATGATATATGGCATTAACCATTTTCTACTTGGTGACAGATTCTCATTAAAAAGGACCCTTCACCATCTTCACCAACTCCAGTTCTTAGCATCTGATAAACTGCTCCATTGATTCTGGCACTGTTGGAATTTTCTCTTCAGGATCCACCATTCCTGAGCAATAAGTGTTGTTAGTTTTGGTGCTTGATGTGGTATTTAGGCTCTTTACTGTCGGCTGGGTGGTATCAAGCAGAAACAGACAAGGGGGTGTGATTCAGACCTCCAACGAGAGACAGCCAGTGTCACAGCTCAGGATCACACCCCTTGTCTGCTCCTGCCTGACACCTCCCTCCTGACAGTACAGAGACTAAATAGCATATCAGACACCAAAAGTAATAGCATTGATTGCTCAGGAATGCTCAGGGGGCTAGAGAAAAAAATCCAACTGTGCCTGAATCAGTGTAGCAGCAGCTACTAAATGATACAAAGAGCTGTTGGTGAAAGGTCCTCTTTAAACATTTTGCTACTTCAGCTTTGTTTGAGTTATTATGCAATATCACTCACTAATTTCACCTATGTTCCCGATGTATAGTCCTTTAGTCCCTCCCTCCATTGTGTGTAAGATTTACAGCCTGTAATAAATACCTTCCATTAAAGAGAACCTTTCATCTCCTCTGATATTGGTGGTGTTATATTACCACAAGAAAGCTGACAGTGGGCTGAATTCAGTGCACTGACAGCTTTGCCTGTACTCGCCCCAGTTGCAGATATTGGTGACTATAAGGGTAAATTCACACAGCAGAAAGTGAAAAGGAATTCCTCTTCCAGGGCATCGGCATTCAGTCGTGGCTTTCTGCTGCTGATTAGGCCCAGATGAATGGGCCTATTTGTCAGGGAGACTCGAGCTGGAGAATCTGTGGCTGAACCAGCCTTGGCATCTGTGGCAAGATCGAGCAGGACGCTTATTTTTTCAGCATCCTGCTGCAATCTCAGCCTTCCCGTTGAAAACAAAGGGGGGCAGAATCCAGGTGGAAACCACCTCCAAATCTGCGGCAAATTCCTCTGTGTCAACATACCATAAGAAGGGCTGTCCTTACAGCTCAGCGTACGCTTCCATAGCCTTGTACTGACAGGGGTGGGGGAGTTCCTTACAGGCTGGCGTCTCTGACAGTTCAGGGGTATCAGTGCTGAAACATGGCTGCTTTCTTCCGCTCAGGAAGTGGCATCATGCCCGTTGGTCACATGACCATGCTACAGCTCAGTCTCATTCATTTTAATGGAATGGAGCTGTGGAATTGCCATGTGAACAGTGGACATGAGGTCACTTCCTGGGAAGAGGAAAGCAGCCATGTTTTTGAAATCCTGCACAACCCCTTTAAGTAAAAGCACCAGCAGCTGCAGTACTGACTGTGGCTGGTACTCCTTGTAGCACCCTTAAAGGCCACCTGTCATCAAATATAAAATGCTAAATGACATACAACATTTGATAATCGCAGTGCCCCTGAATATGGCATTTTTATACTTAAATTTTGTCCACCTGTTCAAAAGATATGGGCCCTGGTAGGTTGTATGTACATTAATTCCTATTCATCTACTGAGAATTAACCTTTTGCTTTCCTCATAGAAAATAATAGATTACCGTCTATTTGGTGTATAAGAACTAATTTACATATAACCTTGCAGGGGCCATATCTTTTGAACGGGGGGACAGGTTTTAAGAATAAAAATGCCAAATTGATCAGGGGCACAGCGAGAATCAAATGATATATGGCATTAACCATTTTCTACTTGGTGACAGATTCTCATTAAAAAGGACCCTTCACCATCTTCACCAACTCCAGTTCTTAGCATCTGATAAACTGCTCCATTGATTCTGGCACTGTTGGAATTTTCTCTTCAGGATCCACCATTCCTGAGCAATAAGTGTTGTTAGTTTTGGTGCTTGATGTGGTATTTAGGCTCTTTACTGTCGGCTGGGTGGTATCAAGCAGAAACAGACAAGGGGGTGTGATTCAGACCTCCAACGAGAGACAGCCAGTGTCACAGCTCAGGATCACACCCCTTGTCTGCTCCTGCCTGACACCTCCCTCCTGACAGTACAGAGACTAAATAGCATATCAGACACCAAAAGTAATAGCATTGATTGCTCAGGAATGCTCAGGGGGCTAGAGAAAAAAATCCAACTGTGCCTGAATCAGTGTAGCAGCAGCTACTAAATGATACAAAGAGCTGTTGGTGAAAGGTCCTCTTTAAACATTTTTCTACTTCAGCTTTGTTTGAGTTATTATGCAATATCACTCACTAATTTCACCTATGTTCCCGATGTATAGTCCTTTAGTCCCTCCCTCCATTGTGTGTAAGATTTACAGCCTGTAATAAATACCTTCCATTAAAGAGAACCTTTCATATCCTCTGATATTGGTGGTGTTATATTACCACAAGAAAGCTGACAGTGGGCTGAATTCAGTGCACTGACAGCTTTGCCTGTACTCGCCCCAGTTGCAGATATTGGTGACTATAAGGGTAAATTCACACAGCAGAAAGTGAAAAGGAATTCCTCTTCCAGGGCATCGGCATTCAGTCGTGGCTTTCTGCTGCTGATTAGGCCCAGATGAATGGGCCTATTTGTCAGGGAGACTTGAGCTGGAGAATCTGTGGCTGAACCAGCCTTGGCATCTGTGGCAAGATCCAGCAGGACGCTTATTTTTTCAGCATCCTGCTGCAATCTCAGCCTTCCCGTTGAAAACAAAGGGGGGCAGAATCCAGGTGGAAACCACCTCCAAATCTGCGGCAAATTCCTCTGTGTCAACTTACCATAAGAAGGGCTGTCCTTACAGCTCAGCGTACGCTTCCATAGCCTTGTACTGACAGGGGTGGGGGAGTTCCTTACAGGCTGGCGTCTCTGACAGTTCAGGGGTATCAGTGCTGAAACATGGCTGCTTTCTTCCGCTCAGGAAGTGGCATCATGCCCGTTGGTCACATGACCATGCTACAGCTCAGTCTCATTCATTTTAATGGAATGGAGCTGTGGAATTGCCATGTGAACAGTGGACATGAGGTCACTTCCTGGGAAGAGGAAAGCAGCCATGTTTTTGAAATCCTGCACAACTCCTTTAAGTAAAAGCACCAGCAGCTGCAGTACTGACTGTGGCTGGTACTCCTTGTAGCACCCTTAAAGGCCACCTGTCATCAAATATAAAATGCTAAATGACATACAACATTTGATAATCGCAGTGCCCCTGAATATGGCATTTTTATACTTAAATTTTGTCCACCTGTTCAAAAGATATGGGCCCTGGTAGGTTGTATGTACATTAATTCCTATTCATCAACTGAGAATTAACCTTTTGCTTTCCTCATAGAAAATAATAGATTACCGTCTATTTGGTGTATAAGAACTAATTTACATATAACCTTGCAGGGGCCATATCTTTTGAACGGGGGTACGGGTTTTAAGAATAAAAATGCCAAATTGATCAGGGGCACAGCGAGAATCAAATGATATATGGCATTAACCATTTTCTACTTGGTGACAGATTCTCATTAAAAAGGACCCTTCACCATCTTCACCAACTCCAGTTCTTAGCATCTGATAAACTGCTCCATTGATTCTGGCACTGTTGGAATTTTCTCTTCAGGATCCACCATTCCTGAGCAATAAGTGTTGTTAGTTTTGGTGCTTGATGTGGTATTTAGGCTCTTTACTGTCGGCTGGGTGGTATCAAGCAGAAACAGACAAGGGGGTGTGATTCAGACCTCCAACGAGAGACAGCCAGTGTCACAGCTCAGGATCACACCCCTTGTCTGCTCCTGCCTGACACCTCCCTCCTGACAGTACAGAGACTAAATAGCATATCAGACACCAAAAGTAATAGCATTGATTGCTCAGGAATGCTCAGGGGGCTAGAGAAAAAAAATCCAACTGTGCCTGAATCAGTGTAGCAGCAGCTACTAAATGATACAAAGAGCTGTTGGTGAAAGGTCCTCTTTAAACATTTTGCTACTTCAGCTTTGTTTGAGTTATTATGCAATATCACTCACTAATTTCACCTATGTTCCCGATGTATAGTCCTTTAGTCCCTCCCTCCATTGTGTGTAAGATTTACAGCCTGTAATAAATACCTTCCATTAAAGAGAACCTTTCATCTCCTCTGATATTGGTGGTGTTATATTACCACAAGAAAGCTGACAGTGGGCTGAATTCAGTGCACTGACAGCTTTGCCTGTACTCGCCCCAGTTGCAGATATTGGTGACTATAAGGGTAAATTCACACAGCAGAAAGTGAAAAGGAATTCCTCTTCCAGGGCATCGGCATTCAGTCGTGGCTTTCTGCTGCTGATTAGGCCCAGATGAATGGGCCTATTTGTCAGGGAGACTCGAGCTGGAGAATCTGTGGCTGAACCAGCCTTGGCATCTGTGGCAAGATCGAGCAGGACGCTTATTTTTTCAGCATCCTGCTGCAATCTCAGCCTTCCCGTTGAAAACAAAGGGGGGCAGAATCCAGGTGGAAACCACCTCCAAATCTGCGGCAAATTCCTCTGTGTCAACATACCATAAGAAGGGCTGTCCTTACAGCTCAGCGTATGCTTCCATAGCCTTGTACTGACAGGGGTGGGGGAGTTCCTTACAGGCTGGCGTCTCTGACAGTTCAGGGGTATCAGTGCTGAAACATGGCTGCTTTCTTCCGCTCAGGAAGTGGCATCATGCCCGTTGGTCACATGACCATGCTACAGCTCAGTCTCATTCATTTTAATGGAATGGAGCTGTGGAATTGCCATGTGAACAGTGGACATGAGGTCACTTCCTGGGAAGAGGAAAGCAGCCATGTTTTTGAAATCCTGCACAACCCCTTTAAGTAAAAGCACCAGCAGCTGCAGTACTGACTGTGGCTGGTACTCCTTGTAGCACCCTTAAAGGCCACCTGTCATCAAATATAAAATGCTAAATGACATACAACATTTGATAATCGCAGTGCCCCTGAATATGGCATTTTTATACTTAAATTTTGTCCACCTGTTCAAAAGATATGGGCCCTGGTAGGTTGTATGTACATTAATTCCTATTCATCAACTGAGAATTAACCTTTTGCTTTCCTCATAGAAAATAATAGATTACCGTCTATTTGGTGTATAAGAACTAATTTACATATAACCTTGCAGGGGCCATATCTTTTGAACGGGGGTACGGGTTTTAAGAATAAAAATGCCAAATTGATCAGGGGCACAGCGAGAATCAAATGATATATGGCATTAACCATTTTCTACTTGGTGACAGATTCTCATTAAAAAGGACCCTTCACCATCTTCACCAACTCCAGTTCTTAGCATCTGATAAACTGCTCCATTGATTCTGGCACTGTTGGAATTTTCTCTTCAGGATCCACCATTCCTGAGCAATAAGTGTTGTTAGTTTTGGTGCTTGATGTGGTATTTAGGCTCTTTACTGTCGGCTGGGTGGTATCAAGCAGAAACAGACAAGGGGGTGTGATTCAGACCTCCAACGAGAGACAGCCAGTGTCACAGCTCAGGATCACACCCCTTGTCTGCTCCTGCCTGACACCTCCCTCCTGACAGTACAGAGACTAAATAGCATATCAGACACCAAAAGTAATAGCATTGATTGCTCAGGAATGCTCAGGGGGCTAGAGAAAAAAAATCCAACTGTGCCTGAATCAGTGTAGGAGCAGCTACTAAATGATACAAAGAGCTGTTGGTGAAAGGTCCTATTTAAACATTTTGCTACTTCAGCTTTGTTTGAGTTATTATGCAATATCACTCACTAATTTCACCTATGTTCCCGATGTATAGTCCTTTAGTCCCTCCCTCCATTGTGTGTAAGATTTACAGCCTGTAATAAATACCTTCCATTAAAGAGAACCTTTCATATCATCTGATATTGGTGGTGTTATATTACCACAAGAAAGCTGACAGTGGTCTGAATTCAGTGCACTGACAGCTTTGCCTGTACTCGCCCCAGTTGCAGATATTGGTGACTATAAGGGTAAATTCACACAGCAGAAAGTGAAAAGGAATTCCTCTTCCAGGGCATCGGCATTCAGTCGTGGCTTTCTGCTGCTGATTAGGCCCAGATGAATGGACCTATTTGTCAGGGAGACTCGAGCTGGAGAATCTGTGGCTGAACCAGCCTTGGCATCTGTGGCAAGATCCAGCAGGACGCTTATTTTTTCAGCATCCTGCTGCAATCTCAGCCTTCCCGTTGAAAACAAAGGGGGGCAGAATCCAGGTGGAAACCACCTCCAAATCTGCGGCAAATTCCTCTGTGTCAACTTACCATAAGAAGGGCTGTCCTTACAGCTCAGCGTACACTTCCATAGCCTTGTACTGACAGGGGTGAGGGAGTTCCTTACAGGCTGGCGTCTCTGACAGTTCAGGGGTATTAGTGCTGAAACATGGCTGCTTTCTTCCGCTCAGGAAGTGGCATCATGCCCGTTGGTCACATGACCATGCTACAGCTCAGTCTCATTCATTTTAATGGAATGGAGCTGTGGAATTGCCATGTGAACAGTGGACATGAGGTCACTTCCTGGGAAGAGGAAAGCAGCCATGTTTTTGAAATCCTGCACAACCCCTTTAAGTAAAAGCACCAGCAGCTGCAGTACTGACTGTGGCTGGTACTCCTTGTAGCACCCTTAAAGGCCACCTGTCATCAAATATAAAATGCTAAATGACATACAACATTTGATAATCGCAGTGCCCCTGAATATGGCATTTTTATACTTAAATTTTGTCCACCTGTTCAAAAGATATGGACCCTGGTAGGTTGTATGTACATTAATTCCTATTCATCAACTGAGAATTAACCTTTTGCTTTCCTCATAGAAAATAATAGATTACCGTCTATTTGGTGTATAAGAACTAATTTACATATAACCTTGCAGGGGCCATATCTTTTGAACGGGGGGACGGGTTTTAAGAATAAAAATGCCAAATTGATCAGGGGGACAGCGAGAATCAAATGATATATGGCATTAACCATTTTCTACTTGGTGACAGATTCTCATTAAAAAGGACCCTTCACCATCTTCACCAACTCCAGTTCTTAGCATCTGATAAACTGCTCCATTGATTCTGGCACTGTTGGAATTTTCTCTTCAGGATCCACCATTCCTGAGCAATAAGTGTTGTTAGTTTTGGTGCTTGATGTGGTATTTAGGCTCTTTACTGTCGGCTGGGTGGTATCAAGCAGAAACAGACAAGGGGGTGTGATTCAGACCTCCAACGAGAGACAGCCAGTGTCACAGCTCAGGATCACACCCCTTGTCTGCTCCTGCCTGACACCTCCCTCCTGACAGTACAGAGACTAAATAGCATATCAGACACCAAAAGTAATAGCATTGATTGCTCAGGAATGCTCAGGGGGCTAGAGAAAAAAATCCAACTGTGCCTGAATCAGTGTAGCAGCAGCTACTAAATGATACAAAGAGCTGTTGGTGAAAGGTCCTCTTTAAACATTTTTCTACTTCAGTTTTGTTTGAGTTATTATGCAATATCACTCACTAATTTCACCTATGTTCCCGATGTATAGTCCTTTAGTCCCTCCCTCCATTGTGTGTAAGATTTACAGCCTGTAATAAATACCTTCCATTAAAGAGAACCTTTCATATCCTCTGATATTGGTGGTGTTATATTACTACAAGAAAGCTGACAGTGGGCTGAATTCAGTGCACTGACAGCTTTGCCTGTACTCACCCCAGTTGAAGATATTGGTGACTATAAGGGTAAATTCACACAGCAGAAAGTGAAAAGGAATTCCTCTTCCAGGGCATCGGCATTCAGTCGTGGCTTTCTGCTGCTGATTAGGCCCAGATGAATGGACCTATTTGTCAGGGAGACTCGAGCTGGAGAATCTGTGGCTGAACCAGCCTTGGCATCTGTGGCAAGATTCAGCAGGACGCTTATTTTTTCAGCATCCTGCTGCAATCTCAGCCTTCCCGTTGAAAACAAAGGGGGGCAGAATCCAGGTGGAAACCACCTCCAAATCTGCGGCAAATTCCTCTGTGTCAACTTACCATAAGAAGGGCTGTCCTTACAGCTCAGCGTACACTTCCATAGCCTTGTACTGACAGGGGTGGGGCAGTTCCTTACAGGCTGGCGTCTCTGACAGTTCAGGGGTATCAGTGCTGAAACATGGCTGCTTTCTTCCGCTCAGGAAGTGGCATCATGCCCGTTGGTCACATGACCATGTTACAGCTCAGTCTCATTCATTTTAATGGAATGGAGCTGTGGAATTGCCATGTGAACAGTGGACATGAGGTCACTTCCTGGGAAGAGGAAAGCAGCCATGTTTTTGAAATCCTGCACAACCCCTTTAAGTAAAAGCACCAGCAGCTGCAGTACTGACTGTGGCTGGTACTCCTTGTAGCACCCTTAAAGGCCACCTGTCATCAAATATAAAATGCTAAATGACATACAACATTTGATAATCGCAGTGCCCCTGAATATGGCATTTTTATACCTAAATTTTTTTTTTTTTTTTTTAATAATATTTTTATTTTATTGTTAACTCTCGTATAACAAATGAGGATACATGCAAACATTTTGCAGCAGTGCACAAAATCATATAAAGTACATCCAACATAGTACATTTGTATCAGTGCAGGCTGTATAATGACAATAAACTCAATTTATGGAATAATCAATCCTAGGTATACTGAGCCATATAGAGCGCAGCCTAGGCTAGTAATACACAACGGAAGAACATTGAATGAAAAGGGATGGTAGGTAAGGGACAGAGAGGTCTGACATAGATAAGAAAAGAAGAGAGGGAGAGCAACCAGAGGATAGGGAAAAAAGGGGGGGGGGGGGGGGGAGGGGGAGGGGGGAAAGGGGGGTGGGGAGGGAGGGGGGGGGGACTCACAGTCTCAGCTCCTTCCACTTTGCCCAGGTCTTAAGGAAACGGGCATGTGTCCTGGATTTCCAGCTTGACAGTTCTTCGAAGCGTGAGATCTGATTAACTTTTTCCACCCATTCCATTTTTGATGGGGGATCAGTACTTAGCCATTTGCGAGGAATAAGTGAATTGGCAGCCGATAAGAGGAGTGAAATAAGGTTATTTCTCGAGGAGGAATAGTATGCCGATTGTAGTGAGATCAGGACCATAGTTGGGCTGAGCTTAAAGGTCGGAGAAGAAAGTCGTCTAATCACTGATTGAATATCATTCCAAAACGGACTAATTACTGGGCACTGCCACCATATGTGCAACAAGGACCCACTCTGAGACTTACATCTCCAGCAGGTGTCAGAATCTGATAGATTCATTTTGTGGAGCCATTGTGGAGTGTGATACCATCTGGTTAGCAACTTATAGTGAGTCTCCTGTAGGCGCACACAGGTGGAAAAGCCATGAGAATTTCGTAATACCTGTTTGACTTGCTCCTCTGAGAGGACCACACCCAACTCCATTTCCCAAGAAGTTAGGAAAGCCGGTTTGTGTATCCGAACAGGACTGACAAAAGTGGACAGGACATAGGATGTCTTGGACAAAAATTTATTTCGAGCTATGAGGCTTCGTTCGAAGGGAGTGAGATCGACTCGTATTGTGTTAGCTGTCAGCCAGTCCCGCATATATTTATGCAGGTGGTGTTTATGTAGAAAGGACAGCGGTTTATCAGAGACCAGCGATTCCAGTTTTGTAAAGTTCACCTCTGCTTTCTCACCAACAGCCTCCAGCAGTCGGTGTGAAGTCAGGCGATGCCACATGTCTGAACAGGATACCTTCGACCTTCCCAGCCAATCTGGTACAATGCCTATAGAGCTTAGAGGCGATGGGGAAGGTGCCAGTGTTTCTTTCAATTCCCGCCATGTTTCACAGGCGCCTAACAGGATTTGATCAATTGATTGAGAGCTGCGACTTGGGGAGCCATACAGCCACAGGTCTAGTTGGCAGGTCGGCCCAAATGTGCAGACAGAAAGTTTATGGAATAGTGAGGGTGGATCCGAGGAAGTGAGCTCAATCCAACGCTTCAATTGTATTGCTTTGTAATAACCCAAGACATCTGGCATGCCCATGCCACCCGCCACCTTCTTCCTCATCAAGAAACTTATAGAGAGCCGTGGACGTTTGCCACGCCAGAGGAAAGTGGAGAAAAGACTTCTTAATGACTTGAAAAAATACGGGGGGAGGCGTATGGGCAACATATGGAGTCGGTATAGGATCTTGGGAAGCACATAAGTCTGCAATAGATTTCGTCTACCAAACCAAGAAAACGGCATTCCTTGATAAGAAGCTAACATGGTGCGAATTTCCGTTAGTAGTGACTGAAAATTCTCTGTGTAGATGTGAGACGGATCTGCTGTTAGTTGGACACCTAAATATTTAATGGATTTTGAGGTCCACTTAAAGGGCGTGGAGGCGGATACTTGTAATGATTTTTTAGGGGGGGAGAGAGACATTTAATACCTCCGATTTATCTAGATTGGCTTTATATCCGGAGACTGAGCCATAGCGAGAGAGGAGTTCTACAATGGCAGGGAGCCCTTTCTCGGGGTTGGACACCATAAACAGAAGGTCGTCTGCAAAGGCGGCGGAATGCATAGTTTGTGTTCCTATTTTGAATCCTGATATGTCTGGGTGCGCACGAACCGCCTGTAATAGGGATTCCAATACTAAAATGAACAGGGAGGGGGAAAGAGGGCAACCCTGTCTGGTCCCATTCGTAATATTGAAGCTAGGGGAAAGTGTGTCATTAATCTTCAAACGAGCGTAAGGGGAACCATAGAGAGTGAAGATCGCTTCTATATATTGAAGGGGGAAGTTAAATTTTTTTAGCGTGGCTTTCATAAATAACCAGTCCACTCTATCAAACGCTTTTTCAGCGTCTACTCCCAGCAAAACCAGGCTCGAGCGTGTTTTCCTAGCATGGGTGATAACGTGGAGTAAGCGATGGGAGTTATCCTTTCCCTCTCTGCCCAGAACAAAACCAGCTTGATCAGGGTGTAGTAAGGAAGGTAGAAGATGTTTCATTCTAGTGGCCAATATTTTCGCCCACAATTTAAGATCGAGATTAAGGAGAGAGATAGGCCTATAGCTACCACAGGAGAGGGGGTCTTTCCCTTCTTTAGGAAGCAACGTAATATGTGCTTCTTGTGCTTGGCAGGGGAGTTTTTTTCCCAGAAAGCAGAGCATTACAGGATCTAGAAAGATGCGGTAGTAATTCTGATTGGAATACTTTATAGTATTGTAAGGGGAAGCCATCTGGACCTGGGCTTTTCCCTTTAGGGAAGCTATTTAGGACACATTTAATTTCTTCCAAAGAAATTGAGGACGTGAGTGTCGCAGCGTCTTCCGCCGACAGGGATGGCAGAGAGAGGGAGTTAAGGAATTCCTCTATCCTATTTACTTTGCTTGTTGTAGTGGTCTCAGGGTCATTGGTGTTTAGGTTGTATAGCCCAGTGTAAAATGAGAGGAAAGCCGAGGTTATGTCTTTGGTGGATTTGTGTGTGTTGCCTGCTTGGTCTTTTATAACCGAAATAAAGCACTTGGCCTTTCGTTTCTTAATCAGCGAAGTCATAAGCTTACCCCCCTTGTCCCCATGTGCATAGAGCCTGTGTTGGTAGTGAATTAAATGTTTAGCCGTTCGGACGTTAATGGCATCTTTTAGCTTTTCTCGCAGAGTTTGGAGTTCAGTGCTTCTATTCAACTGTCTACTTGCCTTGCGTGTGCGTTCAATTGCCGCTATGTCTGAAAGAATTTTGTCTAATTCCGCCTGAGTTTCCCTCTTGACTCTGGAGGCCAGGGATATGAAAATTCCCCTAATTACCGCCTTATGTGCCTCCCAGGTAATGGTGGGACAAGTATCTGCATTAGCATTTATGGCAAAGTACGACTCCATCTGCTGCCTGACGGTCCCAACTATT
Source organism: Leptodactylus fallax (assembly GCA_947044405.1). Lineage (NCBI taxonomy): Eukaryota > Metazoa > Chordata > Amphibia > Anura > Leptodactylidae > Leptodactylus > Leptodactylus fallax. The sequence goes on along the minus strand of CAMRHE010000744.1, from coordinate 389,394 downwards.
TTATACTTAAATTTTGTCCACCTGTTCAAAAGATATGGGCCCTGGTAGGTTGTATGTACATTAATTCCTATTCATCAACTGAGAATTAACCTTTTGCTTTCCTCATAGAAAATAATAGATTACCGTCTATTTGGTGTATAAGAACTAATTTACATATAACCTTGCAGGGGCCATATCTTTTGAACGGGGGACGGGTTTTAAGAATAAAAATGCCAAATTGATCAGGGGCACAGCGAGAATCAAATGATATATGGCATTAACCATTTTCTACTTGCTGACAGATTCTCATTAAAAAGGACCCTTCACCATCTTCACCAACTCCAGTTCTTAGCATCTGATAAACTGCTCCATTGATTCTGGCACTGTTGGAATTTTCTCTTCAGGATCCACCATTCCTGAGCAATAAGTGTTGTTAGTTTTGATGCTTGATGTGGTATTTAGGCTCTTTACTGTCGGCTGGGTGGTATCAAGCAGAAACAGACAAGGGGGTGTGATTCAGACCTCCAACGAGAGACAGCCAGTGTCACAGCTCAGGATCACACCCCTTGTCTGCTCCTGCCTGACACCTCCCTCCTGACAGTACAGAGACTAAATAGCATATCAGACACCAAAGGTAATAGCATTGATTGCTCAGGAATGCTCAGGGGGCTAGAGAAAAAAATCCAACTGTGCCTGAATCAGTGTAGCAGCAGCTACTAAATGATACAAAGAGGTGTTGGTGAAAGGTTCTCTTTAAACATTTTGCTACTTCAGCTTTGTTTGAGTTATTATGCAATATCACTCACTAATTTCACCTATGTTCCCGATGTATAGTCCTTTAGTCCCTCCCTCCATTGTGTGTAAGATTTACAGCCTGTAATAAATACCTTCCATTAAAGAGAACCTTTCATCTCCTCTGATATTGGTGGTGTTATATTACCACAAGAAAGCTGACAGTGGGCTGAATTCAGTGCACTGACAGCTTTGCCTGTACTCGCCCCAGTTGCAGATATTGGTGACTATAAGGGTAAATTCACACAGCAGAAAGTGAAAAGGAATTCCTCTTCCAGGGCATCGGCATTCAGTCGTGGCTTTCTGCTGCTGATTAGGCCCAGATGAATGGGCCTATTTGTCAGGGAGACTCGAGCTGGAGAATCTGTGGCTGAACCAGCCTTGGCATCTGTGGCAAGATTCAGCAGGACGCTTATTTTTTCAGCATCCTGCTGCAATCTCAGCCTTCCCGTTGAAAACAAAGGGGGGCAGAATCCAGGTGGAAACCACCTCCAAATCTGCGGCAAATTCCTCTGTGTCAACTTACCATAAGAAGGGCTGTCCTTACAGCTCAGCGTACGCTTCCATAGCCTTGTACTGACAGGGGTGGGGGAGTTCCTTACAGGCTGAATTCAGTAAGGGGGGGGGGGACTCACAGTCTCAGCTCTTTACACTTTGCCCAGGTCTTAAGGAAACGGGCATGTGTCCTGGATTTCCAGCTTGACAGTTCTTCGAAGCATGAGATCTGATTAACTTTTTCCACCCATTCCATTTTTGATGGGGGATCAGTACTTAGCCATTTGCGAGGAATAAGTGAATTGGCAGCCGATAAGAGGAGTGAAATAAGGTTATTTCTCGATGGGGCATAGTATGCCGATTGTAGTGAGATCAGGACCATAGTTGGGCTGAGCTTAAAGGTCGGAGAAGAAAGTCGTCTAATCACTGATTGAATATCATTCCAAAACAGACTAATTACTGGGCACTGCCACCATATGTGCAACAAGGACCCACTCTGAGACTTACATCTCCAGCAGGTGTCAGAATCTGATAGATTCATTTTGTGGAGCCATTGTGGAGTGTGATACCATCTGGTTAGCAACTTATAGTGAGTCTCCTGTAGGCGCACACAGGTGGAAAAGCCATGAGAATTTCGTAATACCTGTTTGACTTGCTCCTCTGAGAGGACCACACCCAACTCCATTTCCCAAGAAGTTAGGAAAGCCGGTTTGTGTATCCGAACAGGACTGACAAAAGTGGACAGGACATAGGATGTCTTGGACAAAAATTTATTTCGAGCTATGAGGCTTCGTTTGAAGGGAGTGAGATCGACTCGTATTGTGTTAGCTGTCAGCCAGTCCCGCATATATTTATGCAGGTGGTGTTTATGTAGAAAGGACAGCGGTTTATCAGAGACCAGCGATTCCAGTTTTGTAAAGTTCACCTCTGCTTTCTCACCAACAGCTTCCAGCAGTCGGTGTGAAGTCAGGCGATGCCACATGTCTGAACAGGATACCTTCGACCTTCCCAGCCAATCTGGTACAATGCCTATAGGGCTTAGAGGCGATGGGGAAGGTGCCAGTGTTTCTTTCAATTCCCGCCATGTTTCACAGGCGCCTAACAGGATTTGATCAATTGATTGGGAGCTGCGACTTGGGGAGCCATACAGCCACAGGTCTACTTGGCAGGTCGGCCCAAATGTGCAGACAGAAAGTTTATGGAATAGTGAGGGTGGATCCGAGGAAGTGAGCTCAATCCAACGCTTCAATTGTATTGCTTTGTAATAACCCAAGACATCTGGCATGCCCATGCCACCCGCCACCTTCTTCCTCATCAAGAAACTTATAGAGAGCCGTGGACGTTTGCCACGCCAGAGGAAAGTGGAGAAAAGACTTCTTAATGACTTGAAAAAATACGGGGGGAGGCGTATGGGCAACATATGGAGTCGGTATAGGATCTTGGGAAGCACATAAGTCTGCAATAGATTTCGTCTACCAAACCAAGAAAACAGCATTCCTTGATAAGAAGCTAACATGGTGCGAATTTCCGTTAGTAGTGACTGAAAATTCTCTGTGTAGATGTGAGACGGATCTGCTGTTAGTTGGACACCTAAATATTTAATGGATTTTGAGGTCCACTTAAAGGGCGTGGAGGCGGATACTTGTAATGATTTTTTAGGGGGGAGAGAGACATTTAATACCTCCGATTTATCTAGATTGGCTTTATATCCGGAGACTGAGCCATAGCGAGAGAGGAGTTCTACAATGGCAGGGAGCCCTTTCTCGGGGTTGGACACCATAAACAGAAGGTCGTCTGCAAAGGCGGCGGAATGCATAGTTTGTGTTCCTATTTTGAATCCTGATATGTCTGGGTGCGCACGAACCGCCTGTAATAGGGATTCCAATACTAAAATGAACAGGGAGGGGGAAAGAGGGCAACCCTGTCTGGTCCCATTCGTAATATTGAAGCTAGGGGAAAGTGTGTCATTAATCTTCAAGCGAGCGTAAGGGGAACCATAGAGAGTGAAGATCGCTTCTATATATTGAAGGGGGAAGTTAAATTTTTTTTAGCGTGGCTTTCATAAATAACCAGTCCACTCTATCAAACGCTTTTTCAGCGTCTACTCCCAGCAAAACCAGGCTCGAGCGTGTTTTCCTAGCATGGGTGATAACGTGGAGTAAGCGATGGGAGTTATCCTTTCCCTCTCTGCCCAGAACAAAACCAGCTTGATCAGGGTGTAGTAAGGAAGGTAGAAGATGTTTCATTCTAGTGGCCAATATTTTCGCCCACAATTTAAGATCGAGATTAAGGAGAGAGATAGGCCTATAGCTACCACAGGAGAGGGGGTCTTTCCCTTCTTTAGGAAGCAACGTAATATGTGCTTCTTGTGCTTGGCAGGGGAGTTTTTTCCCAGAAAGCAGGGCATTACAGGATCTAGAAAGATGCGGTAGTAATTCTGATTGGAATACTTTATAGTATTGTAAGGGGAAGCCATCTGGACCTGGGCTTTTCCCTTTAGGGAAGCTATTTAGGACACATTTAATTTCTTCCAAAGAAATTGAGGACGTGAGTGTCGCAGCGTCTTCCGCCGACAGGGATGGCAGAGAGAGGGAGTTAAGGAATTCCTCTATCCTATTTACTTTGCTTGTTGTAGTGGTCTCAGGGTCATTGGTGTTTAGGTTGTATAGCCCAGTGTAAAATGAGAGGAAAGCCGAGGTTATGTCTTTGGTGGATTTGTGTGTGTTGCCTGCTTGGTCTTTTATAACCGAAATAAAGCACTTGGCCTTTCGTTTCTTAATCAGCGAAGTCATAAGCTTACCCCCCTTGTCTCCATGTGCATAGAGCCTGTGTTGGTAGTGAAGAAAATGTTTAGCCGTTCGGACGTTAATGGCATCTTTTAGCTTTTCTCGCAGAGTTTAGAGTTCAGTGCTTCTATTCAACTGTCTACTTGCCTTGCGTGTGCGTTCAATTGCCGCTATGTCTGAAAGAATTTTGTCTAATTCCGCCTGAGTTTCCCTCTTGACTCTGGAGGCCAGGGATATGAAAATTCCCCTAATTACCGCCTTATGTGCCTCCCAGGTAATGGTGGGACAAGTATCTGCATTAGCATTTATGGCAAAGTACGACTCCATCTGCTGCCTGACGGTCCCAACTATTTTATACTTAAATTTTGTCTACCTGTTCAAAAGATATGGGCCCTGGTAGGTTGTATGTACATTAATTCCTATTCATCAACTGAGAATTAACCTTTTGCTTTCCTCATAGAAAATAATAGATTACCGTCTATTTGGTGTATAAGAACTAATTTACATATAACCTTGCAGGGGCCATATCTTTTGAACGGGGGGACAGGTTTTAAGAATAAAAATGCCAAATTGATCAGGGGCACAGCGAGAATCAAATGATATATGGCATTAACCATTTTCTACTTGGTGACAGATTCTCATTAAAAAGGACCCTTCACCATCTTCACCAACTCCAGTTCTTAGCATCTGATAAACTGCTCCATTGATTCTGGCACTGTTGGAATTTTCTCTTCAGGATCCACCATTCCTGAGCAATAAGTGTTGTTAGTTTTGGTGCTTGATGTGGTATTTAGGCTCTTTACTGTCGGCTGGGTGGTATCAAGCAGAAACAGACAAGGGGGTGTGATTCAGACCTCCAACGAGAGACAGCCAGTGTCACAGCTCAGGATCACACCCCTTGTCTGCTCCTGCCTGACACCTCCCTCCTGACAGTACAGAGACTAAATAGCATATCAGACACCAAAAGTAATAGCATTGATTGCTCAGGAATGCTCAGGGGGCTAGAGAAAAAAATCCAACTGTGCCTGAATCAGTGTAGCAGCAGCTACTAAATGATACAAAGAGCTGTTGGTGAAAGGTCCTCTTTAAACATTTTTCTACTTCAGCTTTGTTTGAGTTATTATGCAATATCACTCACTAATTTCACCTATGTTCCCGATGTATAGTCCTTTAGTCCCTCCCTCCATTGTGTGTAAGATTTACAGCCTGTAATAAATACCTTCCATTAAAGAGAACCTTTCATCTCCTCTGATATTGGTGGTGTTATATTACCACAAGAAAGCTGACAGTGGGCTGAATTCAGTGCACTGACAGCTTTGCCTGTACTCGCCCCAGTTGCAGATATTGGTGACTATAAGGGTAAATTCACACAGCAGAAAGTGAAAAGGAATTCCTCTTCCAGGGCATCGGCATTCAGTCGTGGCTTTCTGCTGCTGATTAGGCCCAGATGAATGGGCCTATTTGTCAGGGAGACTCGAGCTGGAGAATCTGTGGCTGAACCAGCCTTGGCATCTGTGGCAAGATCCAGCAGGACGCTTATTTTTTCAGCATCCTGCTGCAATCTCAGCCTTCCCGTTGAAAACAAAGGGGGGCAGAATCCAGGTGGAAACCACCTCCAAATCTGCGGCAAATTCCTCTGTGTCAACTTACCATAAGAAGGGCTGTCCTTACAGCTCAGCGTACGCTTCCATAGCCTTGTACTGACAGGGGTGGGGGAGTTCCTTACAGGCTGGCGTCTCTGACAGTTCAGGGGTATCAGTGCTGAAACATGGCTGCTTTCTTCCGCTCAGGAAGTGGCATCATGCCCGTTGGTCACATGACCATGCTACAGCTCAGTCTCATTCATTTTAATGGAATGGAGCTGTGGAATTGCCATGTGAACAGTGGACATGAGGTCACTTCCTGGGAAGAGGAAAGCAGCCATGTTTTTGAAATCCTGCACAACTCCTTTAAGTAAAAGCACCAGCAGCTGCAGTACTGACTGTGGCTGGTACTCCTTGTAGCACCCTTAAAGGCCACCTGTCATCAAATATAAAATGCTAAATGACATACAACATTTGATAATCGCAGTGCCCCTGAATATGGCATTTTTATACTTAAATTTTGTCCACCTGTTCAAAAGATATGGGCCCTGGTAGGTTGTATGTACATTAATTCCTATTCATCAACTGAGAATTAACCTTTTGCTTTCCTCATAGAAAATAATAGATTACCGTCTATTTGGTGTATAAGAACTAATTTACATATAACCTTGCAGGGGCCATATCTTTTGAACGGGGGGACGGGTTTTAAGAATAAAAATGCCAAATTGATCAGGGGCACAGCGAGAATCAAATGATATATGGCGTTAACCATTTTCTACTTGGTGACAGATTCTCATTAAAAAGGACCCTTCACCATCTTCACCAACTCCAGTTCTTAGCATCTGATAAACTGCTCCATTGATTCTGGCACTGTTGGAATTTTCTCTTCAGGATCCACCATTCCTGAGCAATAAGTGTTGTTAGTTTTGGTGCTTGATGTGGTATTTAGGCTCTTTACTGTCGGCTGGGTGGTATCAAGCAGAAACAGACAAGGGGGTGTGATTCAGACCTCCAACGAGAGACAGCCAGTGTCACAGCTCAGGATCACACCCCTTGTCTGCTCCTGCCTGACACCTCCCTCCTGACAGTACAGAGACTAAATAGCATATCAGACACCAAAAGTAATAGCATTGATTGCTCAGGAATGCTCAGGGGGCTAGAGAAAAAAAATCCAACTGTGCCTGAATCAGTGTAGCAGCAGCTACTAAATGATACAAAGAGCTGTTAGTGAAAGGTCCTCTTTAAACATTTTGCTACTTCAGCTTTGTTTGAGTTATTATGCAATATCACTCACTAATTTCACCTATGTTCCCGATGTATAGTCCTTTAGTCCCTCCCTCCATTGTGTGTAAGATTTACAGCCTGTAATAAATACCTTCCATTAAAGAGAACCTTTCATCTCCTCTGATATTGGTGGTGTTATATTACCACAAGAAAGCTGACAGTGGGCTGAATTCAGTGCACTGACAGCTTTGCCTGTACTCGCCCCAGTTGCAGATATTGGTGACTATAAGGGTAAATTCACACAGCAGAAAGTGAAAAGGAATTCCTCTTCCAGGGCATTGGCATTCAGTCGTGGCTTTCTGCTGCTGATTAGGCCCAGATGAATGGGCCTATTTGTCAGGGAGACTCGAGCTGGAGAATCTGTGGCTGAACCAGCCTTGGCATCTGTGGCAAGATCGAGCAGGACGCTTATTTTTTCAGCATCCTGCTGCAATCTCAGCCTTCCCGTTGAAAACAAAGGGGGGCAGAATCCAGGTGGAAACCACCTCCAAATCTGCGGCAAATTCCTCTGTGTCAACATACCATAAGAAGGGCTGTCCTTACAGCTCAGCGTACGCTTCCATAGCCTTGTACTGACAGGGGTGGGGGAGTTCCTTACAGGCTGGCGTCTCTGACAGTTCAGGGGTATCAGTGCTGAAACATGGCTGCTTTCTTCCGCTCAGGAAGTGGCATCATGCCCGTTGGTCACATGACCATGCTACAGCTCAGTCTCATTCATTTTAATGGAATGGAGCTGTGGAATTGCCATGTGAACAGTGGACATGAGGTCACTTCCTGGGAAGAGGAAAGCAGCCATGTTTTTGAAATCCTGCACAACCCCTTTAAGTAAAAGCACCAGCAGCTGCAGTACTGACTGTGGCTGGTACTCCTTGTAGCACCCTTAAAGGCCACCTGTCATCAAATATAAAATGCTAAATGACATACAACATTTGATAATCGCAGTGCCCCTGAATAAGGCATTTTTATACTTAAATTTTTTTTTTTTTTAATAATATTTTTATTTTATTGTTAACTCTCGTATAACAAATGAGGATACATACAAACATTTTGCAGCAGTGCACAAAATCATATAAAGTACATCCAACATAGTACATTTGTATCAGTGCAGGCTGTATAATGACAATAAACTCAATTTATGGAATAATCAATCCTAGGTATACTGAGCCATATAGAGCGCAGCCTAGGCTTGTAATACACAACGGAAGAACATTGAATGAAAAGGGATGGTAGGTAAGGGACAGAGAGGTCTGACATAGATAAGAAAAGAAGAGAGGGAGAGCAACTAGAGGATAGGGAAAAAAGGGGGGGGGGAGGTGGGAGGAGGGAGGGAGGGGGCGAAGGGGGGTGGGGGGGACTCACAGTCTCAGCTCCTTCCACTTTGCCCAGGTCTTAAGGAAACGGGCATGTGTCCTGGATTTCCAGCTTGACAGATCTTCGAAGCGTGAGATCTGATTAACTTTTTCCACCCATTCCATTTTTGATGGGGGATCAGTACTTAGCCATTTGCGAGGAATAAGTGAATTGGCAGCCGATAAGAGGAGTGAAATAAGGTTATTTCTCGATGGGGCATAGTATGCCGATTGTAGTGAGATCAGGACCATAGTTGGGCTGAGCTTAAAGGTCGGAGAAGAAAGTCGTCTAATCACTGATTGAATATCATTCCAAAACAGACTAATTACTGGGCACTGCCACCATATGTGCAACAAGGACCCACTCTGAGACTTACATCTCCAGCAGGTGTCAGAATCTGATAGATTCATTTTGTGGAGCCATTGTGGAGTGTGATACCATCTGGTTAGCAACTTATAGTGAGTCTCCTGTAGGCGCACACAGGTGGAAAAGCCATGAGAATTTCGTAATACCTGTTTGACTTGCTCCTCTGAGAGGACCACACCCAACTCCATTTCCCAAGAAGTTAGGAAAGCCGGTTTGTGTATCCGAACAGGACTGACAAAAGTGGACAGGACATAGGATGTCTTGGACAAAAATTTATTTCGAGCTATGAGGCTTCGTTTGAAGGGAGTGAGATCGACTCGTATTGTGTTAGCTGTCAGCCAGTCCCGCATATATTTATGCAGGTGGTGTTTATGTAGAAAGGACAGCGGTTTATCAGAGACCAGCGATTCCAGTTTTGTAAAGTTCACCTCTGCTTTCTCACCAACAGCTTCCAGCAGTCGGTGTGAAGTCAGGCGATGCCACATGTCTGAACAGGATACCTTCGACCTTCCCAGCCAATCTGGTACAATGCCTATAGGGCTTAGAGGCGATGGGGAAGGTGCCAGTGTTTCTTTCAATTCCCGCCATGTTTCACAGGCGCCTAACAGGATTTGATCAATTGATTGGGAGCTGCGACTTGGGGAGCCATACAGCCACAGGTCTACTTGGCAGGTCGGCCCAAATGTGCAGACAGAAAGTTTATGGAATAGTGAGGGTGGATCCGAGGAAGTGAGCTCAATCCAACGCTTCAATTGTATTGCTTTGTAATAACCCAAGACATCTGGCATGCCCATGCCACCCGCCACCTTCTTCCTCATCAAGAAACTTATAGAGAGCCGTGGACGTTTGCCACGCCAGAGGAAAGTGGAGAAAAGACTTCTTAATGACTTGAAAAAATACGGGGGGAGGCGTATGGGCAACATATGGAGTCGGTATAGGATCTTGGGAAGCACATAAGTCTGCAATAGATTTCGTCTACCAAACCAAGAAAACAGCATTCCTTGATAAGAAGCTAACATGGTGCGAATTTCCGTTAGTAGTGACTGAAAATTCTCTGTGTAGATGTGAGACGGATCTGCTGTTAGTTGGACACCTAAATATTTAATGGATTTTGAGGTCCACTTAAAGGGCGTGGAGGCGGATACTTGTAATGATTTTTTAGGGGGGAGAGAGACATTTAATACCTCCGATTTATCTAGATTGGCTTTATATCCGGAGACTGAGCCATAGCGAGAGAGGAGTTCTACAATGGCAGGGAGCCCTTTCTCGGGGTTGGACACCATAAACAGAAGGTCGTCTGCAAAGGCGGCGGAATGCATAGTTTGTGTTCCTATTTTGAATCCTGATATGTCTGGGTGCGCACGAACCGCCTGTAATAGGGATTCCAATACTAAAATGAACAGGGAGGGGGAAAGAGGGCAACCCTGTCTGGTCCCATTCGTAATATTGAAGCTAGGGGAAAGTGTGTCATTAATCTTCAAGCGAGCGTAAGGGGAACCATAGAGAGTGAAGATCGCTTCTATATATTGAAGGGGGAAGTTAAATTTTTTTAGCGTGGCTTTCATAAATAACCAGTCCACTCTATCAAACGCTTTTTCAGCGTCTACTCCCAGCAAAACCAGGCTCGAGCGTGTTTTCCTAGCATGGGTGATAACGTGGAGTAAGCGATGGGAGTTATCCTTTCCCTCTCTGCCCAGAACAAAACCAGCTTGATCAGGGTGTAGTAAGGAAGGTAGAAGATGTTTCATTCTAGTGGCCAATATTTTCGCCCACAATTTAAGATCGAGATTAAGGAGAGAGATAGGCCTATAGCTACCACAGGAGAGGGGGTCTTTCCCTTCTTTAGGAAGCAACGTAATATGTGCTTCTTGTGCTTGGCAGGGGAGTTTTTTCCCAGAAAGCAGGGCATTACAGGATCTAGAAAGATGCGGTAGTAATTCTGATTGGAATACTTTATAGTATTGTAAGGGGAAGCCATCTGGACCTGGGCTTTTCCCTTTAGGGAAGCTATTTAGGACACATTTAATTTCTTCCAAAGAAATTGAGGACGTGAGTGTCGCAGCGTCTTCCGCCGACAGGGATGGCAGAGAGAGGGAGTTAAGGAATTCCTCTATCCTATTTACTTTGCTTGTTGTAGTGGTCTCAGGGTCATTGGTGTTTAGGTTGTATAGCCCAGTGTAAAATGAGAGGAAAGCCGAGGTTATGTCTTTGGTGGATTTGTGTGTGTTGCCTGCTTGGTCTTTTATAACCGAAATAAAGCACTTGGCCTTTCGTTTCTTAATCAGCGAAGTCATAAGCTTACCCCCCTTGTCTCCATGTGCATAGAGCCTGTGTTGGTAGTGAAGAAAATGTTTAGCCGTTCGGACGTTAATGGCATCTTTTAGCTTTTCTCGCAGAGTTTAGAGTTCAGTGCTTCTATTCAACTGTCTACTTGCCTTGCGTGTGCGTTCAATTGCCGCTATGTCTGAAAGAATTTTGTCTAATTCCGCCTGAGTTTCCCTCTTGACTCTGGAGGCCAGGGATATGAAAATTCCCCTAATTACCGCCTTATGTGCCTCCCAGGTAATGGTGGGACAAGTATCTGCATTAGCATTTATGGCAAAGTACGACTCCATCTGCTGCCTGACGGTCCCAACTATTTTATACTTAAATTTTGTCTACCTGTTCAAAAGATATGGGCCCTGGTAGGTTGTATGTACATTAATTCCTATTCATCAACTGAGAATTAACCTTTTGCTTTCCTCATAGAAAATAATAGATTACCGTCTATTTGGTGTATAAGAACTAATTTACATATAACCTTGCAGGGGCCATATCTTTTGAACGGGGGGACAGGTTTTAAGAATAAAAATGCCAAATTGATCAGGGGCACAGCGAGAATCAAATGATATATGGCATTAACCATTTTCTACTTGGTGACAGATTCTCATTAAAAAGGACCCTTCACCATCTTCACCAACTCCAGTTCTTAGCATCTGATAAACTGCTCCATTGATTCTGGCACTGTTGGAATTTTCTCTTCAGGATCCACCATTCCTGAGCAATAAGTGTTGTTAGTTTTGGTGCTTGATGTGGTATTTAGGCTCTTTACTGTCGGCTGGGTGGTATCAAGCAGAAACAGACAAGGGGGTGTGATTCAGACCTCCAACGAGAGACAGCCAGTGTCACAGCTCAGGATCACACCCCTTGTCTGCTCCTGCCTGACACCTCCCTCCTGACAGTACAGAGACTAAATAGCATATCAGACACCAAAAGTAATAGCATTGATTGCTCAGGAATGCTCAGGGGGCTAGAGAAAAAAAATCCAACTGTGCCTGAATCAGTGTAGCAGCAGCTACTAAATGATACAAAGAGCTGTTGGTGAAAGGTCCTCTTTAAACATTTTTCTACTTCAGCTTTGTTTGAGTTATTATGCAATATCACTCACTAATTTCACCTATGTTCCCGATGTATAGTCCTTTAGTCCCTCCCTCCATTGTGTGTAAGATTTACAGCCTGTAATAAATACCTTCCATTAAAGAGAACCTTTCATCTCCTCTGATATTGGTGGTGTTATATTACCACAAGAAAGCTGACAGTGGGCTGAATTCAGTGCACTGACAGCTTTGCCTGTACTCGCCCCAGTTGCAGATATTGGTGACTATAAGGGTAAATTCACACAGCAGAAAGTGAAAAGGAATTCCTCTTCCAGGGCATCGGCATTCAGTCGTGGCTTTCTGCTGCTGATTAGGCCCAGATGAATGGGCCTATTTGTCAGGGAGACTCGAGCTGGAGAATCTGTGGCTGAACCAGCCTTGGCATCTGTGGCAAGATCCAGCAGGACGCTTATTTTTTCAGCATCCTGCTGCAATCTCAGCCTTCCCGTTGAAAACAAAGGGGGGCAGAATCCAGGTGGAAACCACCTCCAAATCTGCGGCAAATTCCTCTGTGTCAACTTACCATAAGAAGGGCTGTCCTTACAGCTCAGCGTACGCTTCCATAGCCTTGTACTGACAGGGGTGGGGGAGTTCCTTACAGGCTGGCGTCTCTGACAGTTCAGGGGTATCAGTGCTGAAACATGGCTGCTTTCTTCCGCTCAGGAAGTGGCATCATGCCCGTTGGTCACATGACCATGCTACAGCTCAGTCTCATTCATTTTAATGGAATGGAGCTGTGGAATTGCCATGTGAACAGTGGACATGAGGTCACTTCCTGGGAAGAGGAAAGCAGCCATGTTTTTGAAATCCTGCACAACTCCTTTAAGTAAAAGCACCAGCAGCTGCAGTACTGACTGTGGCTGGTACTCCTTGTAGCACCCTTAAAGGCCACCTGTCATCAAATATAAAATGCTAAATGACATACAACATTTGATAATCGCAGTGCCCCTGAATATGGCATTTTTATACTTAAATTTTGTCCACCTGTTCAAAAGATATGGGCCCTGGTAGGTTGTATGTACATTAATTCCTATTCATCAACTGAGAATTAACCTTTTGCTTTCCTCATAGAAAATAATAGATTACCGTCTATTTGGTGTATAAGAACTAATTTACATATAACCTTGCAGGGGCCATATCTTTTGAACGGGGGGACGGGTTTTAAGAATAAAAATGCCAAATTGATCAGGGGCACAGCGAGAATCAAATGATATATGGCGTTAACCATTTTCTACTTGGTGACAGATTCTCATTAAAAAGGACCCTTCACCATCTTCACCAACTCCAGTTCTTAGCATCTGATAAACTGCTCCATTGATTCTGGCACTGTTGGAATTTTCTCTTCAGGATCCACCATTCCTGAGCAATAAGTGTTGTTAGTTTTGGTGCTTGATGTGGTATTTAGGCTCTTTACTGTCGGCTGGGTGGTATCAAGCAGAAACAGACAAGGGGGTGTGATTCAGACCTCCAACGAGAGACAGCCAGTGTCACAGCTCAGGATCACACCCCTTGTCTGCTCCTGCCTGACACCTCCCTCCTGACAGTACAGAGACTAAATAGCATATCAGACACCAAAAGTAATAGCATTGATTGCTCAGGAATGCTCAGGGGGCTAGAGAAAAAAATCCAACTGTGCCTGAATCAGTGTAGCAGCAGCTACTAAATGATACAAAGAGCTGTTAGTGAAAGGTCCTCTTTAAACATTTTGCTACTTCAGCTTTGTTTGAGTTATTATGCAATATCACTCACTAATTTCACCTATGTTCCCGATGTATAGTCCTTTAGTCCCTCCCTCCATTGTGTGTAAGATTTACAGCCTGTAATAAATACCTTCCATTAAAGAGAACCTTTCATCTCCTCTGATATTGGTGGTGTTATATTACCACAAGAAAGCTGACAGTGGGCTGAATTCAGTGCACTGACAGCTTTGCCTGTACTCGCCCCAGTTGCAGATATTGGTGACTATAAGGGTAAATTCACACAGCAGAAAGTGAAAAGGAATTCCTCTTCCAGGGCATCGGCATTCAGTCGTGGCTTTCTGCTGCTGATTAGGCCCAGATGAATGGGCCTATTTGTCAGGGAGACTCGAGCTGGAGAATCTGTGGCTGAACCAGCCTTGGCATCTGTGGCAAGATCCAGCAGGACGCTTATTTTTTCAGCATCCTGCTGCAATCTCAGCCTTCCCGTTGAAAACAAAGGGGGGCAGAATCCAGGTGGAAACCACCTCCAAATCTGCGGCAAATTCCTCTGTGTCAACATACCATAAGAAGGGCTGTCCTTACAGCTCAGCGTACGCTTCCATAGCCTTGTACTGACAGGGGTGGGGGAGTTCCTTACAGGCTGGCGTCTCTGACAGTTCAGGGGTATCAGTGCTGAAACTAAAAGCACTGATATCTCTGCAACTGGGGAGCATATCCACAACGCTGACAGTGCGCTGTCAGCTTTCTAGCAGTATATAACATTGCCAATGTCAGGTTCTCTTTAAGGCTAAGACCCCACGTAGCGGACCACAGCGAAAAAGCACTGCAGGAAAAATCGAGGCAGAAACGCATCACGTTTTTTCCCACAGCGCTTTTCTCAGGAAACCTCTGTGGACTTTCTGCTTCTACTGTATTATACCTATAGGGAACCGCCAGCGTTTCCTTAGGTATAGTTGACATGCTGCGATTTCCAAAAACGCAACTGTTTTGGAAATCACGGCATTTCCGCAGCAATGTGATGATGGGATTCGCTGTAAAAAGCTGCGTTTTTTGCATGGCCAAACTGCAGCATATACGCCATATGGGGCCCTGGCCTAAGTCTTCTGGGCTGCTCATTTGAAGCAAATAATGAATGTTCATTCCCAATCATTCCTTCTTCCATTCAGGCCAGTCCTAGATTTAGGAAACTTGTTATACCAGCCTGATATTTACATAAATGCAGAAAGAGGACAGCAACCTCAGTGTAATAATTCTGGGTTATGCAATAAGGGAAGTGAAGGGAGTTGTCACTGCCAAATATTTGCTGCACCTTTGTCAGAGGGATGGTGCTATACAGTATATTGCTGACTCATAGACCATTTATATTGTGCTCTTTCTTATTGATTGTTTACCATATATATTTTATATTAACATATCTATAAATAATATTTGTATAAACATCCCATTCTGATGTCAGAACCTGACAATTATAAGGGGATCAGCAGGGTTACGTAGATGCTATTTCTCATCCTGGCTCTGCCTCATTGCCAGCCATTCATTGTTAGAATGTATTCTCCATTCTCTTCTTAAACATGTGATTCTTGGTGCAATGTGTTTTGTAGAGATCTGCATTCCAGCTGCTGCTGCACATCTTAACCAGTTCCTGCCGTATGACGTACTATTACATCAGCGGCAGAAACCTGTCCTCGGGAACTGACGTAATAGTACGTCAGGAAGACACGGCTGACATTAACCACTTACACCTACAGGCAGTGAAAACACAATTTGTGGCTGTTTAACCCCTTAGATGCCACCATCAATAAAGGTGTGTCTTTGTCAGAGGCAGGGCCTTCTAGTTATACTTTCACTTTCATTTTGCATACTATATTACAGTGCAATGCAAAAGCATTGCGGTGTGTTATAGTAGGAATTGCGCCACCTAGAGTTCAAGTCCTAGTATGAGACTAAGTGTAAATATTTTTTTTATTATTATTTTTAATACTATTATTTTACAGACAAATACTAAACAATGCCTGCAAAACAAATATCTAAATGAATATCAATAGAAACAACAGGCATTCCCACAAAAAAAACAAGTCATCATGCAGTTCTGATGATGGAAAAATGAAAAAGATATGGCTCTCAAAATTGGGTGCCACTAAAACAAATTATGTTTGGCAAATAAGTGATTTTATTGTGTAAAAGTAGTACAACATAAAAAAATATAAACTTGGTATCATTGTAATCATATTCATTGGCAGAAAGATAGCATGTCATTTATGAAGCCTAGTGCACCATGCAAAATATAGAACATAAAAAAGGATGGCAAAACTGACTTTTTTTGGGCATCCAGTTAATAAAATGTGATCAATAAGCTATATGTTTCCAAAAATGGTGAAATTGAAAAGTACAGTTATCTGTCAGGTGGACATTGTTTCCTCCAACAGCTTACACCAGGGGACAGTGGGGTTGTCCTCAAATACAAGTGCATCTCAATAAATTAGAATATCTTTGAAACATTTATTTCTTTCAGTAATTAAATTTTAAAAAAGTGACCTCCTATATTTTCTAGATTATTTACACACAGAGTGTTCTATTTCAAGTGTTTTATTTCTGTAAATGTTGATTATGGATTTCAGGTAATGAAAACCCAAATCTAAGAAAATTAGAATATTGTAAAAAAGTTCAGTATTGTAAATTCAGTGTGTCACCTGCCAGGGTTTCCTAAGCCTTTAAATGGTCCCTGAGTCTGGTTCAGTAGGACACACAGTCATGGAAGACGCTGATTATGGATTGGATTACTGAATTACTGAAATGAATGAACGTTTCAAAGATATTCTAATTTATTGAGATGCACCTGTAGTTTGTTGTCAGATCCTGTTGACATCAGTCTAATCTGCCCACAATTATCTGGGGTATATGTTAGTGTTAGTTATCCATACCTGGTAAGACAATGTTTCTTAGGACAGAAGCTAGCAATAATAATGTGGCTTTGCCAGGTTTAATTCAGCACTGCAGATGTTGCAGACTAGGGTAGAGGTAAATTATTATTATTATTATTAATTATTATTATTAGAGCATCATTAATTTCAAATCAATATATGACATCAAAGAGTCCAGTGACCTATAAAAATGCACTCAGCAGTCTTGTGACATATATACATACATGTGTGTGCACAGTATATATTTCTGTTTATGCAATTCTATTTATTTTTGTATGTCTTTTTCTTGGCTGTATGTATGACAGACACATATACACCTAGACAAGAAGCAGAGCTATGATGAGTTTTGGGATTCTTGGACGTGCCTAGATTGGAGACATACCTGTTTGCTCCAGATAGCAGCTACAGCACCTGGGACTTGAGCCAAAATAAACTGTCCGGTAGACCTAATAAACCTGTTATTAGCAACAATTTAATCTCCTCACTTACCTCTTCTATTGTAAGATTGTGTACAGGTCCTGTCAGGTAAGGGGTTAGAAAAGGCTCCGAGGGTCTCATGTAGGTAAAAAATCCATATATGCAAAGGAGGATAGTGGGGTACATCCAGCCATCATTCCCTCTCTGTGTACATAATCCCATTACAGAGGCTGGATCTTGAGACAAAAGTTGAGTTACAGCTTCAGCTCTCCCACACTCAGGAGTCAGTAATGTTTACTCTGCTGGACTTGTAATAGTTAAAGGAGGTTAAAGTACATTGTTATGCCTCATATGGGAGGAGCGAGGATACATGATGGACTGAGGATTACACAGTATACCTTACATATTGCAAAAGATTCCACTGATTTACATTAAAGGGATTGTCCAGTTTCAGTTAATAATTGTTATTGTTTGTATAATGAAGTTATACAGGTTTCCAATACACTTTCTGTATCACTTCCTCACAGTTTTCTAGATCTCTGCCTATTATTATATCCAGTGGATAAAAATCAGTCCATAGTCATGTGATGCACACAGGTGCACAGCTCGCTATTGTCACAGCACAGTAAGGGTGAATTCACACTTGCGTTGGAGTCCGTCCGCCACGAATCCGACTGAAAATCTTGAAAAACTGGATAGGGAAAGGTTTGCGACGAATTGCTTAAAGACTCATTCATTTGAATGGGTTTTTAAAGCAATGCGCGGGTGTGCGCTTATACCCTCTGCGACGCAAAGCCGTTTTTTTTCGTTCGAAAACAAAGTCCTGCATGTCCGACTTTGTTTCCAGCGAAAAAAACTGGATTTGCGGCGCAGAGGGTGTAAGAGGACTGTATATCACATGACCATGGACTGATTTTTATCCACTGGAAATAAAGAATGACAGCAAGCAGAGATCTAGAAAACCGTGAGGATACAATACTACATAGTTGCAGAAAATGGACAACCCCATTAACAATTGACTAGAGTAGAATTGTCATTCTGCAAAAAGTAATCCTGTTAAATTGTAAACTAGAGAAGAAGAGAACCTATTGTTATAATGTGAGTAAATAGGGGTAAAGACAATAGGTAAATGTAAATACAAGAGGTACAAGTGCTCTGGTACAATGCTCCAGCATGCCTTACCACACAATGTAGTATACATAGAGCAGCATGAGATGGTCACCAGCCAGTATCTGTGTAAGTACAGCTATTTATTGTCTTAAGTGCATGAAGTGTGGGGGATAGTGTTGGCTAAAACGCATTCATCAAACTTAAGACCCATGGGCTGAATCCAGCCCTCTACATAATTTTATGGGGTCCCTGAGGATGTAACCGATGCTTGACAGAGGGGAGCGGCACCAGTACAGGAACCCTCCAAGGTAGGAAGCTGGGTGCTAGATGCAAGAGGCTGGTGTATTATCTAATCTGGTCCTAAAGGACATCTTGGTCTCATTTTTTATGACCAAGAGGCGCACCATAACATCTCTTGGCGGAACAATTTGAACTACTCTATCAGCAACCTACAAAAAAGGTACATGCACCATAGAAATCCTGTCTGAACCCTTCCACCCTGTACCTCAGTTTTTATATGCTATCAAGAAAAACACTATCATAGTGCACTGAGCAAAGCTCCATAGCCTCCTTCAATACATCTGTGACTGCATACTCCCCCACACTAGATTGTAGTCTCGTTTTATAGTTTATACAGTTTTATAATTACAGGCAGCCATAATGCTGATGTGTCCCTCCGAGAAAAGTTTGACATCACTGGGGTTAAAGGGATTAGGCTCTATGAGATAATATAGAAAGGTAGGGGTAAACAGAGAAGTGGCAGATTCCAGCTAGAATTTGGAGTTTGATTTTGAGCATCCTAAGGAAGGGACACAGTGCAGGGGGGATTTCCGCCAAAACAAGACAGCAGAGCAGGATTGAAGAGACACCGGAGCACCGAAGATAGGTGAGTACGGATTTTTAAAAATCCCGGATAACCCCTCTAACTGTGTCCCATAAATATGTCATCATTATATAATCAATACAATGTGGATACAATTACAATAACCCTAAGCTATAACCTTAAGGCTAAGGCCCCATGTAGCGAGCCACAGCCAACAACACGTTGCGAGAAAAACTGCGGTGGAAACACATTGCGGTTTTTCCCGCAGCAGTTTTCAAAGAAAGTCCACAGAGTTTTCCTCTGTGGATTTTCTGCTTCTATTATGCCTATACGGAAAAAATGCCATTGTTTCTGTAGGTACAGGTGCATCTCAATAAATTAGAATATCTTTGAAACGTTTATTTCTTTCAGTAATTAAATTAAAAAAGTGACCTCCTATATTTTCTAGATTCTTTACACACAGTGTTCTATTTCAAGTATTTTATTTCTGTAAATGTTGATTATGGATTACAAGTAATGAAAACCCAAATCTAAGAAAATTAGAATATTGTAAAAAAGTTCAGTATTGTAAATTCAGTGTGTCACCTGCCAAGGTTTCTTAAGCCTTTAAATGGTCCCTCAGTCTGGTTCAGTAGGAAACACAATCATGGAAGACGCTGATTATGAATTGAATTACTGAAATGAATGAACGTTTCAAAGATATTCTAATTTATTGAGATAAATTGACATGCTGCGATTTACAAAAAGGCAATGGTTTTTGAAATTTCAGCATGTCGGCAAATATTTTTCTGCAATGTGTAGATGGGATTAGCTAGAATCCCATCCACTTTGCAAGTACTGTAAAACGCTGCGTTAAAATCACGTTTATGCTACGGTGGTCTTAGCCTAAAGGGGCTTTCCTGACCTCAATCAAGTTTTGATATTGATGACTGATCCACAGAGTAGGTCACCAGTATGTGATCTGTCAGGATCTGACACCCGGACCCCGCATAGATCAGCAGTTCGAGAAGCTCCCGGGTGTCTGAGCTGCGAGAGGACGGGCGGCAGCGCCAATAGCAGCCATGCTGCCGGCGCGCCACGTCCACTAGAAGCTTCTGGCACCAGGAGGATGCTAGAACAGATATTCGGTGTCAGACTCCTGTGAACTATCCTGTGGCTAGGTCATCAGTATGAAAATTCAATTTGGGGCTAGAAAACCACTTTTTCGGCTTGGTGACTTGCAGAATAGTTCTGGTTTACTGTGACAATTTCGTCATGTAATAGCATGTCATTAGTGCTGGATATGAGTTCCCTAAGAAAATGGCAGAAGTTTCCTCATCTATAATCTCATGTCTCATTTTCCTGGTTGTTAATAAACCCACAATGAATTGTCTTTATTTGCAATAGGAAACTCGCTGCTGCCTTTATTTCCCGCCATTTCTGCTTGAACCACACAGGTCGGTCACCATGGTTACTACTCTAACGGGACTCAGACACGCTAGATCATAACTCCGCCTCTTCAGGCGGTCCTGCGATGTTTGCGCTTGCGCAGTCTGATTGTTTTAAGTCTCCATAGCAACCCGGGCGCCGTGTAGAGACAGAACGAAAGATGAGGCTGAAACGTTTCCTTCTCCGGTATTATCCGCCAGGTGAGAACGAGGGCAGGGCATGGGGCGACGGAATCATCTGTACTGATCCTGATAGAAGTGTGTATCCTGTGGGAGTTCACCTGCTGCACTACAAGTCCCAGTGTGAAGCCATGCAGTCTGGATACATAAATACAGTGTGTTATGATCGATGCAGGCTACAGGAGAATTCTTACACATTGTCTTTAAGGAAGTTACATAGTGATATATTCTGTTTGTTAACCCTAAACTGGTGATGACTGAGATTGAGCACAATCTGGACCATTTGGGTATGTTCACACTAGCGTTATTACAGTGTGGCCTTCCCATCCGTCATAGGATGAGAGCAACGGACATCAACAGCAGTAGGGTAACGGGCACAGACGGAGCGCCATCCATTGACTATATGTATAAAACATAAAGGATGCTTTCTTCTGCCATGTTTTGAAACTGCAGAATAAGTTCCGCAGGCAAGACGTTTTCTTTCATCAGAAATGTAAAAATTATGACTGAAGAAAGCACTGGTCTCGATTTTTCATTTAGTCAATGGGAGCAGAAGCATATGGAGGGGCTCCGTCTGTGTCCGCTACTCTAACTCTTCTGTTAGAATGTCCTTTGCTCTCGTCCTGTGAAGGAGAGAAACAGCCCATAAATAACGGTAGTGTGAACGCACCCTTAGTCAAACTTGCCAACTGCTATGGTCAGCAGTGAGACAGTCACCTGCTGCTGATTGTGGTCACATATAAAGGTCTGATGCCTCTAAGATACCCCAATAGAGCTAAACAAGTAAAAGCACAGCCTGGAAATGCAGTATAGGGGACCTGATGTACGAAAAGCACTGTATTATAAGGGGGCACTCTTACTTTGCTTACTATTTATTATGCTTACTTATATAGCGCCATCATATTCCGCAGCACTTTACAGACATTGACAGTCACTGTCCCATATAGGGCTCACAGTCTACATTCCCTATCAGTATGTCTTTGGAGTGTGGGAGGAAACCAGATTATCCGGAGAAAACCCACACAAACACGGGGAGAACATACAAACTCCTTGCAGATGTTCACCTTGGCAGGAT
The DNA here is from genome assembly GCA_947044405.1 of Leptodactylus fallax. Taxonomy (NCBI): domain Eukaryota; kingdom Metazoa; phylum Chordata; class Amphibia; order Anura; family Leptodactylidae; genus Leptodactylus; species Leptodactylus fallax. The sequence goes on along the minus strand of CAMRHE010000744.1, from coordinate 367,690 downwards.
TCAAACCCAAAACACACAAAGCATAATATGCCATTTAAGGCTGCATTCACACAACACTGAGAGCTTCCATCAGCAGTGTCCTCAGATTACATGGGAAGAATAGCACAGCATATTCATTATTTTCCTCATCAAAATGATGAAATGCTAGTGGACGAATGGGCATAACAAGCAGTGGCTATAGGGCCCAACAACTAATGGGGCCTATTGCCACTGAGACCTAGGGTGCAAATAGTGATAACTATGAATGATTGAAGGGGATGTGGAAAACTGACTGCACCTCCATTACTTTCCTGGAACATCGTAATACCTTCATGTGACATCATTATAATTACTTTCTTCATATACTGTGATGTCACAGTGTACACAGTGAACTTTCTAGGTGCGCAGTATTCCTGTGGTATGATATCATAACATGAATTATTGCTATAATAATACATAATAATACATTTTATTTATATAGCGCCAACATATTCCGCAGCACTGTACAATTTGTAGGATTCAAGTACAGACAAAAAGATACATTACAAAGAAATAGTCAATTCACACACTGGGACTGAGGGCCCTGCTCACAAGAGCTATACTGTGACATCAGCGTGTGCATTATCCCTGTACTGTGACATCACCGTGTTTATTATTCCTATACTGTGACATCACTATGTGCATCATTCCTGTAATGTAAGATCACTGTGTACATTATCCCTGTACTGTGATATTACTGTGTGTATTATTCCTGTACTGTGACATCACTGTGTCTATTATCCCTGTACTGTGCTAACAAACTGGTTTGGCATGGAGTCACCTCTAAGTACGTTGTCCAAGCAGACTCCCCAGTTTTCACCCTTTAACCCATATATGGGGATTTGCCTTTGCCTGGCTGCTCGCTCCTGAGGTGGTCCCAGTTTGGTAGCAGCAAACTAGACGGGTCAGGATAATGGTGCAGTGCACCACAGAAACAGATAAAAACTCAAGGTGAAAACAATGACTAAAAACAGGACAGAACATACAGGTAACAAAAGCCTGGTCTACAACAGGGATCAACGGTAGGGATACAGAAAAGCTATTGCCGAAGCCAAAACGGCCACAGGTAGCAGGAATGTATTGCAAGAGGCACCAGGTCACAGGTAATGGGGATACAGTGGGTACAGAAAGTATTCAGACCCCTTTAAATTTTTCACTCTTTGTTTCATTGCAGCCATTTGCTAAAAGCAAAAAAGTTCATTTTATTTCTCATTAATGTACACTCAGCACCCCATCTTGACAGAAAAAAACAAATGTAGATATTTTTGTAAATTTATTAAAAAAGAAAAGCTGAAATATCACATGGCCATAAGTATTCAGACCCTTTGCTCAGTATTGAGTAGAAGCCCCTTCCTTTTGAGCTAGTACAGCCATGAGTCTTCTTGGGAATGATGCAACAAGTTTTTCACATCTGGATTTGGGGATCCTCTGCCATTCTTCCTTGCAGATCCTCTCCAGTTCCGTCAGGTTGGATGGTGAACGTTGGTGGAGCCATTTTCAGGTCTCTCCAGAAATGCTCAATTGGGTTGAGGTCAGGGCCCTGGCTGGGCCAGTCAAGAATGGTCACATAGTTGTTCCGAAGCCACTCCTTTGTTATTTTAGCTGTGTGCTTAGGGTCATTGTTTTGTTGGAAGGTGAACCTTCGGCCCATGCAGAGCACTCTGGAAGAGGTTTTCTTCCAGGATATCTCTGTACTTGGCCACATTCATCTTTCCTTCAATTGCAACCAGTCGTCCTGTCCCCCATAGCATGATGATGCCACCACCATGTTTCACTGTTGGGATTGTATTGGGCAGGTGATGAGCAGTGCCTGGTTTTCTCCACACATACCGCTTAGAATTAACGCCAAAAAGTTCAATCTTCGTCTCATCAGACCAGAGAATCTTATTTCTCATAGTCTGGGAGTCCTTCATGTGTTTTTTGGCAAACTCTATGCGGGCTTTCATATGTCTTGCACTGAGGAGAGTCTTCCTTCGGGCCACTCTGCCATAAAGCCCCGACTGGTGGAGGGCTGCAGTGATAGTTGACTTTGTGGAACTTTCTCCCATCTCCCTACTGCATCTCTGGAGCTCAGCACAGTGATCTTTGGGTTCTTCTTTACCTCTCTCACCAAGGCTCTTCTCCCACGATTGCTCAGTTTGGCTGGACAGCCAGGTCTAGGAAGAGTTCTGATTGTCCAAAACTTCTTCCATTAAAATATTATGGAGGTCACTGTGCTCTTAGGAACCCTGAGTGCTGCAGAAATTCTTTTGTAACCTTGGCCAGATCTGTGCCTTGCCACAATTCTGTCTCTGAGCTCCTTGGGCAGTTCCTTTGACCTCATGATTCTCATTTGCTCTGACATGCACTGTGAGCTGTGAGGTCTTATATAGACAGGTGTGTGCCTTTCCTAATCAAGTCCAATCAGTTTAATAAAACACAGCTGGACTCCAATGAAGGAGTAGAACCATCTCAAGGAGGATCAGAAGGAAATGGACAGCTGTGAGTTAAATATGATTGTCACAGCAAAGGGTCTGAATACTTATGACCATGTGATATTTCAGTTTTTCTTTTTTTAATAAATTTGCAAAAATATCTACATTTCTGTTTTTTTTTCTGTCAAGATGGGGTGCTGAGTGTACATTAATGAGAAATAAAATGAACTTTTTTGCTTTTAGCAAATGACTGCAATGAAACAAAGTGAAAAATTTAAAGGGGTCTGAATACTTTCCATACCCACTGTATATTGCAAGAGGCACAAGGTCACAGGTAACAGGGATATATTGCAGGAGGCACCAGGTCACAGGTAAAAAGGATATATTGCAGGAGGCACCAGGTCACAGGTAACAGGGATATATTGCGGGCGGCACAAGGTCACAGGTAACAGGGATATATTGCTGGAGGCACCAGGTCACAGGTAGCAGAGATATATTGCAGGAGGCACAAGGTCACAGGTAACAGGGATTTATTGCGGGAGGCACAAGGTCACAGGGATATATTGCGGGAGGCACCAGGTAACAGGGATATATTGCAGGAGGCACCAGGTAACAGGGATATATTGCAGGAGGCACCAGGTCACAGGTAACAGGGATATATTGCAGGAGGCACAAGGTCACAGGTAACAGGGATATATTGCAGGAGGCACCAGGTCACAGGTAGCAGAGATATATTGCAGGAGGCACCAGGTCACAGGTAATAGGGATATATTGCAGGAGGCACCAGGTCACAGGTAGCAGAGATATATTGCAGGAGGCACAAGGTCACAGGTAACAGGGATATATTGCAGGAGGCACCAGGTAACAGGGATATATTGCAGGAGGCACCAGGTAACAGGTAACAGGGATATATTGCGGGAGGCACAAGGCCACAGGTAACAGGGATATATTGCGGGAGGCACAAGGTCACAGGTAACAGGGATATATTGCTGGAGGCACCAGGTCACAACTAGCAGAGATATATTGCAGGAGGCACAAGGTCACAGGTAACAGGGATATATTGCAGGAGGCACCAGGTAACAGGGATATATTGCAGGAGGCACCAGGTCACAGCAGACATATATTGCAGGAGGCGCCACGTCACAGGTAACAGGGATATATTTCAGGAGGAACCAGGTCGCAGGTAGCAGAGATATATTGCAGGAGGCACCAGGTCACAGGTAACAGGGATATATTGCGGGAGGCACAAGGCCACAGGTAACAGGGATATATTGCGGGAGGCACAAGGTCACAGGTAACAGGGATATATTGCTGGAGGCACCAGGTCACAACTAGCAGAGATATATTGCAGGAGGCACAAGGTCACAGGTAACAGGGATATATTGCAGGAGGCACCAGGTAACAGGGATATATTGCAGGAGGCACCAGGTCACAGCAGACATATATTGCAGGAGGCGCCACGTCACAGGTAACAGGGATATATTGCAGGAGGCACCAGGTAGCAGGAATATATTGCAGGAGGCACAAGGCCAGAGGTAACAGGGATATATTGCAGGAGGCACAAGTTCACAGGTAACAGGGATATATTGCAGGAGGCACCAGGTAACAGGGATATATTGCAGAAGGCACAAGGTCACAGGTAGCAGAGATATATTGCAGGAGGCACCAGGTAACAGGAATATATTGCAGGAGGCACAAGGTCCCAGGTAACAGGGATATATTGCAGGAGGCACCAGGTAACAGGGATATATTGCAGAATGCACCAGGTCACAGGTAGCAGAGATATATTGCAGGAGGCACCTGGTCACAGGTAACAGGGATATATTGCAGGAGGCACCAGGTATCAGGGATATATTGCAGGAGGCACCAGGTCACAGGTAAAAAGGATATATTGCAGGAGGCACCAGGTAGCAGAGATATATTGCAGGAGGCACCAGGTCACAGGTAACAGGGATATATTGCGGGGCGGCACAAGGTCACAGGTAACAGGGATATATTGCTGGAGGCACCAGGTCACAGGTAGCAGAGATATATTGCAGGAGGCACAAGGTCACAGGTAACAGGGATTTATTGCGGGAGGCACAAGGTCACAGGGATATATTGCGGGAGGCACCAGGTAACAGGGATATATTGCAGGAGGCACCAGGTAACAGGGATATATTGCAGGAGGCACCAGGTCACAGGTAACAGGGATATATTGCAGGAGGCACAAGGTCACAGGTAACAGGGATATATTGCAGGAGGCACCAGGTCACAGGTAGCAGAGATATATTGCAGGAGGCACCAGGTCACAGGTAATAGGGATATATTGCAGGAGGCACCAGGTCACAGGTAGCAGAGATATATTGCAGGAGGCAACAGGTCACAGGTAACAGGGATATATTGCAGGAGGCACAAGGTCACAGGTAACAGGGATATATTGCAGGAGGCACCAGGTCACAGGTAGCAGAGATATATTGCAGGAGGCACAAGGTCACAGGTAACAGGGATATATTGCAGGAGGCACCAGGTAACAGGGATATATTGCAGGAGGCACCAGGTAACAGGGATATATTGCAGGAGGAACCAGGTCGCAGGTAGCAGAGATATATTGCAGGAGGCACCAGGTCACAGGTAACAGGGATATATTGCGGGAGGCACAAGGCCACAGGTAACAGGGATATATTGCAGGAGGCACCAGGTAGCAGGAATGTATTGCAGGAGGCCGGCGCACAAGGCCAGAGGTAACAGGGATATATTGCAGGAGGCACAAGGTCCCAGGTAACAGGGATATATTGCAGGAGGCACCAGGTAACAGGGATATATTGCAGAAGGCACAAGGTCACAGGTAACAGAGATATATTGCAGGAGGCACCAGGTAACAGGGATATATTGCAGGAGGCACAAGGCCAGAGGTAACAGGGATATACTGCAGGAGGCACAAGGTCCCAGGTAACAGGGATATATTGCAGGAGGCACCAGGTAACAGGGATATATTGCAGAAGGCACAAGGTCACAGGTAGCAGAGATATATTGCAGGAGGCACCAGGTAACAGGGATATATTGCAGGAGGCACAAGGTCCCAGGTAACAGGGATATATTGCAGGAGGCACCAGGTAACAGGGATATATTGCAGAATGCACCAGGTCACAGGTAGCAGAGATATATTGCAGGAGGCACCAGGTCACAGGTAACAGGGATATATTGCAGGAGGCACCAGGTATCAGGGATATATTGCAGGAGGCACCAGGTCACAGATAGCAGAGATATATTGTAGGAGGCACCAGGTCACAGGTAACAGGGATATATTGCAGGAGGCACCAGGTCACAGGTAACAGGGATATATTGCGGGAGGCACAAGGTCATAGGAAACAGGGATATATTGCGGGAGGCACAAGGTCACAGGTAACGGATGTATTGCAGGAGGCACCAGGTCACAGGTAACAGGGATATAGTGCAGGAGGCACAAGGTCACAGGTAACAGGGATATATTGCAGGAGGCACCAGGTCACAGGCACCAGCTGTGTGGTATAATTACATATATGTATAATATGAGCCTGAGGCAGGAAACAGTCCCTGAATTATGGAAATCTTCTTGTGTGGTACCAGTTCCAAAGAAACCTCACCCTATGGACCTCAACGACTACAGACCTGTAGCACTGACATCCCACCTGATGAAGATCTTAGAGAGATTGGTTCTCACACATCTCCGCGCTCTAGTGAGCCCCGCTATGGACCCTCTCCAGTTTGCTTATCACCCGGGCATTGGGGTAGATAATGCCATCATCCACCTTCTTCACAGGGCTCTGTCTCACCTGGAGAAACCAGGGAACACGGTGAGAATAATGTTCTTTGATTTCTCCAGTGCTTTCAACACCATACAGCCCAGGTTACTGAGAGACAAGCTGGGCTTTGCTGGAGTGGACCACCACCTCTCCAACTGGATCCTAGACTACCTCACAAATCGACCTCAATACGTGAGAGCCCAAGACTGTGTGTCAGATACTGTGGTATGTAATACGGGGGCACCTCAGGGTACGGTTCTCGCCCCTTTCCTCTTCACACTGTACACTGCTGATTTTAGGTGCAACTCATCTAGCTGCTACCTACAGAAGTATTCTGACGACTCTGCGATAGTAGGCCTCATCACAGACGATGATGACAGGGAGTACAGAGAACTGAACCGTTTTTTTGTGGACTGGTGCCAGCTGAACCACCTGAAGATTAACGCGGGGAAGACCAAGGAGATGGTGGTGGACTTCCGTAAATGCAGATGCCCTCCTAAACCAGTGGACATCCTGGGGATGAGCATCGAGATTGTGAACACCTATAAGTACCTGGGTCTGCTCCTTAATAATAAGCTGGACTGGGCAGATCATATGGAGGCCCTGTACAGGAAGGGCCACAGCAGGTTCTACCTGCTTAGGAAGCTGAGAGCCTTTGGAATCCGGGGGGCACTTCTTAGAACTTTCTTCAACTCGGTAGTGGCATCAAGCATCTTCTTTGGAGTGGCCTGCTGGGGGAGCAGTATATCAACCAGGGACAGAAATAAACTTGACAAGCTGATTAGAAGGGCCAGCTCTGTCCTGGGGAGCCCACTGGACCCAGTGCAGGTGGTGGGTGACAGAAGGATACTGTCCGTGGTGAGCTCCATGCAGAAGAAGAAGTCCCATCCCATGCATGAGACTGTGATCGCGCTGGGCAGTACTGTCAGTGACCGACTGCTCCACCCTAGGTGTGAGAAGGAGCGCTATCGGAAGTCTTTCCTCTCCACCGCGGTTAGGCTGTACAACCAACACCGATCTAAGTGGAGATCACTCCATACAGAGAACTGAAATATCTTTCTGCCTGTTAAATTCCACCCCCCCCCTCTGCTACGTCCTATCTGTCTGTCTGCTATCAATGTAATGCCTCACACCTTGGAACATTCCTGTACATGTTGTATTTGTATTTCTTATCTTGCATTGCATATCTTTGCTGCTGTAACACACTGAATTTCGCCATTGTGGGACTATTAAAGGACTATTATTATTAACAGGGATATATTGCAGGAGGCACCAGGTCACAGGTAACAGGGATATAGTGCAGGAGGCACCAGGTAACAGGGATATATTGCAGGAGGCACAAGGTCACAGGTAGCAGAGATATATTGCAGGAGGCACCTGGTCACAGGTAACAGGGATATATTGCAGGAAGCACCAGGTATCAGGAATATATTGCAGGAGGCACCAGGTCACAGATAGCAGAGATATATTGTAGGAGGCACCAGGTCACAGGTAACAGGGATATATTGCAGGAGGCACCAGGTCACAGGTAACGGATATATTGCGGGAGGCACAAGGTCATAGGAAACAGGGATATATTGCGGGAGGCACAAGGTCACAGGTAACGGATGTATTGCAGGAGGCACAAGGTCACAGGTAACAGGGATATAGTGCAGGAGGCACAAGGTCACAGGTAACAGGGATATATTGCAGGAGGCACCAGGTCACAGGCACCAGCTGTGTGGTATAATTACATATATGTATAATATGAGCCTGAGGCAGGAAACAGTCCCTGAATTATGGAAATCTTCTTGTGTGGTACCAGTTCCAAAGAAACCTCACCCTATGGACCTCAACGACTACAGACCTGTAGCACTGACATCCCACCTGATGAAGATCTTAGAGAGATTGGTTCTCACACATCTCCGCCCTCTAGTGAGCCCCGCTATGGACCCTCTCCAGTTTGCTTATCAGCCGGGCATTGGGGTAGATAATGCCATCATCCACCTTCTGCACAGGGCTCTGTCTCACCTGGAGAAACCAGGGAACACGGTGAGAATAATGTTCTTTGATTTCTCCAGTGCTTTCAACACCATACAGCCCAGGTTACTGAGAGACAAGCTGGGCCTTGCTGGAGTGGACCACCACCTCTCCAACTGGATCCTAGACTACCTCACAAATCGACCTCAATACGTGAGAGCCCAAGACTGTGTGTCAGATACTGTGGTATGTAATACGGGGGCACCTCAGGGTACGGTTCTCGCCCCTTTCCTCTTCACACTGTACACTGCTGATTTTAGGTGCAACTCATCTAGCTGCTACCTACAGAAGTATTCTGACGACTCTGCGATAGTAGGCCTCATCACAGACGATGATGACAGGGAGTACAGAGAACTGAACTGTTTTTTTGTGGACTGGTGCCAGCTGAACCACCTGAAGATTAACGCGGGGAAGACCAAGGAGATGGTGGTGGACTTCCGTAAATGCAGAAGCCCTCCTAAACCAGTGGACATCCTGGGGATGAGCATCGAGATTGTGAACACCTATAAGTACCTGGGTTTGCTCCTTAATAATAAGCTGGACTGGGTAGATCATATGGAGGTCCTGTACAGGAAGGGCCACAGCAGGCTCTACCTGCTTAGGAAGCTGAGAGCCTTTGGAATCCGGGGGGCACTTAGAACTTTCTTCAACTCGGTAGTGGCATCAACCATCTTCTTCGTAGTGGCCTGCTGGGGGAGCAGTATATCAACCAGGGACAGAAATAAACTTGACAAGCTGATTAGAAGGGCCAGCTCTGTCCTGGGGAGCCCACTGGACCCAGTGCAGGAGGTGAGTGACAGAAGGATACTGTCCGTGGTGAGCTCCATGCAGAAGAAGAAGTCCCATCCCATGCATGAGACTGATAGCGCTGGGCAGTACTGTCAGTGACCGACTGCTCCACCCTAAGTGTGAGAAGGAGCGCTATCGGAAGTCTTTCCTCCCCCTCCGCGGTTAGGCTGTACAACCAACACCGATCTAAGCGGAGATCACTCCATACAGAGAACTGAAATATCTTTCTGCCTGTTAAATTCCCCCCCCCCCCCCCCCCTGCTACATCCTATCTGTCTGTCTGCTATCAATGTAATGCCTCTTACCTTGGAACACTCCTGTACATTTTGTATTTGTATTTCTTATCTTGCATTGCATATCATTGCTGCTGTAACACACTGAATTTCCCCATTGTGGGACTATTAAAGGACTATTATTATTAACAGGGATATATTGCAGGAGGCACCAGGTAACAGGGATATAGTGCAGGAGGCACCAGGTAACAGGGATATATTGCAGGAGGCACAAGGTCACAGGTAACAGGGATATATTGCCGAGGCACAAGGCCAGACGTAACAGACGCAGAAGCCATAGGCCACATTTGCAGTTATAAAACTCACACAACAGGATTTGCATAAAAAATAAGGCAGACAAAGACTCTGGCATAAAAAAAGCAGAACAGTATGCATCCATACAAACAGATCAGGAACAAAATACAGTCATTGCTTACCCAAAGTCAAACATGAGATACAGACTTAAAAGGGTTTTACAGGACTTTTCATTTTTTACCTGTCCTGGGTTATTGTAGCTGCGGGGCAAAGCAACACCAGAGGCTGAAGGCCGCTTCGGATCACCGGGGTCGAAACGTGGCTGGAACCCCCCAGGATCCATTGTCTTTAATAACCTGGAACAGGCAATTAAATTAACAGTCCCGAGACAACCCCTTTAAATACATACAAACAAACGGAGTGGCAAGAGGAAGTTTAGCAGGTGAAAAGGCTTCTTAAAGAGGTATGAGCACACACACAGAGGTATCCAGAAAGCTAGGTCAGCTAAGAAAGGCAGTATGCTGGTGAACACAGAGTACTAGCATTACAGTTATCCTGGTAATGTTACAACACTATTTGCATTATTTGTGTACTGCGACATCACTATGTGCATTATCCTTGTACTGTGACATCACTGTGAGCATTATTTGCGTACTGTGACATCACTGTGGGCATTATTTGTGTACAGTGGCATCACTGTGTGCATTATCCCTGCACTGTGACATCACTGTGTGCATTATCCCTGTACTGTGACATCATTGTGTGCATTATCCCTGTACTGTGACATCACTATGTGTGTTATTACTGTTTGTAAAGGAGACAATATTGGTACACTTTTCAGCTTTTGAACTTGACACTTGACACACTGCCATAGTAGCAGGATGAATAGAGCCTAACATTCTTCACATTCTTCTTCTTAGTCTCCCACCATACCAGAAGAACAACATATTTTTCTTTTTCTAAATATCTCCTCCCTATTTCATCAAGTGTTGTGTAATCCACCCACAATCCCCAAACTTTATTGTTCTCTATTTCTGTTCCCTCTAAGGGAATGTTTGCTAATTTTGACACAAAAACCAGATGGGAATCAGCATGGATGAACTCTTCAAATCTACCTTCAACAAAACACAAGAAGGGCCCTGGCCTTGCCTGTGTTTCAGTGCCTGAAGCAGTGACGTCAATGATCAGCCCCATTGACTAGTCGGAAGCCCTGATGGACACACTGATATCTAATTCAACCACGCACATGATATATGCCCCATTTTCTCCCATTGAAGTCAATGTGGGTAAATGTCTCAATAACTGCAAACATGGGCACTGACACCAGCACTTGTGAAGATCCTACTGATCATAGGGATGCCCTTATACTTTAGGCTAAATGTTTTCCTGAGAGCTATACTTCCTTCATACACATGCATGCTTGGCTTAGCCATGTGTGCATAATGGGAGAGGGGAGATCTCTGATGGCAGCTTATCTCCCTTGAGAACAAAGGATTGGGCATGTTAAAATCCATCAACCTGGCCCTTCTTTTCCATGACATATTCTGTACATGTACATTAGATGGTTGTCCAGTCCCACCAAAGTACATATAAATGGAATTCCTTATTTTGCCCCAGTCATTAGCAGTATGGTATTAATGTGGGGTTCTTCCTGGTTACTGGCTTGCATGATGGTGCCCTTTGCCCCAGGCAGTTAAGCTGGCAGATGGGCTACCATTTAGGATGTGTGTGCTCAGAGCTGTGGAGTTGGAGTCAGAGTCGGTACTTTGACCTGCCGACTCCATAGGCCTGTGTGAGCTACTGAATTCATCTGATGAATAATCCATATTCCTCCTGGTTATTCTACTGGGATTACAGTTACATAAAAGTGTCTTGTCTGTCGGGATGCTCCAGAACACACTCCGAATTTCTAGAAAGTAGAACCGTTCGCGATGGGAAAAGGGGAAGGATACCATGGCAAATGTATAATACAGAGCTGATCTGGGATCTGTGTATCCTCTATAATTACTTTGTATTGTATATATTGAACTTTTTTGTGTTTGTTGTAGGGATTATTCTGGAATATGAAAAAGGTGGGGAGCTAAAAACCAAGTCTATTGATCTCCTGGAACTGTCCCCCAAGTAAGTAATGTACAGTATTCTAATCCATATAAGATACACCACTGCAGACGGGGCAGCATTACAAAATCATTTATAAAATAATATGAGACACGTACGATTTAAAGGGAATTTGTCAGGTCTATTTGTGATCCTAAACCAACCCCAGGACAATAGCCTACTCCTAACCCTGTCTGTGCCCATAGTAAAAAAACAAAATAAAATAAAACCTTATATGTAACCATCTTCTGTACTTCCGCTGCCATTGCAGTTGCTCACCGATGCCGGAGGAGTATACATCAGCTTCAGTGCGCATGCACCAGAAGTCAGACACCTGCGCTGTGAAGCTGAAGTCTGCTTACTCAGCTTCAGTGAATAACTGCGCAAGCATTGAGATGAGTCCCATGAGACTCATCAGATTCACCTGGTAGTGTAAGGAGTAGGATATTTGGGACAATGAACCACAGGTCCATGAGGTCTTCTGGGTGACCCAAATTGACCTGATGTGGTCCCTTTTAAAGTGGTTCTCCGGAGTTTATTGTGGTTCTCAATGAAAATGGCTGCTAGTGTATGAACAAACCCCCTTTTTCTTTTTACAATTGTGTGTGAAGTGGTCAGCCCTTTTAAGAAAGGCACTTTGTTTAACAACTATAGGGGAAGGGGGCATTGTGCCTGTGCCAGTTGTGAGACAGCTTCAGCTTTCTCTGCCTAAGTTAAACCAGGCGAAAACAAGGGCCATACATGGATATATCCAATATGTAACCCTTAACTACTTACAGTGGGAGATATACACGTAATACTAAAAAGTACATTTGCAAACAAAATCAGACTTTACAGAGTAACAAACCAATTAACAAGTCAGTCAGGAGGGCCCTGCTCATAAGAGCTTACAATCTAGGAACACAAAAGTGCTTTTTATACGATGGTTCATCCATCTTTTCTACAAAATTGGTTAGGGCACATAAAGCTGTGTGAACCCGCCAGTGTCTGTGCAGCCATAAAGTGCACTAGGGTGTAAGTGGTTGGGTTCTGAGAAACAACATAAAACGTGGTATTTCAAGCCACGTTTCCACTGTATGGTACAGGATCAACTCACTTTGGTTCATATTGGCTAGACTGAGTTCTGCTACTATGTAGTTTGCTTTCCACTGCACAAAGTACCTGCTTGACATAGCTTGTTATATCAACTGAGCAGTGTTCAGACACGACCTTCTAGTACCACTTTTGCTCACCTGTTACCCAGCCTAAAGCAGGTACTAAAAAGTACCCTATACCAGATACTTTGCAGTACTTTTTTTTTGCAATGAAAAACTTCAAGTGGTCTAGGGCAAGCTGAGGAGATCTAGTACCTTGTACTCAAAAGGTGCTCCAAGTAATTTAGGAGGAGTCAATTGTAGAAATATTGAGCAGTGTCTAGGAATACACATGACAGTCTCTTTTACTTTTTGAAGCACCAATGTGGACTTGCTTGTAGAGGAAATAAGAAAAGCCGAGCCTCTTATCACTGTCTCCCGGACCGAGCAAGTAAAGCATCTCATCCTAAGGCTGCAAGAAAAGATAGGACCGCAGGACCACCACAAGTTCTATCTGTTCAAGGTCAGTGTCTGGAGCAGGATCACCGCTGGTGGATCAGTGCTTACTATTGTATGTCATGTTTGCTTCATGAACATCTACTGATAAAATAGGTGCAAAGAGAGAGTGTAGAGAAAATACAGATAGTATTATAATTTGTTGCTCTTGCGATTTTACATTTGCAGCTTAGTATCTAAACTTAATCAGTAGAGGGCGCTCTCACACTATTATATAAAACAGATCCTCTTTTATGTAATTGCAAAAAATAATACACAGATTATGTATTATCTTCCTGTATATGGATTTCACATAGCTGTCACCATTTTTTTCCCAGCAACTTATGTAAAAAGCAAAAGCATGCTTATCCACATACATAGTCAAATATTGCAGCTTTATATTTTTATCTACCGTGCTGCACCAGTTTTTTTATTCACCATCACACTTAAGGCTATGAATTTGCCACGGAATTGGGGGCGGATTTTGCTCGGAATCTGCCTCCCATTTTTTGCAATGAGAGGCAGAGATTGCAGCAGGACGCGGAAAAAAGAAGAGTCCTGCTCAATCTTGCCGCAGATTCCGTGGCTAATTCAGCCACGGAGTCCCTGGTTTGAGACTACCTGCTGATTAGACTCATTCATCCGGGCCTATTCAGCATCCCGTCACGGGCTAGACCGTGGTGAAAATGCCAGAGGCAGAAAATGAAGAGGAATTCCTCTTCATTTTCCGCTGTGTGAACATACCCTGTCACAGCCTAACGGCTGACTCTGATGGCCCTAGGATTATGCAGGGCATAAGTTGAGAAGTTCTGACCCCTGCTGATGTGAATAAACTGCTTTGGTTGTGATAGAAAGCTCCAGCAACCTGTTTTCTTGTCTTATCTCCTGCACTTCCTGCTGACTCCCACCTCCATACACTTCTGTAGAGATGACTCATTATGTGACCCTCAGTCTGTCTGGAGAGAGACAGGTTAGCAATTTTCACAGTGAAAGTCATTTTTTGCAGAGGGAGGAGAACAGGGAAACTTCTTGGTAAGAGCAGAAAAGATCATTTCTCTCTGATAAGATATATTACAAAGTTTATTATAATCTATTTTTTATGCAAAGTTTATTGAAATGACAGTGCCTTTAAAAAGGAGTTGTCCAAGAATTTGTCATTTATGGCCTATCCTCAGGATGGGCCATCAATACCTGATCGGCAGGGTGCCTTACAGGCGGTCCCTGCACAGATCAGTTGTACGAGGGCTGTTACTATTCACAACATGGGGGCCAGAAACAGTTGACTCCAGTCCCTGTATAGTGGTTGGGGCGCCAGTACTGCAGCTCAGCTCCCATTGACTTGTAATGCTGAAACTGAAGTGTCTTATTAGCAGCCAAGGTGATGTCAAGTCAGTTTTCCTTTTTAGCTATTTCCATTGCTCCCCTCCTGATGCCTGCAATGAACTGGAAGTTCTCATTTTTCTTTGTAGCAGTGAGTACTCCCCAATGGATGTGTGAGTCATTGTACGGCCAAGACTAGAAGGCAGTACATAGATCCACAGTCAATACACGTCCTTTAATAATGCATTTACTGGCAGCTAGAATAATATGGCTAAAAAAGCCAACATGGAGACAAGCATGTGATCTCTTTCATTGGCACTTTAAAGACATTACAGGTGCCCTTTTATAAAGTGGAAAAAGAGCTTGTGACTTGTATCCCTTTATTCTTTGAAAGCTACCATCTGTTCTATCACTGAGGGGTATTTCCACGTCCAAAACTATATCACTGAGTGAAAAAAGAAAGTAAAACTTAACTTTTATTGGTATATCGTGAAGGAACCCTCTATTCTGCAGAACTGAGGGGTCATGTGAAATGTGAAGTGTCAGCCCTTCATATTTCCTTAGGAATAAGAACCATGCACAGTGGCGCCACTAAAATCTCTATTACACCCCTTATATGCTGTTGTAGGGGCAGTTAGTGACATCACTGGGCTGTGAGGAAAAACCCCCCTGAAATAACTCTTTCAAAACCTTGAACCGTCGGGGGTGGAGGTTCCTCAGCACTATCAGCTTTCTAGCAGTATAGTCCTCTTTAAGTGTTCACTATATTGTGTTCACTGTATTGTATGGCTTATAACAAATATGCCTGTTATTCAGCTCCATGCACACGTCCGAGTGTGCCATCCGAGGGGGCGTCCAATGGCCCATTCCATTCTGGTGAAAATAGTGCAGGTCCTATCCTACTCTGTGTCATCGGAACAGAACAGATTGTTAGGCCCATGGAGGTAAGTGCATCACAGAATGCACTTGGATGACACCAGAGCAGGGACTCCAAAATTGAGCTTCCTCTGTAGGAGTCCCGGCAGCTGAGGGGGGTGGGGGGAACCTATGCACAGAGTGATAACCAAACCGAAATAGCCGACATTATGAAGATCATGTTGGTTAATGTGTCTGAATATCACTTTTAGTTATTTTTTAATTAATTGCCCAACAGTTTTTTCGGCTGCAAAATTGTGCCTTGACACAAAAAATGTTGCTAAACGTTGCCCCTACAACAATGAATAAGTGAGATCAAAGATTCCCTTTAAGGGATCATTTCTTGTCTACAATTGCAGCCAGTGAGGAAATCCTAAACTATAGGGCACACTTGACATATGGCAGCAGGACATAATGAAATATGGCAAGGAAGCGTACATTATGTATACAATTGTATGTCATGGTAATTCTGGATATACAGCTGTGTATGTTCTGTGGGTATAATAGGAAATAATATACACTTGTGTCGGTTTTGTCCTGCTGCTGGAATCCCTAGCAGGAATAGCTTCATTATAGTAGTGTCAATTATGTAGATGAATTATTCATTCCACCAAGTCCTGAATAGAGAATGGCCGTCCTGCTGGTCTGCTGTGTACACATTTATTATATCTAAGGAGTCTGATTGTGGCTTCTACTAAAAGCTACATCTGTAACCATCTGACAAGGCTTATTACATTAAACTGCTTTGCAATAGAGAATTTGTGAAAAGTTTGTTTCTTAAAGGGTAAAGGTGTGAATTAATATTAAAGGAGTTGTCCAGGATAACCATTTTTTATGCCAGGAGGCTGGAGAAGGTGAAAAAAAAACAAGAAAACCCATACTTGCCTGTCCCCAGAGATTGCAGAGCATTGGGAACAGGTGAGTATGGGTTTTTTTCACCTTCCCTAGCCTCCATGCAAAAAACAGGTTATCCTAGACAACCCCCTTAATGTTATTTAGTAGTTAAACTTTAAAGAGGACCTTTCACGTCCTCATAGATGTGCGGTATAATATATCTGCTAGAAAGCCGACAGTGCACTGAATTAGCATTCAGCTTTCCCGGAATGTGCCCCGTGCTGGAGATATTGGTGCTGTTAATTTCAGCACTGATATCTCCCCACTGTCAGAAGGGTGGGCCTTAAAGCCTAGAGTCATCGCTGGGCTGTGAGGGATACTCTTCCATACACTTGTACTCTCAGAGGTGGGCGATGACGCTAGGCTGTAATTCCCGCCTTTCAAACATTGGAGAGATATTGGTGCTGAAACTAATGGAAACGATATCTCCAGCACGGGGGCGCATACCGGGAAAGCTGACAGTGCGCTGAATTCAGCCCACTGTTGGCTTTCTAGCAGTATATAATATCACACATCTGTGAGGACATGAAAGCTGCTCTTTAAGTCATTAACATGAAATTATCTATATAATGTACATACTATATAGCACTTTCATATGATAAAAAATAGAGACTGTTCCTCTTTAAAGAGGACCTTTCACCACCTCCACCAATTCAAGTACTTAACATCTGTTAATAGCCGCCCCTCCACTGATTCCAGGGCAGTTGGAATTTTGTCTCTAGCTCCCACCATTCCTGAGTAACAAGTGCAGTTAGTTTTGGTGTCTGATGTGCTATTTAAGCTCTGTGATGTCAGAAGGGCAGTGTCAGGCAGGTGTGATTCAGAGCTTCAGTCAGAGGCAGCCAGTGTCAGAGTTCAGAATCACACACCTTGCAAAAACTGCATCAAAAAACGCTAGTTTTTTAAGCAGATTTTTCAGGTACATACAGAATGCTGGTGTAAAAAAAACACATCTATTCACAATATACAAATATATGAATGGATTTTACAGAAATCTTTCCAATGTAACTTTGACAAGGCAGCATCCTCTACATCTAGAAGGAAAAAAGGTATAGTCATAGGCAGGCTTCTTTACTGTAAAAGCAGTGAGACTATGGAACTCTCCTCCACATGATGTGGAGATGACTGCTAACTTATACAAGTACAAGAGGGGCCTGGAAGCTTTTCTTGAAAGTAAGAATATCAAAGGATATGGGAGCTAGGCATTTTTGGGATATTTTATTGATCCAGGTACTTAGTCCAGTGGCCATATTTGGAGATGGGAAAGAATTTTTCCCCTAATGGGACAATTGGTATTAGTCTCGTGGGATTTTTTGCCTTCCTCTGGATCAACTTGGTAGGTTTATATGTCAGACTGATGGACTGTTTATCCAACCTTATCTAGTATACTGATATGTTACTATGTAAAGGCTAGATAGTCTAAAAATGCTCCAGATTCATCATCCAGTCTTGCTCCTTGTGATTTATCTATCTGATATCACCCTAAAACCACATCAAAAGCCCCTCTCCCGGCAAATCAGTACCTTGCTCTTCACTGACAAGAGGCAAAAACCCTTAAACAGCTGTCTGCAGATGGGTGGTTTTCGGTTATTGAGAAGTTTTCTGGTTGATTTATATCCTTAGTCATGTTGCAAGGCCTGTTATAGGGTCAGATGTTCACCCGGGGGCAGAACTAGCAAAGACTGGGCCCCATAGCAAACTTTTCACTTGGGCCCACCACCCCCACACTGCATAGTGCCCCCTTTTCTGGCCCCCACACGGTATAACTTCCCATTTACACACACTATAAGGTCCCAACATGGCCTCTAGTATAATATCCCATAGCTGCCCCTCCACACAGTATAATGTCCCATAGCGGCGCCTCCACACAGTATAATGTCCCATAGTGGCCCCTCCACACATTATAATGTCCCATAGTGGCCCCTTCAGACAGTATAATGAACCATAGTGGCCCCTCCACACAGTATAATGTCCCAGAAAGGCCCCTCCACACAGTGTAATGTCCCATAGTGGCCCCTTCACACAGTATAATGTCCCATAGTGGCTGCTCCACACAGTATAATGTCCCATAGTGGCCCCTCCACACAGTATAATGTCCCATAGTGGCCCCTTCACACAGTATAATGTCCCATAGTGGCCCCTTCACACAGTATAATGTCCTATAGTGGCCCCTTCACACAGTATAATGTCCCATAGAGGCTGCTCCACACAGTATAATGTCTCTCAGTAGCCCCTCCACACAGAATAATGTCCTATAGTGGCCCCCTCTCACAGTATAATGCACCATAGTGGCCCCTGCACGCAGTATAATGTCACAAAGTGGCCCCTGTACACAATCCGCTTGTCTTCTGATTTTCTCTCTGACGTTACCTCTCGGGACTCACTGTTATTGGAAACTCTCTTGTCTCTTGATTGTGGCTCTGACGATACCTCTTAGACTGATTCATCCTCCTGGTTCTTATCTGCCTTGTAAGTTTATTGTGGATTCTGGTTTGACTTCAGATTGTGAAGTGTTTATTTCTTGTCCCAACTTCTGTGGTGACAACGTGGCTCCCAAATTTAGCAAAGTCCATCTGGCTTTGCAGCTGGCACTGGTGGAGGCGTTTGGGTGTCTGGGATCTATCTCTTGGCACTGTATAAGATTTAAACAGCTAGTTCTACTGCTCTCTGTTGTCAGCCAGTTCCTGCAGTTTCTGATATTTACTCCAGAGACTCTAACATAACAAATACAGCCTAGTAGAGGAAATGTTCTGTGGAAATAATGGGTTCATGGCTGCATATACAGACCTGCAGGGGCTCTGTAACTCCATACTGCCTCTGTGTGTATGTTTTGTCACAAACCGAGTTACGGTATATCCCGAGCATTAATGTTGCCGTTACTTTACACTGCTGCTATTCTGATGCAGTGGTATTATGTGCAGCTTTGTGTATTAGAAGGTCATTTGTACAGTAGTTTTTGGCAGTATTGTGTATATAGATGGACGTTTTGATGAATTATCAGACTGTGTGGATACATAATTCACTATTCTTTGTAACATTCCCTCATTGTAGCTTTTCCTCATTAAAGTACTGTTCATGCAAATAGCTGCTGCCACCGACCTCCATGCACAAGAGATAGACAATAGAAATCCAGCCAACAGCATGGAGTTCATTAATCATATCTGTGAGAGAAGTCAGTCTTCCCGAGCAAGAATTGGCCTGCTAGATGTCTGCATGTATTCTGATTGTATCAGCTCTGGTATAACAAGCTTTTTTTTATCCTTTCAGGTTCTCCGAGCTCATATTTTGCCTCTAACAAATGTGGCATTTAATAAATCTGGATCCAGGTGAGAAGATCTGCTGTTGTTTATTTCACTACTGACATGTGGCCGATGTCTAACAATCCATTGATATGTATATACTCAGTATGGATGTTCTTGCAAAAGGGTACAAACTTGAAATGGAGGGTTCAGATGACCTGATGTTGTCTTATTTGGACATTAAAGGTAGTCTGTCACCAGAACCCACCATATCATACCAGTCACGTAGATAGGCTAGGTTCACATGAATAAAATGGTATTTTCTATGGGCAATCGGTGCCTCCATTGACAAGATATCGCCCTTATTGCCAATATGCTAATGAGCTTTTATGCAGCAGCGAAGTTATTTCAGCTTACCTCTTTGGTGCAATGGAAACACCCTTATTGCTCCAAAGAGTTCAATTGCATATTGACAAAAATGGATGCATTGTCGCAAAGCAAAAAATGCTACCTTCACTTCCCTTGACCAGAGCCTACAGGTAGGCCTAGCTTATTATATGATACTAAATTTTTACACACAATTGAAAACAGAGTAACTGAAATAGAGTACAGAGTAAATAGGAGAGTGAGCTATCAGTATGCCTCAGAGAACACATACCTCCAATTATAGTAGAACGTTTCAGAAATAAATAGTACTGGTGGATATAAGAAACTTCATAATAGGTCTTATTAAAGAAACATGCTTGCTTCTCCACTTATCAGGCTGTATTACTTCTTACATAGAAGTCTATGGAGGAGGTTGCTGGATAAAGCACACTCTGTTATACTGTGAGTGAGAGAGAACTTTTGACACTACTGTATCTTGTAAGATAATGCTCTACCACTGTACAGAATAAGGCAATCAATCAATAAATCTAACCTACAGCAGCCTCCTCCTCCCCACTCTCCTCTCCATAGACTTCTGTGAGTGAAGTTGAATACACATACAGGTGATATTAGGGATAATAGTCTGAGTGAAGATGAGGAGGAGGAGAGCAGCCTAATAAGTGGGGAATGAAACCTATTTCATTCTGTTATGAAGTTTCTTATATTCATCTGTACTATTCATTTATGAAAACCTGTTTTATAGTTGGATGTACGCTTTAAAGGGGTACTCCTATCTTCAACAGTGATACATGCAGAACCCACCATTAGTATCTGCACCCATCTTCAGAACTGAGTCCCCTGACCTCTGTCATATGGAGGGTGCTTCTAGCCAGGCAGAGGATGAATGAGGAGGTGGTCACATTTGTATGGGCACTGCCCATTCATTTCCGTTGGAGCCATTTAAATAGCTGAGCTCAGATAATTCCCACTTGAAGTAAATGCAGATATGCAGAAATCTGTACACACATAGCAGATAAAGTATTTTACACAACCTATTATGTAGATTTTTCTGTAATACAACATATCTATCATTACATGGCATCCAAGCAGTTTCTGTATAAGATAAAAGCTATCCCTGCAGCGTCTCAGCCTCAGACAGAAGTGATGCATTGGATACGGAGATAGCTCCATTACTACCCTGTGCACGTGCTGATCTGTGGGTGGAAGACAAGCAGCTTTCATTTCCTGCCTCCATACAAAACGTAGAGTGCCACGGCTACATAAATTGCTTGTCTAGTGCTATGAATTACTATGGGATAAGGTGCAGAGGGTGATTTACCTTTACTAGGCTGGAGACATATGGGGAGACAAGAGAAAACTTCTCCAGGCAATGTTTCTTAACTATGCAGTATTGAGACCTTCTAATATATGAGCATTGCTCACCCTACATTGTATTAACAGTATTTGTCTAGTAGCTTCATGAACTATATATAGCCTTTCAATCCCATATTTTATGTAGTAGCCAAGAAAATAAGGTAGAAGACAAAAAACACAAAAGTCTTAAAGGGGTTGTGCCGTTATGGACATTTATCCCCTGTCCACATGATAGGGTATAGGTGTCCGATCGCTGGGGGCCCAATCACCAGGAGATTACAGTCCCAGCAGCCCTGTAGCAACGAAAGGAGCACTGGTCACACAAGCACACTGGCACTCCATTCACAAGGAGGCTTAAGGGGGACTTTTGGTCCCCCATCCTCTTGATCACTGGGGCACCCAGCAATCTGCCCTCTAGTGATCAGACACTTATTTCCTGTCCTTTGGATAAGGGATAAGTGTCCATAATGGAACAACACCTTTAAGGTCTCTTGTTTTAAGTGGAGAGAACCTGAGGTGTCTGCAGCAACTTGTTCTCCTTGCCTCATTGACAACACATGCATGCTCGGCTTCAGGCCAGTTGCCATGTGTATACGTGAGTCTGTCGGATAAATGAGCTTTTGGCCAATGGATATTGAAACTGTATGAGCTATGCAATATTTTTGCATCAAAGTTGCATTTTACGGTCACCCCTGTGACTTTGAAACCTTTCTTGTTTTATTTTTGCTGCATGACTATGACTTGCAGTCAAAAAAGTATTGTATGTAAGAGTATGACAAAAAATTTCTAACGAATCACATCCACACATTGCAGAAAAATACTCGCGGTGGGAATGCTGTGATTTCCAAAACCGTTAGGTTTTTGGAAATCATAGCATGTCAATTATACCTATGGAAACGCTGGTGGTTTCCTTATGGGTATAATTGAAGAAGAAAGTCCGCAGAGAAAAAATCTGCAGACTTTCTGTGAAAAGCGCTGCGGGAAAAACTGTGATGCGTTTCCGCTTTTTAACTGTGGCCTGCTACATGGGGCCTTAGCTGGATTTTTTTGTAATTTTTACAAGATGCATTTAAATTTCTTTCCCTTGAAGTTGCCTACAATCCATACCTATGCAGCAATTCTACTCCAAATCCAATCGCTGGAGACTCCATGTTAACAGTGGAAGCTGGTACAACTGTAGTCCAGGGGAATATTTTAGCTGCATGCTACTACTGTGGATTACAGCTGTCCCTTCATAGTTACAATTGTAAAGTTCTAGAAATTTGTAGTGGAAGCCTGGCCTTAAGGCTGAGTCCCCACGTTGTGGAAACGCAGCTTTTTTTGTTGCAGATTTTGTTGTGGTTTTTTGAGCCAAAGCCAAGAATGGCCACAAAAGGAATGGGAAATATATAGGAAGTTCTTATACTTCTCTCTGCTCAATCCACTCCTGGCTTTGGCTCAAAAAAAAAAAAAAAACGCAGCAAAATCCGCAACAAAAAAAGCTGCATTTCCACAACGTGGGGCCTCAGCCTAAAGGGCTTTTCTGGGACTTGTATATTATTGATGATCTATTGTTAGCATATATGATCTGTGGAGGTGTTGCACCCAAGTCCCCCACATACCTGCAGGTTGAAGAGGCCGCCGCGTTCAGATGAGCGCTGCAGTCTTTTCACTGAATACTAACACAGTGCACATTTTGTAGGGGTTGTGCTTGGTATTGCAGGTCAGCTCCATTCATTTGAATGAGACTGAGCTGCTGCTGTACCATATGACGATGAACTTGATGTTATAGGTACAGGGAAAAAGCTGCAGCGCTTGTGAGCACCATAGTGTCTTCAAACAGCTGATCTGTGGGCATCCCAAGTGTCGAACCCCCACGATCACATATTGAAGACCCATCCTAACAATAGGCCATCAATACGTAAGTTTTCGAAAAAACCCTTTAAGGAATAATGCATTGGTTGAAAGAAAAGTTGGAGATGTGTGAATACACAAATATAGTAGGTAGTGTGGCAATCTGTAAAGTTAGGATTTGGTGCTCAGAAAGGAATTTGCTCCTTTGCTAGTAGTAGAGAAAAGGATATTAGCACTCCAAGCGATATTTTAACTGATCTTCAGAGATTTATTGGTACAACCTTACAAGTAGTGTTATTTGGATTGTATACTAATAAATCTCTGAAGATCAGTTAAAATATCGCTTTGAGTGCCAGAATCCTTTTTTCCACGATGTATGAATAAACATCATGTGGATATGTTGCTTAAAAATAAAAATCAGAATCTAATAATTTTTTTTTGTTTAGTTTCATTACCGGCAGTTATGATCGCACATGTAAAGTCTGGGACACGGCTTCAGGAGAGGAGCTCCACACGTTGGAAGGTCATCGAAATGTGGTTTATGCCATCCAGTTTAATAACCCCTATGGGTAAGTGAAGAGGCCACTGCTGGGGAAAAATATGAAATACACAATATACTGCATTCAGTATATAGTCCTTATGAACTACTGGATGGGGAATTCTGTTGTAGTTTTTTGACGCATTTTTGGGGTAGAAAAAAGGTCTACTAACCATATGTGTATGCAGTTTTCATTCATTCTTCAGGGACAAATCATTTTAGATATTTGGTTTACAAACCAATGTTCATTGCTCCAGTACATCTAAAATTAAATCTGGATTAAAAATCTTCTACTGTTTTGTGTCTAGAGCTCCAATACAGACCAGTTTGTCTCCATAATTACACAATACAGATCTGTACTCTGCTTTTATATGTTCCTTAGCTTAGCAAGACGTAGGAGTAGTTGAAAATAGGTGGGATGGCAGGATTAGACTACACAGGTTTCTTTGTAGTCTGTAACCATGGAGTCACACAGATTTGGATAGTAGCTGTATACACAAAACAATAAGTAGATTTTTTTTTTTTTTTTTTTGCAAGTTTGCTTAATTTTTCATTTTTAGATTAGTTTAAATTTGGAGATGAGATTTCTCCTATTCCCAGGTCAAAGCAGCCTAAGAGTAGAATTTTCCAAGGGGCAAATGTATACAGTTTACAATTGCAGTATATGACCGATCTTTCCTTTGATTTATACAACTAAATAATAATGGGGTGTCAGGCATTTTTTTGTTTATCAAACACTTTTATGTAGAAGTTAATTTAAAACAAATGCAAGAATAAAAAAAAAAAAAAATCTTCCATTTTAATAGAGATAAAATAGCGACTGGATCTTTTGATAAGACCTGCAAGTTATGGAGTGCCGAGACTGGGAAGTGTTACCACACCTTTAAGGGGCACACTGCAGAAATAGTAAGTATTTTACATTACCGCAGCTCCTGTTTCCTCAGCGCTGTTCTCTTTTCTGGGAGAGACTAGCGTTGTGTATGTAGTGCTGCTCATCTCTCACTATATAAAAGCACATTATTAATAATATGATCAACAAAGACAAGAAATTCACAAATCAATATAATCTTCCCCCACTCAAAGACCTTTACCTTAGGCTTTTTTATGAAAGCAGTTGAGTCATGTAAAGATCTGTCAATATATCTGAAGGAATCAAGAAGCAGACTTTCCTTTATTACTGAGCGCTCTGCAGGTCCCCTGAGCCACGTGTCTGCTACATACAATTAAATCCTATCACGTTTTCTCCTTTTGACATATATTTTTGGAATTGATTTTAATATGACTTGCAGTTAATTTCTATATACCTAGATATATTAATCGTCGGTTTTAATACCACCTTCCTTTATCTATTTGTGAAACCAAGCTACTCTCTGGCAGTGGCAGTAAACTGTATATAATGGTCCAGAGTTACTAAAAGCTCTACAGTATAAACTTAGACAGGCAGTCTGAAAATGTGCCAGATTTATCACAGTGACTGATGCTGGATGATAAATCTGACTTGTCTTTATTCTGTCTGTGCTATGTTTATATCACTTTTTAGGACACAGATTTGGAACATCGTGGCCCATTTAAGCCATACCCCCTTCTTCTGAGAATATTGTCGTTTAAAGTAGGAAAATTGTAGCTGAAACCAAACACACCAGATTGTGCCAAAATTAACCATGTTTACGCCAGAGAACAGTCATAACCACAGTACTAAATCTGGGCCACTGTATAAAGTTTACATATATAAATATGTCTGAAATATTACCTTTAATTTGTAGGTACTTGTGCTGTCTTTAGGAGAGGTTATCAATATCAGATCAGTGGGGGTCTGACTCCTGGTACTTCCGCTGTGCTGACATTTTTTCTCAGGCCTGTGATGTCACATCTGTTGACCATTGGCCTTTCAGCAGCTGAGATCCATTAAACGGATTGAGTCTAAGTTGCAATACCAAGCACAGTTGCTAAACAATGTACAGTGCTGTTCCTGGTTTTTAATAAAGGGGTCACAGAACTTGTTCGAACGCTGCGGCCTCTTCATATAGCTGATCATAGGTCCATAGATTCCTATTAGTCGCAGGCTCCAGACTGTTCAAAAGGAGTCTGTAGTCTGTCATTGGGCGATAGAGAAGTTCTGAAAGTGTCTAATAAATCTACAAAGAGACTGTAGATATGATACTTAATTCTGTGTCTGTAATTGTATTATATTAGATAAGGGACAGAGGATTTCTGTTTTTACAAATCTGTTTAATCCTTTTAGGGTTAATTATTAATAATTAGTTAATCATCTATTCAATGAATATCCCTTAATTTGTGCACATTTGTAAGGAAATAGTAGTGTGCAAAATGCAGTAATGTTGGCACAGAAAATGAACTTATTCCAGTCTTACTAATACTCTGTGACATAATGACTGTCCAGGTAATAGTATTACATTCTTATGTTATCATACATATTCCATAGAAGAGATTGTAGTGTTAGAAGATTATCTCACCTCCGTAAAACTGACTGACGTTCTGCATAAGAGGATCATAAGGAAAAAGTGCTCAACCAAAGTGCAGTCACTTTATGTGTAAAAATAGGGTCAATAGCAAAAGTCTTATTGCTGTGACAGTTCCTCAAATCATATCTAAATGGCACTTGTGGACAACCCCACTAGTTCTCCCTGCCTTGGTAATGGGGTGCTTTCCTTACCGAACCTAAATGATTATGATTTACTTTCTGACTCTACAACAGACTATATAATATATTTGACAAGCTAATATTGTGTTCTCCAACTTGTTTATTTTGAATCAGCTACATCTATAATGTGCTTGGTGCCTAAACATATAGGACACCAAATTGAAGAGATGACCCCAAGTGCAAATTACATAACATATTACCATAATGATAGTTCTTCGAAGTGCTAGTACTCTAGTTACTACAACTAAGTGCTGGTAGTGCCCCTCATAAATAATACCAGCAGAGTGCCCCCATACAGTGCTCGGTGTCTAACAAAAACAGTTCCAACAAAGTATTTCTCCTAACAATGCTGGCAAGAAAGACCCTTCTAAAAAGTGCAAGTGGAGGGTCCCATCTAAACAGTGCTGGCAGAGAGTCCCTCCTAAAAAGTGGAAGCAGAGGGTCCCTCCTAAACAGTGCCAGCAGAGGGTCCCTCCTAAACAGTGCCAGCAGAGGATCTCTCCTAAACAGTGCCAGCAGAGGGTCCCTCCTAAACAGTGCCAGCAGAGGGTCCCTCCTAAACAGTGCCAGCAGAGGGTCCCTCCTAAACAGTGCCAGCAGAGGGTCCCTCTTAAACAGTGCCAGCAGAGGATCTCTCCTAAACAGTGCCAGCAGAGGGTCCCTCCTAAACAGTGCCAGCAGAGGGTCTCTCCTAAACAGTGCCAGCAGAGGGTCCCTCCTAAACAGTGCCAGCAGAGGGTCCCTCCTAAACAGTGCCAGCAGAGGGTCCCTCCTAAACAGTGCCAGCAGAGGGTCCCTCTTAAACAGTGCCAGCAGAGGATCTCTCCTAAACAGTGCCAGCAGAGGGTCCCTCCTAAACAGTGCCAGCAGAGGGTCCCTCCTAAACAGTGCCAGCAGAGGGTCCCTCCTAAACAGTGCCAGCAGAGGGTCCCTCCTAAACAGTGCCAGCAGAGGGTCCCTCCTAAACAGTGCCAGTAGAGAGTCCCTCCTAAACAGTGCCAGCAGAGGGTCCCTCGTAAACAGTGCCAGCAGAGGATCTCTCCTAAACAGTGCCAGCAGAGGGTCCCTCCTAAACAGTGCCAACAGAGGGTCCCTCCTAAACAGTGCCAGTAGAGGGTCCCTCCTAAACAGTGCCAGCAGATGGTCCTTCCTAAACAGTGCCAGTAGAGGGTCCCTCCTAAACAGTGCCAGCAGAGGGTCCCTCCTAAACAGTGCCAGCAGAGGGTCCCTCCTAAACAGTGCCAGCAGAGGGTCCCTCCTAAACAGTGCCAGCAGAGGGTCCCTCCTAAACAGTGCCAGCAGAGGGTCTCTCCTAAACAGTGCCAGCAGAGGGTCTCTCCTAAACAGTGCCAGCAGAGGGTCCCTCCTAAACAGTGCCAGCAGAGGGTCCCTCCTAAACAGTGCCAGCAGAGGGTCCCTCCTAAACAGTGCCAGCAGAGGGTCCCTCCTAAACAGTGCCAGCAGAGGGTCCCTCCTAAACAGTGCCAGCAGAGGGTCCTCCTAAACAGTGCCAGCAGAGGACTCCCCTAAACAGTGCCAGCAGAGGGTCCCTCCTAAACAGTGCCAGTAGAGGGTCCCTCCTAAACAGTGCCAGCAGAGGGTCTCTCCTAAACAGTGCCAGCAGAGGGTCCCTCCTAAACAGTGCCAGCAGAGGGTCCCTCCTAAACAGTGCCAGCAGAGGGTCCCTCCTAAACAGCATCTGTCTTGCAGCTCTTACTGCATACACTTTTCTACAGCTCCCATAAACACTTGCCTGCTCTCCTGGGTATCCAGCTCTCCCTTGTATTGATAAGATTGTGTGTCTGGTTTCTTGTCTATATTACTAGTCACATTTGGCAGGGCATACTGGCACTAAGTCTTCTCACCAGCTGTGGTTTTTCCAGTCACTATGTTCAGCCTTGGTTTAATGACCAATTTCTATTATATCCGCCTCTCTAGTGGTAAATATTTAATCCAATTGATGATGTAAAACCTTCTTTTATTTCTAGGTTTGTCTTGCTTTTAACCCTCAAAGTACCCTGGTAGCAACCGGAAGCATGGACACTACAGCGAAACTGTGGGATATAAAGAGCGGAGAAGAGGCACTTACCTTAAGTGTAAGATCAGAGTTGATTTGCCTTCCCTATTCCTTGGCACAGTGGTTCAGTCCGGGCTAATAGGAGACTTTGTGTACAAGTAGTTTTTATTATTCCCAGACACCAGAGCGCTTTTCATTATTTACACCCTCTGTTACAGCAGCATAAAGCGATTTCTTGGCTTCTGTTCTCTCCTCAAGTGTTACTTAGATGAAGATTTCCAGCTGAAAACTCACTTGTCTTAATATGATGACAGAGATGATATGTGAAATGCATTTCTTTTACGTCTGCTTGTTTTGGGTTAAGCACTTTGTCCAGAAGAGCAATTAAATGTAGTATCTATGGTTTTTAGGGGTACTTTATGGACGCTGTAACTTGGCAACGCATGTGGGGTTTACAGAGAAGATGACACGCTGGTGTCATTATCTCTGTAACCGACTGAAGTCTGTGGCTTAAGTTTAGGTTGGTAACTGAAAATATAAATGGTTTCATGGATATTCCATTGTAAATGGGCCACGACTGTAAGGTGCATCGACTTCTGTGTAAGGACCAAATACTTGAACTTTTTATGTAAAGTGTCTTTGTAAATAGCAGTCAGGAGGCACAGACTTTCCCAATAGGTGAGAGTCCCAAAGGTAGGTCTCTTGTGACGTGACCTGTGAATATGCAATGCGTCAGATGAAGAACATCAATGGACAGAGCTGGGGCCCTTGGGTGACAGATCCTCAGTGAGCCCCTTTGTGGTGCAACTCTGGTGACAGCAGTAAAACATTCACAGGTATAAAGTCATGGCAACCCATCAGCACTGTGGGTGACAGAGGGGCCCCCTCCCACTGTTTAGCCACCTAGATGCTATTGTTGTTATTGATTGTGGCATTTATTGAGTGAAATCACCGGGATTGGAGTACTCACTAGGTACCTGCAGTACTTAGTATAGGTCTTCTGCTGCTTTAGGGCCCATGTACACAACTCAGTGTGCATCTGAGTTGGGGGTCCAGTTATCACGGAATGCAGTCAGATGACACTTGGAGTGACTTCCGTTTGTCATCAGATAAGACGGAGTAGAATAGAACCTGCTCTATAATTATTTGTGTTATTAGAATGGAAGGGAGACGGAAGCCCTATAGATGTGAATGCATCGCAGAATGCAACTGGGATGTCATCCAACTGCATTCTGTGATAAACTCGGGCCCCCAACTCAGATGCACACAAGGTCGTGTGCATGGGCCCTTAAACTTGCAGAAATAAGTGCATGAAACCTGCAAGAATAATTAAGGATACAACCTTATCCACTATGATACTGGCTGACTGTACTGCTACTGTAGATTGTATAGGGTTAGCTGTTTGCAAGTGTGTGCTGGCTGACCAAATGTTAATGCCACCCCACCCATATCGATAGGTACTACATAACCAGACTACATCCCAGAGAAGCTATCACCGTACCATGCATAGACAATAGTCAAATACAATGGGGTAAATTTATCAACCCATGTACTCCAGTTTTCTGGTGTAGATGAGTGTAATAGTGGCACATCTATGAAGCTTAGCCCCTTCTTACTCCAAAGATGAGCCTTGTTTGCCACTTTTTGAAAAAGTGAGCAGGGCAGAGAGCAAGGCAATGGTGGGCACACCTTGGCCTGACAAATTTATTATAACTTACCCAGAAAACTATGTTCACATCTGTATTGGAGTCTTTGGCACAGTGTCTGGCAGAAATCTCAGATGAATGCTGACTTTTTTGTCCGGCAATGTCTGTTTAAAAGTTAATGGACACCTAAAGGACCCCATTATGGCCAGTAGGGTCCCTCGGAATCCGTTGCTGTCCTGCCTTGCTGCTGTATGGACTGTGTTCCATGGCCGCCTTTTCTCTTGGTGCTCCTTCTGTTCCACTATTTTCTCAACAATCCAATGTTTGAGGAAGGTCCTTCGGGACTGAAACGTCACATGTCTTCTGTGAATTGCTAATAAACTTAATTGTGGTATCACACAATGTTTTAGTGTCAGAATTGTCTATATTATTGCAACTTATTGAGTGAGTTCCTTTCTCGATAACACCATCAACTCTTCCTGAAATTCTGTGACACTAACAACTATGTGAATTTCATTGAGCTTTAATGTCACTTTATCTGAGTCCCAGTTTTGTCTTTCCCTGTGTGTGGGAAATATGATCTAGAGATGTATATAGGATAAGGCCAGGCTATTCTTAATCACTAACATTGCCATTACTACGCTTTCCACTTTATTTTGTTACCAGGATACGATGAATTAAGAGCACAAATTATTTTCTATATGTTGTACTATATAAACACTTTGTGACTGAGCTGCCTGGGTTACATAAGATTAATATATCACTTTTTTACATATCTTTTTTAATATTTAGTTCTGTTCATTTTCCCTCCAGGGACATTCTGCAGAAATAATTTCTTTGTCATTTAACACCACTGGCGACCGACTGATCACAGGTTCCTTTGATCATACAGTGTCTGTATGGGATATCCCTTCTGGCAGGTACAGTTTATGTGGACAGCATCTCGATTATACTGTATGCAATGATGGGTTGTAGGAAGTGAGAGAGTTCTGTGAAATGGCTAGTATTGCTTATACTCTGGTTTTACATTATTTTATTCTCTGCCCATCAGACACTTATTTTCAGTTGTTTTTAATGTAGATGGCCCATGGCCGCAGAGAGAGAATCGCTGCTGCTGGAAATTTCTGAGCTGACTGCAATAGTTATATCCTAACAAGATTTTCATATGCATAAAAAAATGAGCGTTTCGGGTGTAGTCAGACTACAAAATTAGGCTATGTTTGCAGAGACAGAGACAGAAATTCAAGGCTGCCTCTCAGATTTATCCCGTGGATTTGGATTTTGGTATGCCGGAGGTCCGCTCATAGATTTTCCCCATTCAATGATGCTAATCCACATGTGGCCACTGTTGCTGTTTCCGCTCTGCCGTTCTGCAGAGTCCAGTTCAATAAATGACAACTTAATAAGTTTTTTACAGCAACATAGATTCTAAATCCACACCAGAAAACGATTAGCCTATGTGAATAGTAACACAGATTTCTCAATATAAATAACAAGGGGCAGGTTTCATGTTAACTTTGGTGTGGAATATTCGTCAAAATCAGTGCAAAAATTTTTATGTGAAAATATTCTTTGAAATAGTATGACCTACTCATGGGCTGTATCTGCAGTAGCAGACACATTCCAGGGACAAGTGAAGTCCTGATTTTGGGGAAAAAGCACATAATTTTTAACAAATCCTGGGCAACCCCTTCTAATATGGCAGTAAGAGGCAGAGAGAAGCATGATTTGAGTACTGCCAAGAATCCTTTTCTCTCCTTAGCTTAGTTTCTACACTTCCTTGGCTGCAGACCAGAGACAGACTGGTTGCCAAAGATCTGACAATCTGTCAAATATTGCATCC
This sequence comes from Leptodactylus fallax, assembly GCA_947044405.1. Classification (NCBI taxonomy): domain Eukaryota; kingdom Metazoa; phylum Chordata; class Amphibia; order Anura; family Leptodactylidae; genus Leptodactylus; species Leptodactylus fallax. Next base: position 335,847 of record CAMRHE010000744.1, on the reverse strand, counting down.
ATAGCAACCAGTCTGTCAGATTATTCACTTTAAAGCTGAATTAACACACTTCTCACATCAAGGAAGATGCAGCATGGTTGGTGTGAAGCCATGACATTTATCATAGTATACCACATAATCCCACTTTTTTAAATGAACTCCCTGACTATATGTTTGTTTCTTTTGCATAGAAAAATTCACACCCTCATAGGTCATCGAGGAGAGATCAGCAGTGCACAGTTCAACTGGGACTGTTCTCTAGTTGCCACTGCCTCGATGGATAAGACCTGCAAGGTAAGGCTTATGTTTCTACATTTGCTGTTTTATACACCTCAGTCAGAATGAGCCATCTATAGTACATAATGCAAAGGCACATCTAAATACTGCTGATTATGGAGCTTTTCCTACACTGTATGCATTGGTTAAATATATACTGCTGGTTATGGAGCTTATCCTGCACTATAGCCACTGCTTTTCCTACACTATAATATACTATTACATAGCTAGATAAATACTGCTTTTTATAGAGCTTTTCCAACACTATGTCCACTGATTATCTAGCTAGAAAATACTGCTGATTATGGAGCTTTTCCTACACTATATCTACTCATAAATAGCTAGATAAATACTGCTGATTATGGAGCTTTTCCTACATTATGTCCACTGGTTAAATAGCTAGATAAATACTGATGATTATGAAGCTTTTCCTACACTATGTCCACTGGTTAAATAGCTAGATAAGTACTGATGATTATGGAGCTTTTCTTACATTATGTCCACTGGTTAAATAGCTAGATAAATACTGCTGATTATGGAGCTTTTCCTACATTATGTCCACTGGTTAAATAGCTAGATAAATACTGCTGATTATGGAGCTTTTCCTACACTATGTTCACAATAACTAGATAAATACTGATGATTATGGAGTCTATCCTACACTATATCTACTTTTAAATAGCTATATAAATACTGATGATTATGAAGCTTTTCCTACACTATGTCCACTGGTTAAATAGCTAGATAAGTACTGATGATTATGGAGCTTTTCTTACATTATGTCCACTTGCTAAATAGCTAGATAAATACAGATGATTATGGAACTTTTTTTTTTTACATTATATCTACTGTTAAATAACTAGATAAATACAGCTGGTTATGGAGCTTTTCCTACACTATATCTACTGTTAAATAACTAGATAAATGCTGCTGCCTTTGATTTTCAGCTTGTAATATTTTCAGTTTGGTATTGAGGTTGCTTTGTTGCCATTGTTGTCATTGCTGTAGATCTTACAGCACCTGTCCCAGCGACATAAATAAGTAAAATGTAATATCTTGTGCATAACTAATGTGTTTACTGGTATGAGAACACTTTATGAACCAAAAATATGATATTCACATAGAGAAAAGAAGAAACAAAGACAATTTACATATTAGTATTTGATTGTATTTGTTCTTATAATAAAAAAATATGCACATACTTATTTCCATTTACCATGTTAGATGGCAGGAAAACAAGAAGTTCCAGGGACATGGTGTATCAATTTAAGTATGAACTGCAGGATGCCAGAGTCGGCCTCTTTTCCAGTAGCAGTGCCAATATAGGTATTTCTGCCAAGTTCTATTCCAATAGCAGACACAGCCTATTAAAGGGATTGTCCCACAAACAAGAAGTATTTACTATCCACATGGTATGTGATAAGTGTCTGTTTGCTGGGAGTCTTATTGATGGAACCCCATTGATAAGTACAGGGATCATGAGTCCTCCAGTTAGGCAATGAAGCAAAAAGAATCTTAGCAGAGAATTCGTGGCCTAGTAAGATTCTGTACACCTGAAATAGTGGCCTGCAAAGGTACTGTCCTTAAAGGGGTATTCCAAAGAACATAACCATATCTATATTTGTAGATAATAAAATTTTAACATTTTAGCAAATATAAGTAGTTAAAAATTCTGCAGAGTTTTAAAGATTTTCTCTAACTATCTTAATGGTGACAGTCTGTTGTCTTGATCTGTTGCCAATGGATACGACCACAAATACAGAAACTTTCTATGGTCTGGGACTTGTCAAAAACCCAGCCATGATTTTCTTTTGTAGCTGGGTTATCAGGCAGGGACACTGCATGTATGAGAAGATAACCCGGCCACAATAAGGAAATCATGGCTGATTTTCTGACCTTAGAAAGGACCGACATTTCTGGTCGTATCCATTGCAACTGATCAAGACAACAAGACTGTGACCATAAGATATTAGAGAAAATCTTAAACTCTGCAAAATGTTTAATTATTTATATTTGCAAAAATGTTTAACTTTTAATTATCTACAAATTTAAAAAAGGTTATGTTCGTGGGAATACCCCTTTAAGGTGGCCTACTAACCCTCCTGGTCCATGCTGGGGCCTTTGACCTAGCCAACCAGTACCTGGTTTCAACTGATAGGGGCAATAATGCCAAAACAGCTGTCTGAAGATGGGGTCAGGGAAAACCTATTTCCATATTCTTCTGCAGTTCCACATAGGTTAATGGAGCTGCAGCGCACATGTACGATCGCTACTCAATTCAAGAGTGGGACTTAGGGTACCCAGCAGCAGTGATCAGTCACTTATCCTCTGTTCTGGGGATGGGGATTAGTCTTGTTTGTCAGAAAACCTCTTTAACAAGAGTGATGCTGTTTCTGGAAGAAAAGCCATGTTTTTCTAATCTCGTACAATGCAATGAAATTTGTTATCTGTGTAATACTAGTCATTGAGATTCAATCACAGTTCAAGCAGGAACCTGATGCTGAGCTCCTGATAGAGCCCGTGGATGGATTGACGCTACTTTATGCAATTTCATGAAACTTTAAAGTTTACTTAATTCACTGAAAAATACAATTGAAGTCTGTTCCCAGCTCTAGATTGGAATTCTTATTATAGTCTCTGTAAATAATAGTTATTGACTGCAGTCCCAGTGATGGCGCAGTGTATAACGGTAAGGATGCCATAAGAGAGTTCAGTTTCTGGAGGTACGAGTGTATATTAATATGTATTACAACATAAGAGATATGCAAGCTGTTTGACTTACTAAATAGAAGGCTTCTAGTAGAAGCTAAACCTTACAGTTTTAAGATAAAGTCTTTTTAAAGAGAAGTCTGCTGCCTTAAAGTTTCAGCACCTTTTATATTGTGTGTACTTTTTTTTTTTTTTTACATTTTTGTCTCACTTACAGCTGTGGGATGCACTGAATGGAAAATGTGTGGCAACCCTGACTGGTCATGAGGATGAGGTTTTGGACGTTGCATTTGACTCCACAGGACAGCTGGTTGCCACGGCCTCAGCCGATGGTAAGGTCTATTTAATGCAGTGGAAAGTTTTTATGCTTTAAATGGAGTCCTTCAAGGAAAACTCACTATGAAACACATTTTTTCTGCAGGTTTGCATGTACGAGAAAAATATGTAATTCCTGGGTATAAACAGACTTTTGTCCTGGTTCTTTTGTTGGAATATTTAGTCAAAAAAAATATTTTTGGTAAAGCATCTTTTTAAGGCTAAGGCCCAATGTTGCGGAAATGCAGCATTTTTTGTTGCAGATTTTGCTGTAGTTTTTTGAGCAAAGTCAGGAGTGGCTTGAAAAGGAATGAGAAATATAAAACAAGCTCTTAGACGTTTCCCTTCTGTTAAATACACTCCTGAGTTTGGCTCAGCAAATCTGCAACAAAAAATGCTGTGATTCCGCAACGTGGGGACTTAGCCTAAAAGACAGATTATCAGGCAGGGACACTACATGTATGAGAAGATAACCTGTCCACAAGTCCCAGACCATAGAAAGTTCCTGCATTCATGGTCATATCCATTAACAACCAATCAAGACAGAAGACTGTCACCACTAAGATGGTTAGAGAAAATCTTTAAAGCTGAGGCAGTGGTGAACCTAGCCTCTTTGCTGCCTGAGGCGGACTATAGAAAGACGCCCCCTCCCCCCCAAAAAAAAACCAAAAAACTGAGTTTCCATGCTACTAGTTTAACACACTGTTATCGTCGCACAATATACACAATACACAAAGTTATAAAACAGTTTTTAAGAATTCTTCTTCCTGTATTACTTCAGTATCAGATCAACAACACGGCATTAACAATGAAAGTAACTTCACACATCTTCTGCTTGGTGGATGGACGAGGCCACGTGGCCCCCATTCTCTATAATAGGAGCCCCGCAGATAGCTGAGTACTGGACTTCGGGTATCTTTGGCACTCCCATTGAAGTGAATGAGAGCCACGCGGGTTCGTCCATCCACCAAGTGACAAACCTATATATATGGCTGCGGTCAGGCTGAATTCCCACCTAGTGGGGGGGAAAAACCCAATTCTCAGGCTCAGTGGGGGTCTCAGCAGACAGACCCCTATCACTCAGGTATTTATCCTCTATCATTTAGGTGTATACAGGGCAGTAACATTCTGTGACTTACAGGCGACGTCTCTGACTAATCGGTCACATTTCCCGTCTCTTCCCTCTGGACCGCCATGACCACTTCTTCCAGCTGTGACTTGTCTCTGTAAAGTTTGCAGCACAGACATCTTTGGCTCCTCACTTTTCCAGGCATCCAACCCACATTGTTCTCACCTACACAAAGCCCCCATCCTGCTGCTACCCCCAATTATACAATATATGATATAACCCCCCATAATGAATAATACTCCCAAGTGCATCTTTATATTAATAACATCCGTGTGTACCCTGTATAAATAGTGCCCCTTATTAATAATACCCCAGGTGTTAACTAATTAAAAGGTTTTCCAGGTCATTAATAAACTAATCAGTGGGGTTCAAAAACCCAGGACCCCCACTGATCAGCTGTTTGAATGGTACCTGTGTAAGCGCCGTGACCGCTTCTCTGTTTACATAGTGTATTTCATCTCATAGCGGCCATGTCATGTAACTACAGCCTCGTCCTGTACATGTCTACAGTATGTGACAAGGCTACAATTACATCACACGGTCACTATAAACAGACAGCGTATAATATAAACAGGTGCCATAGCCCATGTTTATAGCGCCCCATTTACACACATTATAAAGTTCCACAGCAGCTCCTGCACACAGTATTACACAGTGTTATGGCCCGCAGCGGCCCCTGCACACTGTATTATGCCTCTCAGCGGCCCCTGCACACGGTATTATGCTCCATAGTGGCCCCTGCTCACGGTATTATGCCCCGCATTGGCCACTGCACACGGTATTATGTTCCGCAGCAACTCCTGCACACAGTTTTATGCCCCATATTGGCCCCTGCACTGGTATTATGCTCCATAGTGGCCCCTACACTTGTATTATGCTCTATAGTGGCCCCAGCACACGGTATTATGCTCCATAGTGGCCCCTGGACTGGTATTGTGCTCCAGAGTGGCCCCTGCACTGGTATTATCCTCCATAGTGGCCCTTGCACTGGTATTATCCTCCATAGTGGCCCCTGCACTGGTATTATCCTCCATAGTGGCCCTTGCACTGGTATTATCCTCCATAGTGGCCCTTGCACTGGTATTATCCTCCATAGTGGCCCCTGCACTTGTATTATGCTCCGTAGTGGCCCCTGCACTGGTATCATGCTCTATAGTGGCCCCTGCACTCGGTATTATGCTCCACAGTGGCCCCTGCACTTGTATTATGCTCTACAGTGGTCCCTGCACAGGGTATTATGCCCCATAGTGGCCGACCCATGAACTATTATTATACTCTGGGGTCTTTTCAGACCCCAGAGTATAATGAACGGAGACCCAGGGGAGGTGACAAACATAAAAATTAGAGTTACTTACCTATCCTGGACACCGGTGCACTCCTTGCAGCTTTCGGCCCTGTTTAATTGCGCACACACGTCACGTGATCAGGCCGGCGACGCAACCTGATGATGTCACCACAGGCCTCAAGCCTGCTCGGAGTTACATCGGATCGCAGGAGGTGAGTAACACTGTTTTTTTTGTTCCCTCACCAACCCTAGGTCTCCGATTATTATACTCCGGGGTTTGAATAGATCCCGGAGTATAATAATAGTAGTATTTGCGGCCCGCGGCCGCTCACAGCGGCATCCACTTCCCTTTCTGCGGCCCATAGCAGAAGGGGAAGCGGGGGCGGCCACGAGCAGACGTGGGGTAGGTAAATAAATAGGCCGTGACCTGCCGGGGATACTCCAACAGGTTACGGCCTATTTATATAGATAAAAAAAAGCTATACTCACCTGCGATGCCTTGATGCAGCCGCCGCCGCCTCCTCTTCTTGTCTGCGACGTCTGTGTCTCAGCGTAGGCGGCGTGATGACGTCATTGTATCGCCGCCTGCGCTGAGATGCGACGTCTTGTAAACCAGCCCAGGACAGGCCGCGCTCAGCTCTGGTTTTTTCTTTTTTTAAAGCGGCCTGTCCTGGGCTGGTTTACATTAAATAGTAAAAATGCCGCCCCTCGGACAGTGCCGCCTGAGGCGGCCGCTTCACCTCACCTCATTAGCGGTGCGCCCCTGAGCTGAGGCCCCACATTGCAGAAATGCATCTTTTTGTTGTTGCTGATTTTGCTGCGCTTTTTTGAGCCAAAGCCAGGAGTGGATTGAGCAGCAGGAAGAAGTATAAGAACTTCCTATATATTTCCCATTCCTTTTGTAGCCATTCTTGGCTATGTCTCAAAAAAACGCAACAAAAAAATCTGCGTTTCTGCAACGTGGGGCCTCAGCCTAAAACTCTGAAAATTTTTTAATCATTGATCTGTGCAAAAATGTTTAACTTTTAATTGTCTACAAATTTACATATGGTAGGGGAAATCCCCCCCTTTAAAGGAGTTGTTGTACTCTTAGGTTAAATTTTTTATTGCAAATGGACCACGCTCTATAAGCCATAATAGAGAGTGACTGCAAAGAGCAGCTGTCGCACTGGAGGTTTCAGCACAACCATATATTAAATGGTTGCTTATTTACTTCACCTACTATGTGGTCATGCACCAGCTTCCTCCTTCCGTAACAACTCAGCAATAGCAACCAGCCCCTTGTGATCAGTTCACCATCAAGAAAGCTGCCTCAAAAAATGAGGTTGAACTAGGACAACATTCTCTTCACATCATCTTCACGTACATTTCATAATTCTCTACTATGCAATATTACTGTTGGCGTATAGGTAAGCCTGACTATGAACTTTAGAATTCTAGGGCTATGGATGCTCTGCATTATGATCTATATACAAGTTAATATAGTGCTTCGACACGCACTAAATTAGTGTGAAAACATGAAATATATCCCATACCTGCAATTGGAGCAATCATGTTATCTCACTGAGCCAGAATGTACTTTGTCCAGAACATATATCACTGTGAAAACAAGGTCACAAACTGGAGCATCCCACAAAATAGAAGATTTCTCCTCATACGAGGAGGCTGTAATATTCGTGTTGTATGCTCCTTTCCTGCCTACATATTGGAAATATTAAAATATGTAGAAACAGTGAAGTAAAAGTAAAGTTTATAGCAAAAATTTATAAGTGTTTTAAATTCTATAAAGGGGGTTATCCAGCTTCCAAAAATTGCCTGCAAATACATCCACATCAGTGCTAAATACTCACTGTTCCCTTGTGCACCCTTTGCTTGGCTTTATTTTACTTGAGACTCCTTGTATTACTGTTATTTACATGCAGTGATTCTGTGAACAAACTACATTTGCCTTGATGCATCTGCCTGCTATCACTCTCTGTGTACCCCTCCCTTCTCCACTCTCCCCTCCAATGAAATCCCAGACAATAAATCAATCCCACATCTGAGGTCACATGATGCTGTGATGTTTCGTTTGCAAGCTCACTGCCCCCAGGAAGATGCATCATGGGAAATGTAGTTTGTTCACAGATTTACTGCATGTAAATAACAGTGATACAAGGAGCAGCAAGTAAAATAAATCCAAGCAGAGGCTGTACAAGGAAACAGTGAGTATTTAGCAGATGTATTTGCAGATAATTTTATGAAGTGGATAACACCTTTAAACTTGTGTGTGTGTGTGTGTGTGTGTATATATATATATATATATATATATATATATATATATATGTGTGTGTGTGTAGATATATCACCTATATTCATGTAGTGTGAATGAACAGCAATGAACCATGTTCAGCTCTCTGCATTTATCTGTCTCTCTGACTCGTGTGCTTCTCCAATGTTTATATGGCGATTACCTACAATTTCCGGCACTTTGATGATAGCGGGACCAGGAAAGCTTTTGCCTGGGATTAATTTGCTCCGTTGATCTTTGGCTAAAGGCTAGGATTATTTGATACTGTCGTCAGTCATTGAAAAAAAAAGTCATTGCAGAACACTTTAGTCTGTAAGTGTTACATTTACATCTGCTCTTCTGTTTTTAACAGGGACAGGGAGAGTTTACAATGCAGCTAGCAGGAAATGTATGGCCAAATTAGAGGGACATGATGGAGAGATTTCCAAGGTAAGATTGCGATTTTGTAATCATTTTGGATAGTTTTGGAAAAATAAAATAGAAATTTGGTATTTGGTAAAGTTAGGGGACATCTCTAATTCCCTTTCCAAAAGGGGTTGATAATATTAGATTGGGAGTTTGACCATTGTCTCTCTCTACCTGCATGGCCGTATTTGAAGGAGTTGCATGTAGTGGTGGCTAAGCAAACTACTACACAATACCATCTCAGATGAGATACACAAACTGCACAGTGAGCTGAGGATGCTGGACAGAGGTATTTCCCGCCTTACACTAGTAAGATTCCTTATTGGTTGGATACTCATTCGTAACTTATTTTAAAGGGATTGTTATTTAAAGGGATTTTTTTCTTGTTTGATTGTGGGGGGCAACAGCAGGCCCTGGCATGGATCAGCTGGTTGGAGGTGTAAACATTTTCTCTCTTGACACCTAGAGCATTTACCAATATACATGCCATACATGCTTTGTGACTAGACCCTAAACCTTGAACCCCCTTTAACTCCTATTAACCCTCTCCACCCCTGATTTTGTATTTAGACTATAAGCACCATGTGTGAACATGTCCTGTTAATAATATGTTGGTTCTTTGAAGGGTTTCTACTATTAATGATAATGACAAAATGGTAGTGCACTATGTATAATGGCAATCTGTCAGCTTGTGTTACTGATGGTACTGCTAGTATAACGCATGTGTTATATGAAAGTGTCCGCTGGGTGTTCCTGCATCAGGGAGGTGTCCTGGCTTCTCAGATGCAAACCCTCTACAGTCTCTATCCTCTGGTCCAGTAGTTTCCGTCGTCATACTACAATATGCCCTAAACAGCAGTAGGCTGTCACTGAAGAGCAGACGGAGGAGGGCTTGTGGAGGGCTTGCAGCCAAGAAGGCATAATACCGTCTTTTGTTCAGGAACATTTTTCTACGAAAGACTCTAGATTGCATGGTCATGTGATGGACCATGGGTGGATGGTTTGTTACCAGGCATACTTCTGGTTTCTGAGCTGTGACTGTAACAAGCTGTGCACCTGTGTGTCTATCACATGACCGTAGACTGTATATCACATGACCATGGACTGATTTTTATCCACTGGCAGCAAGCAGAGTGATTGAGAACAAGCAGAGATCTATAAACATATACAGTCATATGAAAAAGTTTGGGCACCCCTATTAATCTTAATCATTTTTAGTTCTAAATATTTGGGTGTTTGCAACAGCCATTTCAATTTGATATATCTAATAACTGATGGACACAGTAATATTTCAGGATTGAAATGAGGTTTATTGTACTAACAGAAAATGTGCCATATGCATTAAACCAAAATTTGACCGGTGCAAAAGTATGGGCACCTCAACAGAAAAGTGACATTAATATTTAGTAGATCCTCCTTTTGCAAAAATAACAGCCTCTAGTCGCTTCCTGTAGCTTTTAATCAGTTCCTGGATCCTGGATGAAGGTATTTTTGACCATTCCTCTTTACAAAACAATTCCAGTTCAGTTAAGTTTGATGGTCGCCGAGCATGGACAGCCCGCTTCAAATTATCCCACAGATGTTCAATGATATGCAGGTCTGGGGACTGGGATGGCCATTCCAGAACATTGTAATTGTTCCTCTGCATGAATGCCTGAGTAGATTTGGAGCTGTGTTTTGGATCATTGTCTTGCTGAAATATCCATCCCCGGCGTAACTTCAAATTCGTCACTCATTCTTGTACATTATTCTCAAGAATCTGCTGATACTGAGTTGAATCCATGCGACCCTCAACTTTAACAAGATTCCCGGTGCCGGCATTGGCCACACAGCCCCAAAGCATGATGGAACCTCCACCAAATTTTACAGTGGGTAGCAAGTGTTTTTCTTGGAATGCTGTGTTTTTTTGACGCCATGCATAACGCCTTTTTGTATGACCAAACAACTCAATCTTTGTTTCATCAGTCCACAGGACCTTCTTCCAAAATGAAGCTGGCTTGTCCAAATGTGCTTTTGCATACCTCAGGCGACTCTGTTTGTGGCGTGCTTTCAGAAACGGCTTCTTTCGCATCACTCTCCCATACAGCTTCTCCTTGTGCAAAGTGTGCTGTATTGTTGACCGATGCACAGTGACACCATCTGCAGCAAGATGATGCTGCAGCTCTTTGGAGGTGGTCTGTGGATTGTCCTTGACTGTTCTCACCATTCTTCTTCTCTGCCTTTCTGATATTTTTCTTGGCCTGCCATTTCTGGGCTTAACAAGAACTGTCCCTGTGGTCTTCCATTTCCTTACTATGTTCCTCACAGTGGAAACTGACAGGTTAAATCTCTGAGACAACTTTTTGTATCCTTCCCCTGAACAACTATGTTGAACAATCTTTTTTTTTCAGATCATTTGAGAGTTGTTTTGAGGAGCCCATGATGCCACTCTTCAGAGGAGATTCAAATAGGAGAACAACTTGCAATTGGCCACCTTAAATACCTTTTCGATTGATTGGATACACCTGGCTATGAAGTTCAAAGCTCAGTGAAGTTACAAAACCAATTTTGTGCTTCAGTAAGTCAGTAAAAAGTAGTTAGGAGTATTCAAATCAATAAAATGATAAGGGTACCCAAATTTTTGCACCGGTCAAATTTTGGTTTACTGCATATTGCACATTTTCTGTTAGTACAATAAACCTCATTTCAATCCTGAAATATTACTGTGTCCATCAGTTATTAGATATATCAAATTGAAATGGCTGTTGCAAACACCCAAATATTTAGAACTAAAAATGATTAAGATTAATAGGGGTGCCCAAACTTTTTCATATGACTGTAGAATCGATACAAAAAGTATATTGGAAAATTGTGGAACTTTTTTATTATACAAACAGTAACACTTGTCTCTCAAAACTGGTCTGAAATTGGACAACCCTTTTAACTAATTTGGATTGATAAAAACAAATTTGGAAGAAAAGAATTGGGGCCCTAACACAAAAAAATCGCACTCCTGCTTGCTGATTGCCACGCTGGTTTGGTTTTAATATTGTTTGGGTCCCAGCTGGTCTTTTATTCCTGGTACCCGCTTAGCCAGTCACTGCAGGTCACCCCTGCAGCCAGTGATAGGTGGAGTTACCATTTCTATAATATTTTAATATATTTAACCCCTTAAAGTTCGATGAGTGAGGGTGCCTGACTTATATAAGAACAGGTTTGTAATGTGCATCCTTTGCTCTTCTTTCTTGCATGAATGACTGTGAAATTCTCATCTCCTGGTCCATTTTCTTTCTATTATGGGTTTTAACTGAAGCTCCGGGATCCATTGTTGTGATGACAATAAATTCCCCATTGTTTATTACAGTTACACGTGTAGCTTACCCTTGGTGATTAAATATGGATGTGTGATATTGGCAGCACTCCAGTCTGCATAGGGTTGTTCTGGGGCGTCTGTAGACCACCCACTGATCTCAGCACACAGCTATCAATAATTTACACTGAATGCTAGTCCCTCTCCTGATCAGTAACCCGCACACATGTCAGACTGTGCTCCTCTGCTGGTATAGTGAGCTATACGTGGAGGAATGAGTGTCGCCTCTAGCACACTCAGGAAACTTATGAAAGCCGCCATGGAGATGTACTAATAAAAGCTTTGCGTGATTTGCACTTTTCCTGAAGCAGCAACTTCCTCGCTGTTCGGTAGTTGAACATGTCAAGTGTAGAAACTGCTCACATTTTTACAGCAGTAAATAAAATATGGAGAAATATCCTGGAGATATTTTACCACTCCTGTGCTATAGACCTAAAGCTATTGACATTTGCCAATATAAATACGTTCAATATAGATAGATTTGAGCTTGGTGGATAGATATGAGATGGCTGGATATAAGATAGTCAGACAGATATGATGGATATTACATAGATAGATAGATATGAGTAAGTGGACAGATATGAGATGGCAAGATGCAATTTATATAGATAGAGACAAAGACACATATGAGATACTGTAGATAAATGTATGTGACAGATATAGATAGATATTAGATTGATGATAGATAGATAGATAGATAGATAGATAGATAGATAGATAGATAGATAGGAGATAGATACATTAGATGGATAGATAGATAGATATGAGTAAGTGGGCAGACATGAGATAGCAAGATATAATTTAGATACATAGAGACAGACAGATATGAGATACTGTAGATAGATATACTAGATAGATAGATAGATAGATAGATAGATAGATAGATGGAGCACAGATAGATAGATAAATAGATATGAGTAAGTGGACAGATATGAGATGGCAGATGCAATTTATATAGATAGAGACAAAGACACATATGAGATACTGTAGATAAATGTATGTGACAGATATAGATAGATATTAGATTGATGATAGATAGATAGATAGATAGATAGATAGATAGATAGATAGATAGATATGAGTAAGTGGGCAGATATTAGATGTCAAGATATAATTTAGATACATAGAGACAGACAGATATGAGATACTGTAGATAGATATACTAGATATATAGATAGATAGATAGGAGCACAGATAGATAGATAAATAGATATGAGTAAGTGGACAGATATGAGATACTGTACATACAGTCATATGAAAAAGTTTGGGCACCCCTATTAATCTTAATCATTTTTAGTTCTAAATATTTGGGTGTTTGCAACAGCCATTTCAATTTGATATATCTAATAACTGATGGACACAGTAATATTTCAGGATTGAAATGAGGTTTATTGTACTAACAGAAAATGTGCAATATGCATTAAACCAAAATTTGACCGGTGCAAAATTTGGGTACCCTTACATTTTATTGATTTGAATACCCTAACTACTTTTACTGACTTACTGAAGCACAAAATTGGTTTTGTAACCTCACTGAGCTTTGAACCATAGCCAGGTGTACCAATCAATCGAAAAGGTATTTAAGGTGGCCAATTGCGTTGTTCTCCTATTTGAATCTCCCTGGGTGGCATCATGGGCCCTCAAAACAACTCTCAAATGATCTGAAAAAAGATTGTTCAACATAGTTGTTCAGGGGAGGTACAAAAGTTGTCTCAGAGTTTCCTGTCAGTTTCCACTGTGGGAACATAGTAGGAATGGAGCCACAGGGACAGTTCTTGTTAAGCCCAGAGTGGCAGGCCAAGAAAATATCAGAAGGCAGAGAAGAAGAATGGTGAGACAGTCAAGGACAATCCACAGCCACCTCCAAGGCTGCAGCATCATCTTGCTGCAGTGGTGTCACTGTGCATCAGTCAACAATCAGCACACTTTGCACAAGGAGAAGCTGTATGGGAGAGTGATGCGAAAGAAGCCGTTTCTGAAAGCACGCCACAAACAGAGTCGCCTGAGGTATGCAAAAGCACATTTGGACAAGCCAGCTTCATTTTGGAAGAAGGTCCTGTGGACTGATGAAACAAAGATTGAGTTGTTTGGTCATACAAAAAGGCGTTATGCATGGCGTCAAAAAAACACAGCATTCCAAGAAAAACACTTGCTACCCACTGTAAAATTTGGTGGAGCTTCCATCATGCTTTGGGGCTGTGTGGCCAATGCCGGCACCGGGAATCTTGTTAAAGTTGAGGGTCGCATGGATTCAACTCAGTATCAGCAGATTCTTGAGAATAATGTACAAGAATCAGTGACGAATTTGAAGTTACGCCGGGGATGGATATTTCAGCAAGACAATGATCCAAAACACAGCTCCAAATCTACTCAGGTATTCATGCAGAGGAACAATTACAATGTTCTGGAATGGCCATCCCAGTCCCCAGACCTGAATATCTTTGAACATCTGTGGGATAATTTGAAGCGGGCTGTCCATGCTCGGCGACCATCAAACTTAACTGAACTGGAATTGTTTTATAAAGAGGAATGGTCAAAAAATACCTTCATCCAGGATCCAGGAACTGATTAAAAGCTACAGGAAGCGACTAGAGGCTGTTATTTTTGCAAAAGGAGGATCTACTAAATATTAATGTCACTTTTCTGTTGAGGTGCCCATACTTTTGCACCGGTCAAATTTTGGTTTAATGCATATTGCACATTTTCTGTTAGTACAATAAACCTCATTTCAATCCTGAAATATTACTGTGTCCATCAGTTATTAGATATATCAAATTGAAATGGCTGTTGCAAACACCCAAATATTTAGAACTAAAAATGATTAAGATTAATAGGGGTGCCCAAACTTTTTCATATGACTGTAGATATATGTGATAGACAGAGGTACATGGATATCCATAATGTAACAATGAAGCTCTGTTTGTCCATAGCATTAGTTGTATAGGTATCGCAGCTATGTAAAGCCTTGTGCTCAGTGCTGCCTCTTGTGATGGATAAAGCTGTTGTATATGTTACATTTTTATGATGATAGTTGTATTGTACTGTGTCCAGATTTTCCAGAGCTTATTTCTGCATATCAGACACCTATACAATGACACTTTGCTCTTGTGTTTCAGATTTGTTTCAATGCTCAAGGTACCCGGATTTTAACAGCTAGCTCTGATAAGACAGCGCGCCTCTGGGATCCGCACACAGGGCAATGTGTGCAGATATTGGAGGGGCATTCAGATGAGATTTTCTCCTGTGCGTTCAACTATGAAGGAAACACTATTATTACAGGTAGGATTGCCTATAAATCAAGTATACATTATATGGAGGGAATAATGCTCCTTATTTTACTTTGTTATACTAAAAGGGTAATTTAACCATATATCAAGCTGAAAGAGGAGATTGTACACTGTGGGGTAGGGAAGTGCTCATGACCATATTCATGACCATAAGTTAGCGTACTATACATTCACATTTCATAGGGACTCTTGTATCATCAGATCGACCTCTTTAATGAAAGTATCTATTAGATCCTCATAGTACTGTGTTTCAGTGGGCGACATTCAGAAACGTGTGTGCAATTCATGGGTCTTATTTAAAACCATGCAGTTACATTGCCTACCGATCTGATTGGCTGAAAGAGACCACATGGTTGCAGCTGGGTCTCCTTTTAGCACACAGATACTCTTAATATGATGGTGTGCTATAGATTTGTTATAATACAGCACATATAGGTATATCCTGTATGCTGTGCTATATAGAATCTCTTATGCTCGTAAAAGGAGCGATTCGATGAGCGAAGTATATTTGAGTACAGTTGCAGGATATGATCAGTTAAAGCCACGGACCCGTGCATGGGGCCATAGGAATGAATGAGTCTGTATACTGTCCACAATTGTGGACAATATATACGGAGAACAACTACGGTTGTGTACATGGGGCCTAATGGCAATAGAGTGATGAATGCAGACCGAGCCCACTTTGCCTGGTGTCCGTTCCAATTCATACTAATGTAATGATGAAATGTTTCTTCTGTCGTGTTTCATTACTTGTTACATGTCTGCAATGGAAGAAAAAGTCCTGCATGTATGACTACTTCTTCCGTCAGAAAAGTAAACAAACATAACAGAAGAAAACTTCCATCATTTTCTTACATTAGATTGAATGCAGACAGACAAAAGATGGAGGGGACTTCGTCTGTATTAGTCACTCTACCGCCATTAATGTCCGTTGCTCTTATCCTATGACGAATGACAGCAATGAACATTTATAATGGTAGTGTGAACTTACCCTTACTCCAATGCTCTTCAGCTTAAAACTTGTATATAAAAGTCATACTATAACTAATAGTGACCCAGTATCTATTATGTACAGTATCTATGATGTGTATTCTTGTCACTGCGTTGTAGTTACCACTTGCTAATTTTCTTGACTGTCTTACAGGGAGCAAGGACAACACGTGCAGGATATGGCGTTAATTCATCAGACTGATGGATTGCATAATGAAGTAGCCAAATGTGATGGACATAAGGCACGTCACACTAATCCGCAGGCAGTCACAACCACTGACCTCTCTATCAGTTGTATCACTCTTAAGTACACAAAGTGTTCCTTAGGTTCTGTTCGTAGAATATATTTACTGAAATATGTTTTTCATCAGTTAGGTTATGTATATTGACTTTGTGACTTCACATAGCTCACAGTGTTATTTATTAGCAGTAATAAACTTTTTTTTTCAAGAAATCCTTAGCATTTAATCTTATAGCCTTTATTATTCATATTATATAATGGTTCAGTTGTTTTATGCTGACCACATAAAGCCAGAGCTTGTTTGAAGAAGAGATATAGGACATTATTTGAATTATTGTTGTAGCTATCCATTATAGAGTTATTGTGAAAGTAAGGTACACCAGACCATATGTGGAAGGTATGTTTTAAAGAGGATGTTTCACCAAGTCCAGTTCTTTGCGTCATTTAATAGGCGCTACTCCACTGATTCTGGTGAAGCTAGAATTTTTTCTCTAGTCCTGAGCAATAAGTGCAGTTGGTTTTGATGCCTAATGTGCTATTTAGGCCCTGCATTGTCAGGAGGGCGGAGTCAGGCAAGGGTTGTAATTCTGAGCTCCAATCAGAGGCAGTCAGTGTCAGAGCTCAGAATCACACCCCTTGTCTGCTCCTGCCTGACAGTACAGAGACTAAGTAGTCAGTCTAAGTAACGGTGGGTGCTAGAGAAACAATCCTGGTGGGCATCAGGGTGGCTCAGTGGGTAGTACTGATTCCTTGCAGCACTGGAGTCCTGTATTCAGTGCTGCAAGGAGTCCAGATGTCGTCCAGGACATCTGCAAGGAGTTTGTATGTTCTCCCCGTGTTTGCTTGGGTTTCCTCCAGGATCTCGTTTCCTCCCACACTCCAAAGACATACAATTTAGATTGTGAACCCTACTCTGGACAGTATTGACAATGTCTCTGTAAAGCGCTGTGGAATATGATGGTGCTATATAAGTAAGCAATGTAATAAATAATAATAATCCCAGAATGAGAATGCCAGAATGGCCCCTATTAAGAGATGCTGGAGGTTGGGAAAGGACCTCTTAAAATGGATGGATATGAGCAAAAACCACATTGTAATAGTCTTTGTTGGTCATTTATCATTTTCTTGGAATGTACTTTTTTTATGCCTTCGCATATCATGTGCCTAATTTACTAAAAAGGCGCAATTACATCCTAAATTTTTTGTAGAATTCACCTAATGGAAATTGTGATTCTCATGCAGTCAGATATGTTGTTTTTTATGCAGTCTACTGCCTTATTGCTTGTAGTTTTTGATGTGGCTGATCCATTAGATTGAGAAAACTATAACCGTATATACTTATCCTTACAGGAGGAAATGTGCGGAGCCCAGGAACAATGTATAACTGTATTAAGTTATGTAATGGCTGCAAAAAATTACTTTATTTTTGTGCTTTTTTTTTCTACCGTGTGCCTCAGTAGGGTGTAAATTAATTTGCGGATCACCCATAGAAGTAATATGGCTTTTATACTGCATCCTTAATATTCTGTTTACACAGAGAGGAGGCAGTGAGATGGTTAATATATAGTCTGATTTCACAATAAGTGTCATGCACCACTGCTCACACTTCCAGTCATTACTAAATGATGGCGTTTATTCATGCAAACAGTCTTACAACACAAGTAATCTAAATTGTGATAGACCAGTCAGTTGGAACGGTTGTTGAGGCTCACCAGGTCTCGTCCTTTTGTAGAGGTCTTTCCATACCATTAACATTCAGAGTTGGCATCCAGAGCAAGGGGAGAAACATATTAGGAACAGACGGGCACAACCTGTGGCTTTGCAGTTGTTTAGCCTGACATCAACGCAGTCATTGATGCAAGTGTCTTTAGTGTATTCAGGAAATGCAGGAATAGTCAATACCCCCTGGACACAAAAATATATTAACTGAGCAGATACTGATATCTACAGGCTTTCATGCTAAAGCGCCATGCTTAAATTTGGCATCTAATATTCACCCTATTCCAGCAGTCTTGGACTGAATTGATAATCCTAAATTGGTTAAAACTGTAAAGCTGTGTCCACATACATACAGTGCCAGAGGGAAACTGATGCCAGAACTGATCATGATGATTTCTTTTGGATCATTTCTGGCATCCAGATAGAAAAAAAAACCTTGTTTATAGATGCCAGATGGATGCCCAAAAAAAGTCATCAGGTGTGTCTGGCTTTGGCATAAAACAACTGGATGGAAATATATAAAAAGATCTGCACTCCTTAGTTAAAGAGATATCCAATCTCAGAATGGTGCCAGAAGGTATCGTAAAATACCAAAATAGATGATAGTGTAATACTTCGGCACTCCAAGTGTTCAGTATCAACAAACTTTATTCCATTATGAAAAAATTTTTATGAACACACAGCAAAAATTTAAAATATCACACAATGCATGATGTCAGTATCCGAACGTTTCGGTCTTCCAGGACCTTCGTCTGCTTTACATCTTACGCAGTGTGGTAAGCAAAGAACACAGGGACACAGCGATTCCAAAGGCGATGAGAGCTTTTGGAATCCGGGGGGCACTTCTTAGAACTTTCTTCAACTCGGTAGTGGCATCAGCCATCTTCTTTGGAGTGGCCTGCTGGGGGAGCAGTGTATCAACCAGGGACAGAAATAAACTTGACAAGCTGATTAGAAGGGCCAGCTCTGTCCTGGGGAGCCCACTGGACCCAGTGCAGCTGGTGGGTGACAGAAGGATACTGTCCGTGGTGAGCTCCATGCAGAAGAAGAAGTCCCATCCCATGCATGAGACTGTGATCGCACTGAGCAGTACTGTCAGTGACCGACTGCTCCACCCTAGGTGTGAGAAGGAGCGCTATCGGAAGTCTTTCCTCCCCACCGCGGTTAGGCTGTACAACCAACACCGACCTAAGCGGAGATCATTACACACAGAGAACTGAAATATCTCTCTGCCTGTTAAATCCCCCCCCCCCTCCTCTGCTACGTCCTATCTGTCTGTCTGCTATTAATGTAATGCCTCTCACCTTGGAACATTCCTGTACATGTTGTATTTGTATTTGTATCTGCTTATCTTTGCTGCTGTAACACACTGAATTTCCCCATTGTGGGACTATTAAAGGACTATTATATATATTCTATTTAAATGCTTTGCTACACTGCATAAGATGTCATGCAGACGAAGGTCCTTGAAGACCGAAAAGTACGGATACTGACATCATGCATCGTGTGATATTTTTAATTTTTGCTGTGTGTTCATAAAAAATTTTTCATAATGGAATAAAGTTTGTTGATACTTAACACTTGGAGTACCGAAGTAGTACACTATCATAATACAACTGGATGGACACAACTGATATATATATATATATATATAGAACCCAATATGAGGGTATGTTCACACAGCAGAATTCTGCTCAGTAATTAGCATCAGGAATTTTAAAGGGAGTCTGTCAGTACAAAATTGTGATATAAACTAACCACAGTACCTTGTAGGGCTGTCAGCACAGTTTACAATGATGTATTTCTTATTCAGGACTGCTGCTCCATTCTTATAATAATCATCCTTTTATGCCTTTGCAAATGAGCAGAAAAGGGCTTTAGGGGCGTGGCTTTCCATCAATGGGCTTTACAATCTGCTTCTGCTGTTACTCAGCTCCTCCCTCATTAGTTGACTGATATCTCTCTCTTTTGCCTCAGCACACAGTACTAAGTGTTGATGTCTGATGATAAGATACTGCCCCCATCTGTAGCCAGCTTCCTTTACTTCCAGGTGCAGTATCATCATCAGACAAGCACAGTACGGTTAGTACTGTGTGCTGAGGCAGAGGAGAGAGATGTCAATCAACTAGCAGGAGCTGAGCAGCAGATAGTGAAGCCCATTGATGGATAGCCATGCCCCTAAAGCCCTTTTTTGCTCAGTGCATAGGGATAAAAGAACAATTTTTACACAAATGGAGCAGCAGTCCTGAATAACAAATACATCCTTGTAAACTCTGCTGACTCTGCTCAATTTTGTGCTGACAGACTCCCTTTAATTCAAAACCAGGAAAATGCATAATGGAAAGATGTGTAACTCTTCTGTGCATTGGTCCAACTTCTGGTTTTTGTTTGCCAAAGTGGATTCAGAATATTAAGACATATACTGCCAGGTGAATAAGACTTAAGTAGCATTTTGTGGTATTTCTCTATGGATGAATCTGTGCAGAACTTCTGTAGGCAAACAGCATTATTAGAAAACAGAGGAGTGAAGAAATATCCATGGAAAGGGTATAGGGCAGGAAAAAAACGACTTTACGTCTTAAAGATAATGTCACAACTTTATAATATCAAATAGTTTTTTCTTTGTAGCAGCCACCTTGCACCCACATTCTTTACCTTTTTGCAGACGCTCGGCATTACAGTTTTGAGGTTTGGAAGATATTTGGAGAAATGTCAACCCATGACTTCTGCAACTTTTTAGATGGGAATCTGGCTCGGAGAACATTTTTCTTGCCCTTATATTCATCTTGTGGTGATGAGATCGGGAACTTGTTCTGGTCATTCCATCAAAAACAGCAGTCCTGTCTCCTATTCCTTTACAGTTCATTTTAGCTTAGATTAGATGTATGCGTTACATCATTGTCCTGTTCCATGATGAGATTTGCAATGATCAAGGGCTGGTCACGTGGGATGACATATTGTAAAGTGGTAACCTTTTAGGTTCATTAATCCTTGTATCTTGTGCTTTTGTACAAGAACCAAAGCAGCTGAATTAACTTGTGATACATGTTGTGTGATATGTCACTAGATGGTACAATGATTTAATATTATGTCAATGGGGCACATTCATAAAGCAAAAACTGTATGATAAAGGTGCAATTTATGTCACACAATAGTTTTGCTCCAAAAATTATATTGCAGTTTACACCACTGTTTAGAAAAGTGGGTACAGCCAAGTGGGGAGGACTGTGGCCTTTATGGTCTAACACATTTAACATTACTTACACCAGAAAACTGGAATAAGTACTACCTGAAATCTACTCCAGCTCCTACATTTCAGTGTCTATTACACAAACTTTTTGGGTGCTTTACAATTATTAAGAGAGCTATGCCTCTTAGTTCTGGCACGTCTGACACCAGCAAGCCACAGATTAAGACCAGTATATTATACACAGGATATGTCAGTAGTATGTGATCTGTTGGGGTCTTCCAGGGGCTGCTTGAACAGATGATCTGTTCAGTGTCCATCCTGTGGATAGGTCATCAGTATGAAAATTTGATTTGTACCCCTTGTCTGCTCCTCCCTTCCACCACCCACTTGACAGAACAGAGCTTAATTATCATATAAGACACCAAAACTAACTGCACTGTTTGCTCAGGAACGGTGGGGGCTAGAGAGAAAAAAATTCCAATTGTGTCAGATTCAGAGGAGCAATGTCAATTAAAGGATGCCAAGAATTGGTGGAGGTGGTGAAAGGTCCTCTTTGATGAATGTGCCCAGTTGTGTTGTTAATACAGCCAGTTAAGCAATAACGGTTATGCTATATAAGTGAATGAGAGAAAATGGAAAAGGTATTTGGCCAATTGAAATTTACTGTGCATGGTCCTGATAACATGACACGTCCATTTCATTAAGTTATCAAACCTGATTTGGTATGTCAGTAATGGGCGTTTGCTGAAATGTACTCCTTGTAATGCAGCTCTGCTGCTCTGAAGTCTGTCCCAATGGGCAGTAATGCAGACCGCCACTCACTAAAGGTATTACTGTGCTGGAGAGAAACTCTAATACGTTCTGTGCATTGTTACCCGGGTTATATAATCACACTCGCACATCCAACATTTACACAACATTTATTTATTACTTTAGCATCATCAATAGCACTCCAGAAAGGAGTCCGCAAAACCAGAAAGATTCAGATCCAGTTTTCTATGAAGTGGACACAAATCATAAAAACACCCTTTTGCTGCCAGATCAGAGATGAGATGTCTTTTTGTTTGGCAGATGTAGACCAGGAATACCTAGTATTATGCTGAACGTGTTGATGGGTCTTTGGCCTCTTAAGCTGTGAGTTTTAGTGAACATTCAGTAGATTTATAGGGGTTCTGTATGTCTATACAAATAGGTTAATGCATACTGTATATATGGGCAGAGTGTATACACAGTGATTAGTGTTAAATTCATCATAGAGACCAGTCTGTAGTCATGATTCTGCAGGTTAAATCTGAAGCTTTTTGTTACGCCAAGTTCATATTTGCGTCGACTAACCATTGTTCTAGTCTGTTGGAGGACCAGAACAACGAATAGGTGGAACGCTAAAATAGAGCTTACATGCGGAGCCCCTCGGACCCCATTGACTATAAGGGGTCCGTTGGGTGTCTGTCGTTTTAAAACTGAAACTGGTGGATGAAAAAGGTGTTTGCGCAGAACATTTTCATCTGCCGATTTCAGGCAGACATTGTGACAGAGATTCTGGTGCAACTGTGAACGTAGCCTTACATATGCTTTAAGCTGGATAGAATAGGTTACTTAATGTATAAGGCCAGCCAGGTATCTCCATATGGGGGAAGCCTGATTTGTCCCTCTCTGCATAGTATGTTTCTCTGGGCACCAGATGCTGCTGAAGTGGATGGGGGCGCGGAAGCAGTCTTTTCCTATTCAGGTAACAGGAGCAGAGATGCAGTTACCCTGCGCAACCACTATACAGTACAGTAATACCTCGTACACTCGCGTTTCCGAATTTGCGAATTCACAGATTCGCGATATTTTTTTGGCAACTAACATATATAGATTTTGCTCTTTTTTTTTCAGATCTGTGAAATTTAATTAAAAAAAACACCTTCGCTATTGGGTAGTAGCGTCCTGTTCGTTACGTACCCGGTAATTAGTTTCATTTTACTGTGAGTGTATAAGAAAAATGAATGAATGTATTAATATACAGTACTGTACAGTATACTTTAGTATACTGTACAGTACTGTAGGGTAAAGTTTATTGATATTTAGGGGTTAAACATTAGAAACCGGCATTGTAAGCGCTTCTAAGCGCTTGTACCAAACATTCGCGATTCCTCGCGATCCGCGACCCGCTCTGGACCCTATCCTCGTGAATGTACGAGGTATTACTGTATATATACTGTACAGTGGATGGGGACCTTTGTCCATTGTCTATTATTTGAATAGACTGCTTCCAGAGGCTGCCAGAACAGCTGGTCTGTGAGGGGTCTAGGTGTCAGACCGTCAGAGACCACATACTGATGACCTATCCTATGGACAGCTCATCAGTATGAACCATGCATGCATTATGGTACAGAAAATCCTTTAGGCCAGGGCCCCACATGGCGTAAACGCCGCAGCAAAAACTGTGGTGTTTTACAGTACCTGCAAAGTGGATGGGATTCCAGCAAATCCCATCCACACAATGCAAAAAAATACTCGCAGTAGACATGCTGCAATTTAAAAAAAAGTATCATTTTTGGAAATCGCAGCATGTCAATTATACCTATGGAAATGCTGGTATAATTGAAGCAGAAAGTCCGCAGAGGAAAACTCTATGGACTTTCTGTAAAAAGCGCTATGGGAAAAACCTTGATGCATTTCCGCGGCAGTTTTTCCCTCAGTGGTTTTTCGTTGCAGCCCGCTACATGGGGCCTTAGCCTTAAAGTTTTATTTTAAATTTCCATGTTATCTATATTTAAAAAAAAAAAAAAGAAAAAGAAAATCCTAAAAACCTGCAGTTCTGAATCTGGCTACTAAGCCAAATACGTTTAACAGCAGATTTATGCTGTATTATATGGTTAGAGATGTGCTTTAAAGGGTTGTGCTTTGAAACATGGAGTTGTAGGTTGCAAGTTTGATCATACTGGTTTATTTCCCACAGCGGGTACCCTCCATGTCAAAGGTCTGTGATAAATATCCCAAAATTTTCCAAAATTTCCTGCTGGTTTATAAAGAAGAATCTATGGCTTGTTAAGAAGAAGGCAAAACGGTACATACTGTATTAAACCAAATTGAGGGCTGCTATACTTTAAATACATAGGCGAGGGTTAATATATAGATCACTGATATCAACTGATCTGATGGTGAGATGGCTGAGATGGACACAACTTGTTACTATTGGTAACCTAGTTCGGTGCTAGTCTAGGGGCGGGTGGTGAAACATACTGTACCTTTGGCAATGCTGTTAGTAAAAGGGAAGCATTAAAAGCTGACTGATTTCCATGGGTGCTGCTTTTGCAACTATCGGAGGCGGACCTTCATACTGCAGTGCTCTGCTCCACCGCCCATTCCCTCAACTTTGAGTGACAGCTGTAGCGTGCAACCAGACGATCACTACCGCTGTCACACCACTTTCTTTAAAGCTACTTTATGAAGTTGGAAAGCTCAAGTACAGAAAATGGATTATTGATTAACTATTTCACATACCACTGATCTAGCAAATATGATGGATGTCACATCTGTACCATAGGTCACTCTGTGCACAGCTGACTACTGGGAAATATTAGTTACACATCGCAGTATATCTACATTGACGTCTCCATTGTTTTATAACATAGTAAAACTACACATGACGTTCACATTATAAACCACTCAAACGTTTCCCAGTATTCACCGCCTGCTATCAATGACAACACAAAATCTCACGTATATAGAAGTAGTGTTTGGAGTGAAGATGTTTTAGATGTATTAGGTGTTTTTTTAATGAAGGCCACCACAATCCTATACAATAAGAAAGAATGTGTACGGATTCATGTCCAAGTGTCCACGACCAATATTAAAATGATCATAGCTCAGCTATATTGTAGTATGCATAACTAAAAATATCTAAAGAGAATAAGTTGGTGCACTGCGGATGGGCCTTCAGCCTTGGAGCACTGCTCTTCCTGCTCAGGTAGCATGGGTGATAACAATGGCAGGATCAACTCTGACTTCATGGAGTAGTATAGGCAGAAGATGGCAGAGTTCTGAGTGGCAAGAGCAGTTCTCCAGGGGGGCCTAAAGCCCGACCCCAGTGGACCTAATTTGTATAAGACTTCAGTTGTTTTTCTCCAAATCTATAAAACTGACATACATAGACAAAGGTATGATGTTTATCACTGTAATGTGCCTTGTCACATGATGGTGACACTTGAAGATGGCTGGAGCAGGTGACGGACTCCCTTTAAAGGGTTATTTCAGAAACTTGCTGGCAAGATAGCAATAACTGCTTCTAAGTTCTTGCCCCTAGGGCGGGAAAATCTGAGCAGCGCTGCACTATGCTGTTGCCTTAACTCCCATAAAGGTGAATGGAAGCTACAGAAACAGCGTAGCACGTTTTAGCTGTGAGCCATGGAAACAGTGTAGCTTAGCTGTGCTATGCTGTTTCGGTAGCTCCCATTAATTTTTTTCATGAGTTACGGAAACAGTGTAGCATAGTAATGCTTGACTGTTGCGTAGCACTGCTCGGTCAAGACGTGGGAGCAGTTTTTTTTTTCCACTTCAGCAGCTATTTGCCAAGATGGGAACAACCCTTTAAGTTTCTCATTTATGCTATAAAGTCAAACACAGCTTGATATATACAATGCTATCAATGCTATTAAGAGATCATAGGAGATGTAGGGACACAAAATAAAATTCTTCCATGTTTTATAACATAGAAATAATCATACAATGGATAATCTTGACAGTAAGCGGGTTTTCCAGGATCAGAGCGCTGATGCTCTATCATTAGAATAGGACATCAATATTGGTGGGGGTCTGACTCTGGGCAACCTGGCTATCTGAATGGGTACACAACACGAAGGTCAATGCTATGACATCTTCATGGTTATGTGGGTCTATCTACTTGCACAGTGTTTGCTTAGACGTGGCACTATAATGTGTTGCATCTCTGTCCAATACACTTGAATGGTGTAAAATCGCAATATCCTACACCACCAGTAGTAAGTGTACAAGTAAATAGACCTGTGTACAGTGAAGAGGCCACAGTGCTCGGGCAAGAGCTGCAGTCTCTTTAAATAGCTGAAAAGTGGAGCTGCCTAGAATCAGACCCCACAGATCTAATATTGCAGGCCTGTCCTAAGATATGAAGATAAGAGAATTTGCTAAATTAAATAAAAAATGTGACACGTTATATGGTATTTCAGTGCACAAAATGGTTCCTGCCAATGTGTGTAGGTAATGGTTACATCTTAAGATGGATTTCATTTACAGCATATACTTTTCCTTCATCAAACCTGTATGATCACAAGGCTCCAATAATATGGCGGTACTACAACCTTACATTAAAGCTAATGTACTGCCTTTAACACTATGTTATTTTTACATCACCCAGAGCTCCAGTTTCCTCATACAGAGCTCTAAATGCCCTCCTTAGGCACAAGTTCAAACTAATATTTTGGTTGCCTTCGGTCACCACTAGAGGGAGCATAGGAGTTTTTATGTTATAAATGTATGTTTTTATGGAGGATTTGTAGGTCTGTGTCAGCAAAACAAAAGCTCTATCTACTAAATAAGATGTAATAAATCATCATCGTATTTGTTTAAAAGCAAATTTAGATTAAGAAAAGAAAAATGTACAAGGCTGAATATTCTCTTTAAAGAACCCTTATGATATAAAGGTTTTTTTTTTTTTAAGAAGAGATGTTTGGGGTGTGATTTCCCCACCTTAACACATGCTTATATGGACACATCTGGTACAACTGGTATGAACTGATCTGGTACAACCTTTCCAATAATGTCAAATACAGAAACACAGGTTGTCATATGGAGGAAATTATCTTGTTTTGTGCTATAATGCCAATTCTCCATGTCCATCCACCATAGTGTGCTTTCTTCAATCCAGTACTGTACCAATACGTACTATATACCTCGTTCAAAGTGCATGTACTACACGCCTTAAAATGTGCACACAGTCCAACTAAGCTCTGCAGTCTTAAACATGTTCCACCCAATATATACATACATAATTATATATGTATACTAGAAAAATATTAAGCATGGCCCACATGCCTAAAAAAACTGTATCTATTACATTCTAAATTTACAATCTGTCAATCTCCTCCCAATAGCGGTATAAAATAAAATGGAGTCTGTTTGCGTTGTAACATTAGGCTGGGGTGTTCAGACCATACTGAACTTCTTGACTGTCCATGTAGTCGCTGTGAAGGATCCTATCCCAGTTCTAGCAGCCAGTCAAAAAAGCTTGGTGTAGCCTCCCTCCTCTGTTCCCGCACCTTGCAGTGAAGAATGAGGGCACTGAATATATCCCCAACTTTCCAGGACTTTGCTTGGACAAGCTGTGTGACTTCCAGGAACTTAAAATAAAAAATAAGAGTTAATTTAATTAAAATATCAGTTTCTTACAGAAAAAGCATAGAACAACTACATTCAGCTGTTTTAGAAACCTCAGACCATCTCAGGCTGCTGGAGACAAAGGCATTCTAATCTCAAGAAAGACTGAGATGAAAATACCCCTTGAAAGGGGAATGTCTCCTGTTCAGGATCCTCATCTCCTGACCACAGTGGAGTGTAGTTATAAAGGACCTCTCTCGCTCTAAAGGACCTGTTCTATCCTGCAGGCAAACCACAGATTTGAATAAACACTGTGTAATATTTAAAGGGGTTGTCCGGGATAAAATGGAATTCATAGACTAATCTTACATAATTTATCAAAAAGGTATATTTACTGAGGGACATTTTCTGGTTATCAGGTGACGTTCCGTTTTCCCGTTTCCAAAACAGAACGTCACCAATACTCCCCCCTCCACCCCATGATGCATTGCATTAGCTAAGACAGCAGGAAGCTACACCATGTAAACAAATGCAGAAGATGCCAGGCGCTCCCAGAGAATCCCAGAAATCAATCAAAACACTTCTAAAGGTATTTGGGTGCACTTATTAACCCATTAATAGCACTAACATCTTTTTTTTTTTTTTTTTAAAAAGATTTTTTGCCTGGAAAACCCCTTTAACTCCCCTTGTGGGGGCGCTACAGGGAAATTGAACAATTTTTAACAACAATTTGCCCCAGACATTACAGCTGATGGCTGGGTTTCCAGCTTATTTTTCAGGGACTCTTATAATCAATAGGGATTGACCAAAGTGAAAATCTCCTTGAGGCTAAGGCCCCACGTGGCATCCCGCAACAAAAAAAGCTCTGCGGGAAAAGCCACGGCGGCAACGCATCGCAGTTCTTCCCACAGCGCTTTGCATAGAAAGTTTGCAGAGGTTTTATATGTCAACTTTCTGCTTCTATTATACCTATAGGGAAACCGCCTGCATTTCTGTAGATATAATTGACATGTAAAATGAAGGGTCTTTTTCCGCTGCGTTTCTGCCATGTGGGTCCCGGCCTTAGAACGGGGCCCTATTTTGCAATGTCAATTATACGTACGAAAATACTGGTGGTTTCCCTATAGGTATAATAGGGGCAGAAAGTCCGCAGAGGAAATCTCTGCGGACCTTCTGTGAAAAACGTGATGTGTTTCCGCCACAATCTTTTCCGCAGCGTTTTTTGTCTGTGACTCACTACATGGGGCCTTAGCCTTAAGATGCTCTGAAGTTATAAAAAATGGTTTGCAAAGGTGCACAGAAAAGGCTGAATAGCTGAGACAATCTGAATACAATTTTATTCCTAGGAAGTTGCAATGTAATTTATAAGCAAAGGACTAAATGTACAATTTCCTGAACTGCACATACGCTCAATGTGATATCTAGTTCTAACATCTACTTTACAGCAGAATGTTTAAGGTTGGTTTATCGACACTCCCTGACAACCTATTTTTCACCTGTTCTTCCACTTGCTGCTACTCTCCATATTGTTCCCCTTTATATAACAAGATGCAGTGATCAGACAGTACCTTCTGAATCCTGCTTTCCTGAGATTTCCTGAAGTAGACAGTGGGAATTCCTAGCTCTGATGCGGCAATCCACTGCAGAGTTATGCGTAGTTCACAATCGGAGCAGTCCGAATCCACCGAATCCAGATCAATGTTTAAGACAGAGACTTCACGCTGACAGCTGACAGTGCCGACCGATAACCCCGAGGTACATTCTGAAAGGACAAGCCATTAGTGTCAGGCCAGCTCCAGGTATTAATCATATGAACTTGTTATGAGAACAAAACCATGATAAGCCGCTAGCAAAACATTATATAGGCAAATCAATGAATACAACAACAATGTAGATTAACAAACCAAACAACCACATTGTTTAAGTGTCTCAGTAGGCTAAGGCAGGCTTTTAATCGCCCATATTGTATACATTTCTGCATATATAAAGCATTCTTTTTTAGGTTTTTGCATACTGGAAGCTTAATCTGCCTTTCTCTGTCTTTGGGAGATAGGAAGATTTATTATGGGTGAATGAATCTCAGTCTAGAGGAAGCAGGATACAGTACAGGCACTACATTCATGCGTTGTAAATATCTGCTTGATACAACATGAGTAGAGATGGACGAACCTCTGCAGATTCATTTCGAGTTCGGGTCCATGATTAGTATTAGTTGAACAAGTGTGGTACAAACCACACCTTAAATTGGCTTAAAACATAGTGTAGAATACTCTTAGGGCTCCTAGGAACCTATCTATAAAACATAGTGTAGAATACTCTTAGGGCTCCTAGGAACCTATCTATAAAACATAGTGTAGAATACTCTTAGGGCTCCTAGGAACCTATCTATAAAACATAGTGTAGAATACTCTTAGGGCTCCTAGGAACCTATCTATAAAACATAGCGTAGAATACTGTCACGGCTCCTTGGAACCTATTTATAAAACATAGTGTAGAATACTCTTAGGGCTCCTAGGAACCTATCTATAAAACATAGTGTAGAATACTCTTAGGGCTCCTAGCAACCTATCTATAAAACATAGTGTAGAATACTCTTAGGGCTCCTAGGAACCTATCAATAAAACATAGTGTAGAACACTGTCAGGGCTCCTAGGAACCTATCTATAAAACATAGTGTAGAATACTCTTAGGGCTCCTAGGAACCTATCTATAAAACATAGTGTAGAATACTCTTAGGGCTCCTAGGAACCTATCTATAAAACATAGTGTAGAATACTCTTAGGGCTCCTAGGAACCTATCTATAAAACATAGTGTAGAATACTCTTAGGGCTCCTAGGAACCTATCAATAAAACATAGTGTAGAACACTGTCAGGGCTCCTAGGAACCTATCTATAAAACATAGTGTAGAATACTCTTAGGGCCCCTAGGAACCTATCTATAAAACATAGTGTAGAATACTCTTAGGGCTCCTAGGAACCTATCTATAAAACATAGTGTAGAATACTCTTAGGGCTCCTAGGAACCTATCTATAAAACATAGTGTAGAACACTGTCAGGGCTCCTAGGAACTTATCTATCCCATTTCTAGCTCTCTAAGGCAAATATAGCTCAAGTTATGTCAGTGTGAAAAGTGACATTGTTATACTCTGGGTCTCTTCAGTATAATAGATGGAGACCCAGGGGAGGTGTAAAAAAAAAAAAAAAAAACTTTTTAGTTTTTATTTATACTCACCTTCCGTTACCTCTTTTGGGCGGTTACATGGGCAGGCCGAGCATCATGACATCATGACTCTCAGTGTGCCCAGGTCACCGCTGAGGCCCAATCACAGTCCTCAGCGATGAGCTCAGGCTGATGACGTCACAGAAGAGGGACGGACGTCACTAGGAGAGCATCAGATGCCACAAGGAAGCCCAAAAGAGGTAACAGAAGGTTAGAAAATATGAATGTTTTTTTTATTTTTTTCACCTCCCCTGGGCCTTCCCCTATTATACTCTGGGGTCTCAAGAGACGGCAACAGCCATTTTTTGTCCGAGACCAATCACCATTTGTTCAGTTTCGTAAAAAAAAACTATTTGGAATTTTTGGGTCGAACCCAGCTCTGTATGAACTGATTTGCCCATCTCTAAACATGAATGATCAAGGTAGGAAAGGGAGAAATTGTTAGTATGTACGGTGTAAACTTATTTAACGGAACATTAAATGTGAACCTTCCAATACTATAGGGGGCAGGATACAGGACCAGAAGGTCCTATAACAGACACTACACTCATACCTTGTAAGTATTTGCAGATATAACATGAGCAGCAAGTGATTACGGTAGGAAAGGGAGTAAAAATTAATATGTATATTGTAAACTTATCTAACTAAACAATAATGGGAGTCTTCAGGTCCAAAATGCCTCCAAAACCAATAATAGTGTTGCATAGAAGCCTTTAAAAGGAGCAGAAGCATATCTTTGTGGCAACAAACAGATGAAGCACAGCAGAGATGATAATCTTTTTATGAATATGCAAATTAGCCTGCAAGTACATTGGGGTGGGCTCAATGTGCTAGATTTGCATACAGACAGCTGTGATGCAGGAAGAGGCTGCAAATGTCATTCATTGCTAAGGGTGACTTTGGGCAGCAATTTTAGAAGACATTTAGAACACTTGTGCCTATCTATAGGCAAATCAGGTACATCAGGCCCCATCCCCATTGCACTTGAGGTTGATTTGCATATCCATAAAAAGACGATTATGTCTACATTGCTTTGGCAGTTGTGGCCACAAAGGCATGTGTCTGCTTCTGGCACTATCATTGGTTTGAAAGGCATTTTAGACCTGACAGACTCCCTTTAAATGTGAACCTTCCAATAGTATAGGAAGCAGGGTACAGGACTTGCATGTCCTGTAACAGGTACCACAATCATGTTTTGTAAGTATCTGCTGGTATAACATGAGCAGTAAGGGATAAAGCTAGGAGAAGAAGTAAAAGTGAGTATTTTCCTGGTCAATAAATGTGAGCCTTCCAATATTACATCCTGACAGTGTGGCAAGAAATAAATTGTCCACCCCAGGCACCAGACATCTGCCCAGGCTATGTGTGACCAATCCAGTCTTCAGCTTGCTTGTCCATACAGTAACTCACCATCTGCATTTTCCTCCAAATCCTTGGTCACAGTTTTTTCTGGTTTTCTTGAAAAGAGAGACAGAAGAGGTTATTAAAGCAATGCAAAGTTTAAGAAGTTAGATGATGAAAAAGTTTGCTTGGAATGAGAGAAAATGGTCTACATCTGATCTGGCATTGCAGCTCATTCCTATTAAGGTGAGTGAGGTTGAGCTGCAATACCAGCAAAAATACCCATTTTCTGATTCCTAACATTCTTTAACTGAGATGGTTATGTTTAGCTGCAAAGATTTGCTTTAATACTACAGAACAAAGTAATTTTGTGTCATTTTATCAGGTAGAGCATAGCCTTTGGATGTCATTTCCAAAGAATCCATATGTCGAGGTTTTACCACTATAATTTGCTGTATAATTTGGTATACTTTTCTCAAATACAGAACTGCAATTGACTAATATGGTGAGTGGAAAATAGCAGCTACACTCCTGGTGCCACTTAAAGGGATTCCCAGTGACAACATATATATAACTGAAATAATAGGGCACTAGACATGCTCTACATTTCTTATACCTTCTTGGCTATATACTGGTGCCTGAGGAATATGTGTATGATATATGTTATAAAGGGATTCATGTAGATATCTCTCATACATAAGAAAATGGGGAATTATTTTTCCCATTACTTAGGATACTTAAGAACAGGCAACTACATTGTACTAGAGAGCATAGTAGGAAAATAGGGCATGTGACCTCTTATATTAAGGTGTTCATTGGGAGAACATTATGTATTGTTCACTCATTGGTATAAGACACTTTATACTATAGGGTGATCTGATCCTCTATATCATAGATAAGGTAGTATAATTCCAGAATCAGGAGCTGGTTTACTGGCACACCTTTACTTATTAGTTATGAATAGAGCTGCTTTCCTTTTATATCTACCCACAAGTCTGAGTAGTGGGGGTCTCACAATCACGAGAATGGGGGATCACCCATTTGGATAGAGAGGTGGTTGAGCATAAATACTGCCTCTCCATTCAAAGTCTATGAGACTGATAGAGATAGCTGAGTACAGGCCTCATTTACATCTGGCAGTCCCGGACCGTTGTGACAGTCAAATGGGGCACACAGGACCATGTTCTCATGAATGGTGGGAATCCCAGCAGTTGGACTCCCCAGCGATCAAGCACTGGATTTTAACCTTATAGCAACCATGTTATGAAATTATTAGAGGAATGTCAGAAAATATAATGTATTCCATGACCTTGGCTGACACAGACAGCATTTGTTTACTAATGTGCTTTATATATCCTTATTTAGTATTGAATGTCTTTTAGAAATTTTTTTTTTATAATTAATTAAAGGAGTTTTCTGGGATAAGTCATCACTATCTTAGTCTCAGAAAGCTCCTTTAAATAATGATGGTGTAGGTCAGAAGATGCTGAGCTGCCGATATGTTAATGCATTGGATCTGCATAACTTTGGAGTTTCATCGAAAAAGCCATTTTACAAATACTGTCATAACCTCTACAGCTCTTGTACCCTGGACTGAATGTTCACAAATATTACTACATACAGTCATATGAAAAAGTTTGGGCACCCCTATTAATCTTAATCATTTTTAGTTCTAAATATTTGGGTGTTTGCAACAGCCATTTCAATTTGATATATCTAATAACTGATGGACACAGTAATATTTCAGGATTGAAATGAGGTTTATTGTACTAACAGAAAATGTGCAATATGCATTAAACCAAAATTTGACCGGTGCAAAAGTATGGGCACCTCAACAGAAAAGTGACATTAATATTTAGTAGATCCTCCTTTTGCAAAAATAACAGCCTCTAGTCGCTTCCTGTAGCTTTTAATCAGTTCCTGGATGAAGGTATTTTTGACCATTCCTCTTTGCAAAACAATTCCAGTTCAGTTAAGTTTGATGGTCGCCGAGCATGGACAGCCCGCTTCAAATTATCCCACAGATGTTCAATGATATTCAGGTCTGGGGACTGGGATGGCCATTCCAGAACATTGTAATTGTTCCTCTGCATGAATGCCTGAGTAGATTTGGAGCTGTGTTTTGGATCATTGTCTTGCTGAAATATCCATCCCCGGCGTAACTTCAAATTCGTCACTGATTCTTGTACATTATTCTCAAGAATCTGCTGATACTGAGTTGAATCCATGCGACCCTCAACTTTAACAAGATTCCCGGTGCCGGCATTGGCCACACAGCCCCAAAGCATGATGGAACCTCCACCAAATTTTACAGTGGGTAGCAAGTGTTTTTCTTGGAATGCTGTGTTTTTTTTGACGCCATGCATAACGCCTTTTTGTATGACCAAACAACTCAATCTTTGTTTCATCAGTCCACAGGACCTTCTTCCAAAATGAAGCTAGCTTGTCCAAATGTGCTTTTTCATACCTCAGGCGACTCTGTTTGTGGCGTGCTTTCAGAAACGGCTTCTTTCGCATCACTCTCCCATACAGCTTCTCCTTGTGCAAAGTGTGCTGTATTGTTGACCGATGCACAGTGACACCATCTGCAGCAAGATGATGCTGCAGCTCTTTGGAGGTGGTCTGTGGATTGTCCTTGACAGTTCTCACCATTCTTCTTCTCTGCCTTTCTGATATTTTTCTTGGCCTGCCACTTCTGGGCTTAACAAGAACTGTCCATGTGGTCTTCCATTTCCTTACTATGTTCTTCACCGTGGAAACTGACAGGTTAAATCTCAGACAACTTTTTGTATCCTTCCCCTGAACAACTATGTTGAACAATCTTTGTTTTCAGATCATTTGAGAGTTGTTTTGAGGAGCCCATGATGCCACTCTTCAGAGGAGATTCAAATAGGAGAACAACTTGCAATTGGCCACCTTAAATACCTTTTCTCATGATTGGATACACCTGGCTATGAAGTTCAAAGCTCAGTGAGGTTACAAAACCAATTTTGTGCTTCAGTAAGTCAGTAAAAAGTAGTTAGGAGTATTCAAATCAATAAAATGATAAGGGTACCCAAATTTTTGCACCGGTCGAATTTTGGTTTACTGCATATTGCACATTTGCTGTTAGTACAATAAACCTCATTTCAATCCTGAAATATTACTGTGTCCATCAGTTATTAGATATATCAAATTGAAATGGCTGTTGCAAACACCCAAATATTTAGAACTAAAAATGATTAAGATTAATAGGGGTGCCCAAACTTTTTCATATGACTGTATTTGTCTGCTTTTCTGGGAGTCCAAGAAGTCACCCTTTTTTTCAGGAGCCTCTCAGACTTTCCAGGAGAGTTGGCAAGTATAAGTACAGTAGGTTTCCACTTTACCTTGGGTTCTCTTTATTTTTGTTTCCCATATGACTCATTTGTTCTGATTTAGGTATAATTAAAGAAAACCTTCGGTTTTATATAAACAAAGATTATTCTCTGTATAATAAAAAATCCTGCAGCTTTCTAATATACTTTGTACTTTAATTTCTCCCCATTTCAAGATCTCATTGGTTGGATACCCAGTGATCTCTTATCTTCTACTTTCAGACCCCGAAGTATAACGATCGGGGGCCCAGGAGAGGTGAGAGAACATAAAAAACACTGTAACTTACCTCTCCTGCGCTCCAACAGGCTTCGGGCCTGTTTGGTGACGTCCCAGATGTCAGCCAACGTCATTATGCGTCGCGACGCCGGCCTTGCTCACGCGAGATCTGGTCCAACATTGAAGATGGCCGAAGTAGCCAGTGCATCGGAGCCAGGGAGAGGTAAGTAGCATTGTTTTTTATGTTTGTATCCTCCCCTGGGTCTCTGATCATTAGTAGAGTATAATAATCGTTCATGGGTGGTCCACAATGGGGCATAATACTGTGTGCAGGGGCCACTATGGGGAATGATACTGTGTGCAGGGGCCACTATGCTGCATAATACTGTGTGCAGGGGCCACTATGGGGCATAATACTGTGTGCAGGGACCACTATGGCACATAATAGTGTGCGCAGGAATGCAGTTTGTGAGGGGGGAGTTGTTGGAAGGGGCAGTCCGGGGGGGGGGGGTTGGTGGACGGTGGTTCCGGGGGGGGCCCATGTCAAATGTTTGCCTTGGGGACCAGCCATTCCTAGTTACGCCACTGGTCACAGGTTCCCTTTGAGAACCCCCAGAAATACTCATTGATTAATATTATAACCCAGATTTTCCATGTTTTACCACTTGTAAGTAGTTTCAATAATTTTTCACACATCATCATAATCTAATAAACTTTACTAATCCACTAGTAATATAACATATACTTACATGTCTGGTGTCGTACCAGGTGGAACAATCTCCAGGAACGCGTCTAGATCTACCACACCTATACTACTCCTTGTGCTGCCATTGCCATTACTGCAAGGAAAGAGCAGACACAAGGATTTATGAGATATTTCTTCTTATTTGATTCTATTTATTCTTCTTCCAAAAATACATATATTGCACTCCAAGGCTGAATAAATCTGTTAAACCTATCTCTCCTAGGTTAAAGTTGTAAAATTGTCCCCATTGTGACTCTATATGAATTCAGGCGATCTCTGTGCTGTTTACCTGCTCTGTCACCTGTTTATTGAAGAGTTATTTCAGGAATTCCCTAAAGATCACAATCATTCATGTAGCACTGCTTAGTAGTGAGAATTACATATTTCAGACACTCATCCATCTCCTATAGAACCTTCACGTTCTTGATAAGAATGCGAGAGCTACAGTAAACACTGACAAATGCATATACTGTAGATTTACAGTACTGTGCAAATGTTTTAGGAAGGTGTGAAAAAGTAACAATGCTTTCAGAAATAAAAGTGTTAATTGTTTTTTTTTTTTTTAACAAAATGAAGTTAATGAGCAAAAGAGAAATCTAAATCCCATCAATATTTGCTGTGACCACCCTTTGTCTTACATTTGCAGACAGGAACTCGGCAGAGAGGTTGTTCCAAACATCTTGGAGAACTAAGCTCAGATCTTCTGTAGATGTAGGCTTGCTCCAATCCTTCTGTCTCTTCGTGTAACCCCAGACAGACTGGATGATGTTGAGAACAGGGCTCTGTGGGAATCGTGTCATCACTTCCAGAATTCAGTGTGCATGTCCCGTACCTTCGGCACTTGCACAGTAAAGCCAGGGTGCACATCCTCTGCTTCACTGAAGACCTGCGCAGGTGCTGAGAGCACCAAAGATAAGTCCAGTGAGACTCATCGGACTCGTCTCTAGGTAGGTATAATTTTTTATTTTTTTTTTTTTTATTGCGGACACAGATGGTTTTAAAACAGGGCAATTTGGGACACTAAACCCCTGGTGTATAAAGACCTGTGGATGGTTTAGTGTCCCACATTGACATGACCGGTTCTGTTTAATTGATAAAAATATACCATTATTAATATAATTATATTATAATATATTATAGAATAATAATAATAATAATAATAATAACAATGATAATAATAATAACTGTTATTATTATTATTATTAATAATAATATGAACACTTCTACTTCTGAAAGCATTGTTACAGCATTTATTCTGTGCCTGCCCATACTTCACGGTAATGTATATCAAATGGATGTTATAGAGATTTCTATATTGTTTGGGGTCTGTGATAGTTGGTAATATTTGCCATTAATGGCTGTACTCCTGCATTTAATTCCTATGCAGGAAAGCAAGACCAGACTTCTCACAAGTGTACAGTAAGGAGGCGTATATTTCCAGGTATTTCTTATTGCACTAACAATTTTCCATGCAGTGTTTAATTCACGGTCTTGTTCAATGGGAAGCAGAGATACTGGATGATATATAAATCCTGCTATTGTTACCTTGTAGATCGCTCGCTCAGCTGTAGAAAACTACTGGTGTCCTCGGGGTTTTCCTCGTCATTCACAAGCTGTGACCAGCTACCTGTGCTGTCCTCACTGCTGCTCAGAGGGGTTGGGAGATCAGATCTCGGCTTTATTTCCGTAGATCTCTCAGTATTCTGCTTTGCATGGCATGGCCTGGTTGAAAACATAACATGTTACAGGTCTATACATATTTTTGGGTTAAGCGGGTAAATACGTTACACCTGGAACTAATTTTTATAGCTGCAATGCATCTAAAATTGTAAAAAAAAAAATGAAGCAACTTTGTAAATCTTAAATAATTATTAAAATTAAGCAATTTTGGTAGAAGGGTTCCTATTTATGACACTTTATTATAATGGTGCTATATGTTGACCTGGGTATGTGTGTATCTGTATCCTACTGTGTATTGACATGTACCTGTTTAGTACACTTTATTGGGGCTGTGCTTTGTATGCCATTGTCCTGTATACAGATGGTTAATGTATTCTCTTTGCACTGTGTGACAAGATCTTGTCTCTCTTTAGGCAACTTTGAGAGTAGCAAAACCTCCATACAAACTGGGTGTTGTACTGTAGGCAGAGCGCAGTACCATCCTGCAGTAGCTATGACATTACACTGGGTCTGTGTGCGCCACTTCATCTGTTCGGGTTTGGTGCTGTTACATATCGACAGCTTGGTGCAGCCTTGTGAAGTGCAGACACTGCGTCACCTGTGAACTGACTAGCCGAATTACTACTGCCAAGTATCGCTTTTGATCAACCTCAGTGAGTTTGCCTCCCATATCTCTCTTCATGGAGCCCCCTAAGATACTTTTTTTTTAATGGCCATGATATGGTAGCTTTAAAAAAAAGTGAAAGTGAATAAGGATATTCACATTTCAGTTTTTTTGACTGACATTTTATATATTTGTCTGTTTTAACAGACACAGACCCAATGCAAATCAATGGGTTTGTTTTTAACTAATGTAAAAAAAAGACTGACATCCGAGTTATGTCCGTTAAAAACAGATCAGTGGGTTGGGTCAAAAAAGACCAATGGTACACACATAACAATCCATTTTTTAAAATATAAAATGGATGGCACTCCGCTGTCAAAAATGAACAACCATATAAAGAATGGATGCAAAATGGCCGTTTTCGCAACTGAGACATGGACACAGTCTTGGGAATATAGCCTAACTCTTGCAAGTAAAACAAGACTGTAAAGAAACTCTGCATTTTCATGAATCTTGCATAACTCTCTAGACATGGTAATAGCTAGTTCCTTGACCATGGAAGAGGAGGAAGCGATCTGTAGCATAAGCGGCAGACATAAGATGATAATTTTTAGCACACAATAATAAAAGAGTAATTCCAGATGACAGTGTGAAAAAGGGATTACAAAATTATGGATTACTAAGTAGTTCTCACCTCACTGATCCCTCACCACTCCTCTTTGGACTCTGCACAGGTCCCCTACCTAGCTCTCTCCTTCCAGGTCCTTCTTGACACACAGGGAGTGACCTCGCAGCACCAGCTTTGACTCATCATGTCCAGTAATTGGATGAGCGGCATTTCCTGTGAGTCAAGATGGACCAGGACATAGAGACCAATGAGTGATCATAAACCAGTAGGATTCCCAGACATTGTGTTTTTTCAGAATCTAACCTGGTAGAACAGGTGCTGGATATAAGACCATGTAGAAAAGACTTTTTTCTTTTTATATTAATAAAGTAGCACTAGTACCTCATGCCTGGATGGCAGATGTTTCTTCCTTCATCCTGTTTTGGAACGTCATCAAGGCAACTGAACTCCTTGGTTAAATGGGCATCATCTTCTCCATCTGTCCCTTCCCTTTGCTCTGTCTCAATTTGTATCAAAGGCACCTCCATAGGTCCACTGGAGGATCCAAGCTGGTGAAGTTTAGACCTATTTAAAACTACACTTTCCTGAATGTCCAGCGATTTGCATCCATTTTGGTGATTATTTTTAAAGCTTCCCTTATTTGTGCTCTCATATGAGTCCTGATGTTGGACTAACAGCGATTTTCCACTCTGTACAATGTCCACAGCCAGTTTGTTGGCATATTGGTCCACATGTGCTGGTGAACCCTTGGGTGATGATGATGCCTCTGCGTCTACACTGTCTGTTCGGTCTGCAATGATTTTATTCTTGCGCATCAAAGCCTCAATAGAACTGGACCAGGTTTCATGGATTAACATATCGGTAGCTTGGTCAGTCTGGCACCTTTGGTATAGACAAGAGTCTGACTTGCAGAGGTTTGTGGAAGAGATAGAGTTTGTAGGTTGAATGTTGAGGAAATCACGGGAGCCACTTCTTGAAAACCCATCTAGAGAGTTTGCTTTGACTGGTGTATTTACAGTCAGACGTGCACTAGATGATCTAGTACAGGGCATGGAAGATTGGCGAAAACAGAAAGGGGTGCGAGATGAGGGGGGCATTAAATTATTTGTCCATTCTGCTGTATTTCTACTGGAATACATTTCCTTACTTTCCTTGTCTATTTCCTTTAACATGTAGAGGTAGAACTCTTCCGTGATACTCTCGGTGCTGGACTGTTTGGAAAGGCAGGTGGGTCTCACATTCAAGTGGCTGTTTCTCCTGGAAATCTGTTGCAAAGCAGAATTCAGGATGCTATTTGCATTTTTCCCAGCATAATAGTCAAGTAAAAGCTCAAATTCTCTTCCTTCATTTTCCATCTGATTTACCATAAATCTAGAAAATTCATCAGTGATACTTTCACAGCTGGACTGTTTAGACACAGAACTGGTCCTACTGAATGGCTGCCCTAACATGTTCCCAGGTCCCAATGTGTTGACAAGATTTTTGGCATCTAAATCTTCCTCTGGGATACTTTCATAGCTAGAGGCTTTACCTCTGCTCCATCTGTCGCAGTGTAATCTGTTCCGTGATAAGTTTTGCCCCTGCCATAGAGAATCGGCAACTGATGACTCTGATAAATTCATTATCTTAGAGGCCACTTCATTGGCGAAAGCACTGACAGGGTCGAGGGCATCATCAAGGTTGATGGACTCATCTACTACCCGGTTCATTAGCCGTTCTTTAAGCTCTGGGTGCTCATCTGTCTTCTTCTTTATTTCACTAAGTCTTGGAGGCCGGTGCCTTCTCACTACTGACCCACCTGAGGATGTATCTTTTTTCCTTTTCACCGTTCTGCAAGGCGTCAACAAACACTCACTCCCTTTTGCCCATGCACAAAACCAAGGCTGTTTCCCATTGGAGTTCTCCAGACATATTGCAGCAATTTCAGTGGCCATAGAAACCACAGTTTCCGCCAAGTCGTCTGCAAAGTCTGTTAAAGAGTAATTACTGATAGGATATTTTACTGGTAGTACGGCCTGAGAAGGATGCAACATGTTACTGCTCCCCGCTGATAAATTAAGAGTGAATTCTTTGGCTATGTGTATATCGCTGAGGAGCTTTTCTTGACTTCCTGAACTCATACCTCCATCCATGCATCCTTTCTCTGGCACACAGTGTCTGCAGTCATCATCTATAATAATACTTTCCCTGGCTCTTTGATCATTGTGGTGCCGTTTGTAGCGCTC
This sequence comes from Leptodactylus fallax, assembly GCA_947044405.1. Lineage (NCBI taxonomy): Eukaryota > Metazoa > Chordata > Amphibia > Anura > Leptodactylidae > Leptodactylus > Leptodactylus fallax. Next base: position 294,329 of record CAMRHE010000744.1, on the reverse strand, counting down.
CCTCCTTAGGCATTGCCTACTGCATGGTGTTTTTACTTGAGTTTGGCTGCCTGTAGTGCTATATGTTTCTACTGGGAGGGTAGTGCCGCCACTCACTTCATTTGAAGCCAGTTTTAGTGGAACTGGTTCAATTCTCTGCTCAAGGTTGCTACATAAATTGGTCAATTGGCTTTTATTTCTGTGAATGGGTTCATCAAGTTGACCATTTTTTTTCTCTAAACCTACAGATTTAGGACTGTCAACTAAAACATTAGACGGCAAGTCTCCACTTTGCACAAGATCACTCATCTTCTTACAAGTGAAATGCATTACATTGAAAAGAAGCTCAGTAGTCGTTGCCACAAAATCGCTTGATGTCGTGGAGCAAGGCTGAACTTCAATGCCTTGCACTGTCTTCTCAGATGAATGTCTTAAGATAGTATCTGATAAGTTGTGTGCAAGGTCATCATTAACCACGTCGCCTACATGAGCAAGTTTAGCAGAGCTCACACTGTTCAGGATCTTCTCATTCATAGACTCTAGAAACTCCCCTACATTCTTATACTGGCAGGGACTGGTTAGTACTAGAGCTGCCTCTTTAAGGAGGGCTTTTGCAATGTTATCTTTCAGTTTTTCCATACTGGTTCCCAAAGCAATGCTGCAGTGTAGCGCTACAGCTGTTGATGCATCAGCTGCCAACAAAAGTCCACTAGATGTGGCGGGATAATGAGTTTGCCTTTGCTCACCTAGGCCACAAACTGCTATGGCACTTGCCACCCGAGTCATCTCACACAAAGCAGATGGCACAGAAAATTCATTACTCTCTATACCACTTGGAAATCCTACAATATCCGTGATGCGTTCTTCCACCCTGTAATTCTCTTTTGCATCTGAGTTTTCATTATGTCCTGAATTATTTGGATCAGAAGGCTGTGGGCTTGAAAGTGTGCCTATTACAGATGCTGCACATGCTAAGGCTACTTCTAAAGTACTCTGAGTGGAGCCAGTATCCTCATCTGTCCAATGGTCGGAATTGTTTGCAAGGTTCTCCTGCTCGGGCCAATGTGACTCATCGACCCATTCTGTTGGGCTGTCACAACTGTCTGGGCTCTGTACTATAACAATTTTTGGAAGATCATTCCATGAGCGAGATGCAGCAGAAGAACTTTCTCTAGAAGTGAGCCCAGAAAGTGCAGAGTCACCAGCTGAAATGGAAAGAGCTGCCTCCTTGGTGAAAGAGTTGTCAGACTGAGACAGCCTAATAAAAGCGTCCTGTAGTACACACTCTGCCAAATTTGTTGCATACTGGCCTGTAGTGGCAGGGTCTTCAAAAGACTCTGTGCATTGATCACCCTCACACAATGTGCTTTGTAGTACACTTTCTATACATTGACGCTCCTTCCTTTCAGTTTTGCACTCGAGGTTGTTTCCTGCAAGAGACACTCTCCTTTCGTCAGAGTTTCTTCTAATCTCCGCTGTAGAATCAACAATGACATTATATTTGTCTCTTCTAAGATTTGTCCTTCCAGTTTTTTTGGATTGAGAATTTTCAGCTACTTTTCTTTTCACCTTCTTGATATCATCGGGAGGCTCTACAACAAAGAGTGTAGAAAAGTAGGTCAGAACTTAAGTGGATCTTACGTGAAGAATCTCCAGTATAAATGTAAAGATCACAAGACACATATATACCACCGAAATTCATCTGTTCATGTCCTACTAAAATAAATGTCATATTTTGGAGAAAACTTAATCGGCGGCATAGTTTCTGTATTTTATTTCAGCATTTCATGCTACATTTCTAACAAATCCAGAATAATGAATGATATATGAAAGGAATATTGGAGCCTACATATGGAAAAAGAAATGAACCATGAAAGATTAGATTCCATGAAAGGTGACTGAATTATGCATTCACATACAGTATGTGTCCCAAACCAGACTCAATAAATAATACTTTCCTAGGAGCTTGGACTGTTTCTGCACTTTCATGGTGCAAAGGTTTCATGGGAAATAACTTTGTACTAGGTTAACAAAGTGAATTTTAGATTCCACACTGTACTTTGGTCTTCCTTTGATAGATTAGTAGAATTTACAACTTTGTATTTCATGCTCATGGGGTTATTAAAAAATAAGTGAACATGTATACTGTCCAGTTATTCTGCGTAGACCAAAATGTATTTGTAGTATCTTAGACCATTATGGCAAAGTATATCTGATAATTGTGGGTTCTCATATTAGATTAGGAACTCCTATGGGTCAGGGGACCCTGATTCTGGAGGTCCCCAGAAGCCATAAATGTCTATTATGAGAATACCCCTTTAATTGTTTGTTGACTTTAAATCTTACAGGGACTGGCAAGCAACTCTACAATGCTATAAAACATGAGGGAAGTCGGATATCAGTCACAACTGGACTCCCTATAGAGAAAGCAGTGAAGGTTTATTACCATCCTTGCCTTGCTGACCCTTGTATACACAAATTTCACAAAGCTTAATGACTGTATATATGCTGTGTATACAGATCAGGAAGCCGCCATGACGTTTTCTCCCCCCAGCCTTGCAGTCATGTGATTGCCAGGCGCAAAGTGAGTGCAGGAGCTGCTGGCTCTCGACAGACCCAGAACAGCTCGGGAGAATGTGTTATCCTGTAGTAGGAGCTACTATATCAGAATATAATATATATTGTAATATTGTGTGTATATATACATACCTCCCAACTTTCAAAGGACAGAAAGAGGGACAAAATATGCACCGTGGCAAATTTAGCTCCACCCACTTCTATGTTGACTCCATCCATTCTCATCTATTTTTCCATGTGCCCCCACACAATATACGTAATACTCCTACAGTCACCCTAACATTATATTCCTCCACATTCTAATGTTCCCCTCCAATTGCCCCACAGCATTAAGTCCCTCTCCTCGTGCCCCAGTTTAAACTGGCGGAAACTAGAAGGGGACATTAAACTGGGGCAGCTGGAGGGTGACATTAAACAGTGGGGGTAGTTGGAGGGGGACATTAAACTGGGGGCAACTAGAGGCAGACATGTCCCCCTCCAGCTACCCTCACTGTTTAATGTCACCTTCCAGCTGCCCCATAGTTTTATGTCCCCCTCCAGCTACCCCCCACGGTTTAATGTCCTCCTCCAGCTGCCCCCAGTTTAATGTCACCCTCCATCTGCCCGCAGTTTAATGTCCCCCCTGCATCTGACCCCAGTTTAATGTCCCCCTTTATCTGCCATCATCTTAATGTCCCCCTTCATCTGCCACTAGCTTAATGCCCCCCTTCATCTGCCACCAATTTAATGTCTCCACTTCATCTGTCACCAGCTTAATGCCCCCTTCATCTGCCCCCAGTTTAATGTCCCCCTTTATCTGCCACCAGTTTAATTTCCCCCTTAATCTGCTTTCAGTTTAATTGCCCGTTCATCTGCCCCAGTTTAATTGCCCCCTTCATCTGCCTTCAGTTTAACTGCCCCTACATCTGCTACAGTTTAACTGCCCCTACATCTGCCTCCAGTTCCCCCTCTTGCTCACACATGCTATCTCTTCGATCACTCTCGTTCCCAGCAGCTTTCTGTGTAACATCACATTCTGTCCTGAAGAATCCAGAATAGCTCCACCCACACAAGTCTGCTCACATGGTCATGACGTCATCAAAGGTCCTTTAGCCCACTAGGATTTAGCATCTACCATTTAGCCTTTACCCTCCCCTAATAAAGTTTGTTAACAGCAAAACACTTCAGGGGCATAGCGGGACAAACTGTAAGCTATGCGGGACCGCGGGACAGCAATGTGATATCGGGACTGTCTCGCCAGATGCGGGATGGTTGGGAGCTATGTATATATATATATATGTGTGTGTGTGTGTGTGTGTGTGTGTGTGTGTGTGTGTGTGTGTTCCGCAGCCCAGATGGGGGGGAACCGCAGGATGGGAGTAGTAGTGGCAGTAGCTGAGCCACCGGATAGGCCGAGTGCCCTCAACCAATCTCCCCAGCTCAGCAACTAGGCCTGACACCGACGAAGGGTGCCTGCTGTGATACCAGATTACCAGATGGTGGTGGTATTAGTTCCCCGGGACACTTCTAGTTGGAGTGGGGTCCTCTCTTACTCTGAGTCGGTGTGATGGTGTTCAGAAGGGCCCTTATGTTAATGCAGGAATGACAGCAGGACTGGGGTAGTAGTTTTCAACTGTATAGTACTCACAGCCTTGAGGGGATGCCCAGTTATGATAAGGCTCTAGTGACATACTCCACTCCAACAACTCAATCTCTAAAACTCAGCCACCTCCAGCAGAGGATACTGGGAGCTGTACTCCAAGGCAGTCCTTCCAGGGGCCTGTTTACCTTGTATTGACAGGTCCCGGACAACACCTCCTGGCAGAGGACTCTTTCTCTCCTCCTGGCACAGTGTCCTAGCGATGGACAGCAGAATTCCCTGTCTTAGGGCTGTCTTTAGATGAGCCTTGGGAAGATTCTTCTCCCTCAGGGGCAGTGTGAAAGCCGTTGGATCTCAGAGTAGAGAGCTGACTTACTCTGTCTCCAACTACTAACTGCCAACTCTAGAACTGAGGCCCCAACGGTTTCCTGGAGACAAAAGTCTCCAAGACCCTGCCCAGTGGCCTGTGATAGGCCAGGGCTGTACCAAGTGTGGGGGACTAGACAGTGGGGGAAACTAACAGGGAAATATAATGGGGAGAGCTGAAAACACAATAATACATGTAACATAGAACATATAGACAGGACGTACAAACACACCGAGAGGCACAAATACAGTGTCCATATTAGGACATCCTCAGATATCAGAGTCTAACATTAGATTAATAGCAGTTTACAACAGTGATACCTGACTTTGATATCTTACTCTGATACCTGTCTTTGATACCTGACTTTGATTCTGACACCTGACTTTGATGTATTTTTGCAGCACAGTGTGTAGGTCACGCCCCTTTACTATGAGTCCACACCCCTTTTTGTACAAGTAATAAAAGTATTTAAAACACTTGATGAATGTGGCGCACAACATGTTAGAGAGGTTATTTGGTGAAAATGATACCAGAATTATGGAGCATTTTACTTGATAAATCTCCACCACTGTATGTGCTGGCTAGCTTGTATGTATATGAAAAACTCAGATGATGTGTGAGTGTGATCTCTGACTGAGTCAGGTATCAGACAACTTTGTGTCAGACAACTTTTTATCAGACTCATGGAGCTCTCAGCCTGCAGCCTTATACAAGTATCTTCTACTCCTGAGTGTGAGCAGTGAGGTCACTCAGAGGTCAGTCATCCTGGCCAATCACAGTGTAACATTGTATGTGCTTCATAGCTGACTGCTGAGTTGTGACTCAATCAGATATGAAAGTCAAAAGTCATCTAAGTTTTACAACCAGCCCAGAAACTGCATAGTCAGGTGTCAGAATCAAAGTCAGGTGTCAGAATCAAAGTCAGGTGTCGGTATCAAAGTCAGGTGTCGGTATCAAAGTCAGGTGTCAGAATCAAAGTCAGGTGTCAGAATCAAAGTCAGGTGTCGGTATCAAAGTCAGGTGTCAGAATCAAAGTCAGGTGTCAGAATCAAAGTCAGGTGTCGGAATCAAAGTCAGGTGTCGGAATCAAAGTCAGGTGTCGGTATCAAAGTCAGGTGTCGGTATCAAAGTCAGGTGTCAGAATCAAAGTCAGGTGTCGGTATCAAAGTCAGGTGTCGGTATCAAAGTCAGGTGTCAGAATCAAAGTCAGGTGTCAGAATCAAAGTCAGGTGTCGGTATCAAAGTCAGGTGTCAGAATCAAAGTCAGGTGTCAGAATCAAAGTCAGGTGTCGGAATCAAAGTCAGGTGTTGGAATCAAAGTCAGGTGTCGGTATCAAAGTCAGGTGTCGGTATCAAAGTCAGGTGTCAGAATCAAAGTCAGGTGTCAGAATCAAAGTCAGGTGTCGGTATCAAAGTCAGTTGTCATAATCAAAGTCACGTGTCAGAGTCAAAGTCACGTGTCAGAGTCAAAGTCAGGTGTCAGAATCAAAGTTAGGTATCAAAGTCAGGTGTCAGAGTCAAAGTCAGGTGTCAGAATCAAAGTCAGGTATCAGAGTAAGGTATCAAAGTCAGGTATCACTGTTGTAAACTGCTATTAATCTGATGTTTGACTCTGATATCTGAGGATGTCCTAATATGGACACTGTACACAAAGACATATATCTATCTCCAAGTGTTTCCTGTGTGTGTCAGGCACCAGAAAGTGGCGCAGCAGGAGATCAGGTCAAGTAATGCTTTGTTCTGCTGAAATTTACTTGCCTCCTTTGCAAATTTCCCCTTCACTGTCCTCTTCCAGTTGTTCAGATGCCGTCAAAAAATCCTCTTCTATTGATGAAACTGAGCAGTTGGTGTCATCCTCGGCTCGCAGCGGGCTTGTGTCTGGCTGTAGATGGCTCTCTTGTGCCAACTCCAAACCCAGGAGAAACTTGTTCAGTTCCAGGATGATGGCATTGGAGGTGTTCTCCATTTTACCCCGCAGCAGCAGACAGACTTCATCTGGCCGCCAAACCTCAAAAATAAATGTAAATTTGTGTCACTGTCACTTCACTCATGCCTCATATTCTGGTAAACTAGCCTGCTCTGGTCATAGCACTACATTTCCTATCTACCTTTAAATTGCTACAGTGATTCATTTTCTTGTATAAATCAGTAATACATTTATGTAAATCTTACTAATGTATTTTATTAACATAAAAAGGTATCTTTTTTCACCTTCAGGCTGTAATTTCCTATATATATAAGGGGGGAAGGGGGGGGGGGGAAATATAATAAAAAAAGGGGACCCAAAAAATAAAAAAAAAAAGTTTAAGATGGGGGCATTTCTTGTTTATACTTTCTGTAAATTCTTCACCATCAAAAATCTGGCCAACGTTTTCTCCTCCTGGGCCTTAAAGAGGACCTTTTATGTCTTCATGAAAGTGCAGTTTCATACAAAGCTAGAAAGCTGCGTTGAATTCAGTGCACTGTCGGCTTTCACGGTCTGTGTACTGGGCTGGATATATTGGTGGCGTTAGTTTCGCGCACTGATATCTCCCCACTGTCAGAAGGGAGTTCGACATAGCTCAGTGTCAACGCAGGGCGGTAAGGAATACCCTCTCTGACAGTACAAGGCTATGTTATAGTATAGTCAGGGGGGGGCCTTCCTTACAGCCCAGCGATGATGCTGAGCTATGAGGAACACCCTTCTAACAGTGGGGAGATATCGTTGCCGAAACTAATGGCACCAATATCTCCAGCCCCGGGGCATATGCCCGGACAGCCGACAGTACGCTGAATTCAGCTTTCTAGCAGTATATAAAACCGCACTTTCATGAGAACATGAAGGGTCCTCTTTAAGAATATATCTAGCACATCTGCCACTCATCTAGACCATGCTAAAGGCCGACAAGGACCAACACATTAGCTGGACATTCTATGGACATTCAATAAATAGCATTATTCATCTTAGATGGCCTTGATCTTCTTTCTATATGCTAGATTCATGCTGAGAGGGGGTAAGGGGGAACAGGAAGCGGGAATGTATCATAATCTGCCTCAGATTGTGTCATTGTATGCCATAATCTGTGGATTCTAAATTTTAAGTTTGGGTCTTTTTATTGATTTCCAGAAACATTTTGGGCAATTTAGATAAATGTCATGTTTTCAGTCCATTGACCCTGATTAGAGTTTCTGATTGTCCAAGCGTTACATGCCAGGTCAACAAGAATGGCAGCACTATTGAAAACAGAGAGACATTACTCAGTATGGAAGAGCCTTTCATAGTGAACAATGTCTTGCTGATTTCAATAGTGCTGCCTATCTTGTTGACCTGGCATGTAACGCTTGGGTAACTGAATGGCCTGATGAAGGTCAATGGACTGAAAACGTCACATTTATCTGAATTGCCCAAAGTGTTTCTGGACTTTCACATACAGGGAGCCTATTTCTTGTGTCTCTGCTTGAGCTGAAGTGTGGGGGTTCTCTATTCATAGGCTTGTGTAAGGCCAGTGAGATGAGATCAGATGGTGAAAGAGAATTGTTCTAGCTACACACCAGGTAGGGACCTCTCACTCAACACAGTTATAAAGAGAAAATGGTCATTAACTAGAGCTGGCAGAGTATAGAAAACAGACCAAAACTACGCTGGTCACATAGTGCACCACATAGAATCCGAATCTACTGCTGCCTAAGGAGAAACTGGGATTTTTTACAATAATGATTTACAGTATACTCTTTAAGATTGTATTAAAAAAAAAGCTCTTGTATTAGGGAACATAGTCTAGCTGAATAGATGGGCAAAGTTTTGTCTCCATTGAATAAGTGCCTGCCTGCAAAAATCTGATAAATGTGAGTGATTGCTGTATAATATGACAGCGTGTAGGTGGAAAGCATGGTGAATGGTGTGCATCATGTGTTAGTGATATGTGTGCATCATGTGTCAAGTGTGTGAGCGGGGGGTGTGTGATAAGAGAGCATTCCCTACTCCATTACTCCATATCCACCAGCCTCAATTTTTGACACAGTAAGGTTTAATCTGGATTCATTTGACAATGTTTGCCCACGGTTGAGACTAGAATGGAGTGGTTTAAATCAAGTGTGTTGTGGATACAGTAGGTGGCGCTGCCTCGGCTCTGGGCAGTTCTCTGCTCTCCCTCCTCTTATAAGTATAGCACAACCACATCTGGTCAGTTACTCCCACTGAAGAAGGTGAAGTTTGCTACTGAAATGTCTGGGATTTCATATGACCTGATTGTCTACATGCTTTAATTTCTTTTGACATGTTTATACCGTCTGGAATATTTTCTAATACATATCCCAGGTAGAGAAGAAGTCTCTCCAGACTCCTAGGAAAGACAGTGAGAGTCCTGCTTACCCCACCTGCATACAGTAATTGGCAGGCTTCTTTGTACATACACTGATACAGGGCTCTCCCTGACAATCATCCTATATGTGGGTGGGGTAAGCAGGACTCTCACTGTCTCTCCTAGGAGTCCTGTTAAGATTTACTTAAAAATCCTTTATAATCTAATAACACCTATATATCACAGAACTCAGTATCTCTCCCTCTGTCATATGCTGCTGTCAGGGCATCAGAAATGAGGTTTACTTTAAAGGGGTTATACCGTTTCTAAGATTGATGGCCTATCCTTAGGATAGGCTATCATTAATAGATCTAAGGGAGTCCGACACCCGTGGGCCCCAGTACCTGCACTCACTGCTTCAGTTTGTACGGGAGTGAGCAGCTCAGCTCTCCCGCGCTGTCTAGGTACTGGTGATCTGCATGGTCCCAGGTGTTGATCCCTAAGGATAGGCCATCAATCTTAAAAAAACAGATAACCACTTTAAGGAATATCAAGGGTTATTCTGTAATTCTAGCTGTGCACCAAAAATTCAAAACTATAAAATTCACAAGAAATCATTGACTATACATAGAAGATAAATGAAAGTATGATATGGCACAATACGCCTATACACATTTATGTAAACAGATAATTCCATCAATTTATGTTAATAGATGGAAATGTTTGGGCATTAAATAAAATTTTCTTGTTAGACTTGAAAAGCTTCATTTTATGGTAAATAAAGAAAACTGCCACATTACTTGTGATGTATCCCTTGAGGTGGGAGTGTAATGGCCCTATTGTGAGGATATGAATACAGCACTTTACAGGTAGATAAATAGGTGCAGGACGTACCACGCTGGTGTAGAGCGGAAGCTATTTAGGGAACTCACTTTTGTTTGATGTGATGATTCGGTTTCACTGTGGGACGTGTAAGTGGGCTGTAATGGTCTGTTTCTGGCATTAAAATAATATAAATAACATTGGTAATGATGGGAAATTGCAGAGCATGAAAAATAGATTTCGCTGGAATGGAACAGGAGAAATTATTGGATCTAAGTGACATGTTTGTGGCAGATAAAAATATACACATGGATTGTCGCTCACATCACAGGATGAGGAGGAAAAATATTGTAGATATAGGACTAGTGCTGCATAGTATAGAGAGGGGCCAGATTAACCCATTTTTTTCCTCAGACACACACTGGGGTATCCATGGTTTTACTAGTGAGTGATACTAGAAGCAAAGTCATCGTGAGGACTGATCATTTGTGTCTAGAAAGGCTTCTGAAGTAAATATTTTGTCTGCTAGTATAAAAGAACAGGTCTCTTTTTTTGGTCTAAGGCGTGGTCTGGGGAGAAAAACATTGATGTAGTTGGTGTGGCTGAGACGTGGCCATATTCCTCACATGACTCAGCTTTTCAGGGTTTTACACTTTTTCGCAAAGACAGGATTAAAAGGAAGGGAAAGTGAAGAGGCAAATGTGGGTGAAAATTGTGAGGATGTGGAATCCTTGCGGGTGGAATTGCATAAGGATGTGACCACTGATAAAGTACTTTTTGGCATATTCTATAGACCCCCCCAACATAACTGAGGAGTTATAGGGTCAGTTGTATAAGAAAATTTAGTGGGCAACACAGGTGGGTATGGTGGTCTTGATGGGAGATTTTAACTACCCAGATATTGACTGGGGTCATGATACTGCATCATCTGCAAAGGGAGGAAATTCAACAACTTCTTGCAGGACATTTTTATGGTCCAGGTGTAGAAGATACAACTAGAGGCAATACTCTGCTGGATCTGATCATTTCTAATAATACGGGACCTGTTGGAAATGTCACTGTTGGTGAAAACCTTGGTAATAGTGACCATAATTTAATCAGATTCCCCATAAATTGTAAGCAAACAAAGGTTGGCAGGGCAAAATCCCTCAATTTTATGAAAGCCAATTTTTCCAGGTTAGAGGGAGTCTATCACTGACCCAGCTACTTTAAACTGTTCCCATATTGCTGTAGATGCTATTGTGGATGTGGAGAAAAAGCACTTTTATTCTTTATTCAAATGAGGATCTTGGAGCACCCCTGGGGCTCTGAAACATAAGAAAGGTATGGTTTTCATTCTGCTCACAGCATCTATAGCACTATGGGAGCGGTTTAAAGTAGCTTGGGGCAGTAATAAACTCCCTTAAAGGGCTGAACTTCAGGATATAGACTGGAAGCAGCTATTGTCAGATAGTGATACAGAGGTTAAGTGGGCAACATTTAAATCTACATTGAGCAAGTATATAGCAAAATGTATAGCTATAGGGAACAAGTATAAACATCTTAAAGTAACCCCCCATGGCTTACAGCTACAGTTAGTAGGGTGATAAACAATAAAAAAACAGACATTTAAAAAATATAAATTCGAAGGGTCAGATGTAGCCTTTGAGAATTACAAAACGCTTAATAAAATCTGTAAAAGGGAAATAAAATCAGCTAAAATATATAATAAAATGCAGGTAGCTAAGGAAAGCAAAACTAACCTCCCAATTTTTTAAAAATATATAAATGCAAAAAAACAAGGTCAGAACAGGTAGGTCCCCTAAATAATGGTTTGGAGCAGAGATGGGTGATTCGGTTTGTACCGAGCCGGGTTTTTCACAAAACCAAACAAATGGAGATTTGTCTCAGACGAGACATTTTCAGCAAAATGAAAGGTCTACTTTAATAGGCCATTGGGTTGAAAACTTCTTAAGTAGACAGTTTATACCTACTTGTTGGTTTTCTGGAACCTGCCCGCATTTCCTGTTAGATAATCCACTTAACAATACAATCTCATTCTCTGCTAGCTCTTGTGACCGCATGGAGTTTATCAACCTCTGTAGATCTGGAGACACGTCATCCAACTTCTGAAAAACAGGGCAAATGTGGTTTAGGTACATAAAAAAGAAAAGGTCTATTAATTATTGTGAATTATATCACTACATAGAGGTAAATGGAAGTTTAAAGGGATTTTCCTATGAACATAACCATCTTTAAACGTGTAGACAATTAGAAGTTAAACATTTTTACAAATATAAACAGTTCTGCATAACATTATGCAGGATTCTGAAGATTTTCTCTAACCATCTTAGAGGTGACAGTCTGCTGCTTTAATCAGATTTAATGCCATTGGAGATGACCATGAATGTAGGAACGTTCTATGGTCTGGGACTTGTCAGAAACAGTATGGAGAATGTGATTTACCTTCTGTAAAGCTTCATGACTTGAATCCAATTTTAGGTTAACAAAACAGATCTAAAAAAAAAGTAAGGGTTAATTCAGATTTTATTCATATTCAACATAAAAGAGAAATTACAGAAATTATCTATCTATCTATCCATCCATACATCTATCTATCTATCTATAATCTATCTATCTATCTATCTATCTATCTATCTATCTATCTATCTATCTTTCTCTCTCTCTCCATATATATATATATATATATATATATCCTAAAAGGGCCATTGCTAATGAATAAACTGTCTTGTTAATGTGTAATATGTTCTGCGCTTTTATATTGTTTTATGGCTTTTCGCACTTCCCAGTGTTATGTTGGTCACTCAGGAGTTAACTAGCCATTCCTATTCTGCAATGTGAATGGAGTGGCTTCTGCTCTGAGGTTTCTATGAGGTACATCTATCATTTGGGCCTGTTTTTAGTGAATCTAAAGTTATCATTAGTCAAGGACACTGAATTATAGGGGAGCGCTTTCAGCTCTTCTGGTTAGTTAGTGGTGGTTAGGGCTACAGTGTGCAGTCCCATGTCATTGGCCCTCTGCTAGAACGATAAGCTTTTTTAAAAACTACTTTTGACCAAACAACAGTGAGAAAACTTTAGTTTCCATGGCCAAAGCATGCCCAGCATTTTCTCAAAAGTGGTTGGAAAGAGAGTTGCCCCAGATTGTCATGGTGGAAAGGGACAGATAAGTTGTGGAAGGGGTGAAATACAGATGCAACTCCTGTCCATGTATGTAAAGTGCCAAAAGTGTGAAATCTGTTTGCTTGTTAGTGAATGTTCCTCTATGTTGCCAGGTTACTGGAAGAAAACCTACTAAGTAAACTGGTCTGCATCCTGTAAGAGGATTTGGCACCAAAGCCACCATAACCAGAGAGAGATCAAGGGGTCACCATCTTGTGCCTTCTCCACCAGTAGGAACTCCACAATGCTAGCTCCTGGACATTGCACTTTTACCGCTTTGGTACTTTTGTACTGCAAAATAGCAAATTTTCTCAGCTACGCCAGGGTCATGTCAATAAGGCAAACTCTTTCTATATGCCCTTTTACAAAATATGGTCATCGTAGAGAGGATTCAGTGCTTTGTGGAGCTGGCCTGGCAATGTATTATATAGTCGCTCATCTTCTAGATCCGTCTCCATTTGAAATAGGGGTTGTCTTGATGGAACATGTTCACACCTTACACACCTTTATTTTACAAACCTTCACATACAAACCTTTACTCATGCACTTTAACCAATTGTTGTATGTGTTATTCCACCTTATATCTGATGTGTTAACTATTGTAGAGAGGTGTTCTTTCACTTCGTATGCCTCAGCGGTATAGACTGAATTTTTTTAATAACATACATTAAATCCTTGAGTTGAAATAAACTCTTCCGCTGTCATACATCACACTTTGTATTGTTACATGTTGAAAGCCTGCCTGTGTGTCTCCCCATTATTACCACACGGTATATTCTTAACCAGTGCATAATTACGTAAAGGTCTTTGTGTTTCCAGCATGTTTCTAAAAGCTCGGTACGCTGCCTGTTTGTTTAAAGTTTTAAGACTGAACCCCACGCAGTGTATGGCAGAAATGTGACAGAGGTGCACAGCTTCAAGCATAACCAAGCACAAAATAATTACTGTATTTCAGCATAAATCGGGGAGGGGGGAAAAGTTGTGAATAAGATGCAAAAGTATAAAAAAACATAGAAAATAACAAACATAAAAAAAAACTACGCTGTACAAAAATAAAGATTCTAAATAGCTGTTAATATTACTGTATACATTTACAGTCACCTCCATAAGCCCTATGTAGACTTTAGGGCTATAAACCCAGTTTTTTTATTTCTCCCTCCAGTTTTGGATTATTTATTTCATTAAATATTCGTCGGGAGGTTCATTCTTCTGGTATTTCGCAGGAAATAAAGAACAGTGTCATGCTGTGTCTATTGTTTGAGGGACCCCATTGACTATATTGGGGTCCGTCAAGTGTCAATTTTTTTTCTCTAAAATCGCCAGACTTGTGGGACTTTTTCGGCTTTTTCTGATGGCTCTGTGCCAGACGGACAACTGGTGCAGATGTGAATGTAGCCTTACTATATCCCTACATATAGATACAATATTAATTGCCTCTAGTACAACTATTATAGGCAGAAGAAATTGGAACTGGACACTGTAATTATATAGAAGATTAGTAATTGGTTCCAAAGCCCTAAAATGTCAACCCAAAATAATACAAAGTGACAATTAAAGGCAAATATTTACATAACTAATACCAATGAAGACAGACTTTACATATAAATACAGAGCTGGGGAAGCTGAAAATGACGCTCTACAGAGGACAGGAATTTCTTCAGGATCCAGTATAGTATACACAGGAGCAGATTTATGAAGATTGATGTTATCAACGCCAGTCTTCATAACCCCATCGCTGCCGGAGGGTGCACTTTATTCATGACAAGGGGCATGTCTCCCCATAAATGATGCACAGACTCTCTACTGGACAATGTGCCAGGAAGGGAAATGTACGTCAGCTCAGATTTCTGGCGTAAATTATACTAAATGGTCATGCACCCATATCACAGAAGTGGTGAAGTGGGAGCAAAAGTAGAAAAGTCATAAATCGGTGTTATGCCTTATACGCAATAAATCTGGAGTACATGGGATAATAAATATGCCCCTCTGTGTACCATAAAAATAACATAGAGCTGCCCTCATCTTGTGTCCAAAGGGGCAGTTCATCCTGGCATAGGTGTGAGCAGTACAGGACATGTAGTACTCCATTGTTCCATAAGGAGGCACTACTAGTCAGCCAATGAGTGCATGTACTTCACTAATACAGGGGTTTTACCAATAAAATACCCTTTCTGATTGCTTCCCTACTGAATACAATGGGAGGAGGAATCCACTTCAAAATCACGCCAAAATTCCTACATGTGAACATACCCTAAAATGTTTCACATATTTACAGAGAAGTGCACTGTACAAATTGTATTCATAGTACAAGATACTTACTAACCACTGTCTACCATGCAGTAGGAATCTTACAATTAGATGCAATGACACTTTTACATCTGCTTAAGCATGAGCAGTAGGCACATGGCCCATAATCTCAACAGCCGCATTGAGTGATGGTTACCTCTACGCTACAACTCAGGCCACAAGTCTCATACCAACTAGATCACTAATATTTCCAATGTGCACTTACACATAAATTTACTGATCTTTGCTGAGTGCAATATTATAAAGTAACGTTCTAAGAATTCTTGAAAGTTATGAAAAGGTCAAACCATTGCAATCTGCAGAAGTTATAAAACATAAGAGCTTTCAAGAACGTAGATGGCAATTCATTTAAAAGAGCTGCCGTGGTAGATTATTTTGTAAATGAGCGTGCTCTCTAGTTCAGTAAATGTCTGCAGGAAGAGATGGGCCATCTGCTATTCTACCTAGAGCATCCGTGTAATGTTGCGATCTCCGCAGGAACTTCACTGGCATATGTTGGTATAAGTATTCCAGTGTGTGACCCTCACACGTATTGCCTGATTACCCCGAGGGTGTACAGACATTTACTTGGGCAATGAATATTTAATTTGGAAACCACAGTAAAACGAAAAATCCAGATAGTAGAGATTAAGAACATCACATATAGCAGTGATTCCCAACTGGTAGCCTAGTACCCAACGAGCAGCCCTCACGTGGCTGATGTGTGGTCCTGGGGAAATGCAAATTCTTATGGTGCAGCTGCTTTACCTAAGATCAGGCATGTGAACTGTTTAACCTAAGTGCTGCCAATTACAGCAATGTAAAGTAGTCTAATGCTTAAGTACAGTATGTGCTCACCCCTTGCCCAGGCTCTGGCTGAATGTGATGTGCAAAGCCTTTGATGGAGTCAAGAGCCTCACTTCATTGATAGGCCAGCATTTTTTTGAAATGGGAATAATCCCTTTAAAGGGGTATTCCTGTTCCTTGATAATGATGATCTATCCTCAGGATAGGTCATCAATAAAAGATCAGTTGAGGTCAAACACCCGGGACCCCTGCTGACCCCTGCACAGTGCTTGCATAAGCACCCTTGCAACAGCTGATCAGCAGGAGGACCTGGTGTTGGACCCCCACTGATCTCTTATTAATGACTTATCCTGAGGTTAGGTCACCAATAGGAAGGGACTGGACAACCCCTTTAAAGGGCTTATCACACTGAGGTGTCCACACTCTAGCCTCATGACAGTGGTTGGGGAAAGACTGCTAATCTGTGCTTTGTCTCCCTTGAAAACACCACCGGCAGCAGAGATTAGCATTCGTGGAAAGTTTAGTACAGTGATTTTGACACAGGTATTGTCTTTCAAGGGATACAGTGGCCAGGATATCACTCCAACAGTTGTCAGTTGACAGTCATCTCCAGCTGGCCATGGGCTCTCTACCTCTCTGAGCCCAGTACACCCCTGCCAAGCTAACATCTATAAATGTTTATTCAGCTCATAATCAGCCCTAAAAGATTAAGCCTGGTGAGGGTCCTCAATCTTCATACAGCCCATAGTTTATGGTAGTCTTAATCTGCCTTCTTTGCATACTTGTTAATAATGTAATTTGTCAGGGGTCTTTTTTTTCCAATCTGAAGAAGCCTGATTTGTCCAGTCTCTCATGGTAAGAGACCCCCACCCAATCCCTGGGCTTCTCAGTTGTGTTCCATTTAATGTATTTGGAGCCATATTAATACTCCAACCTTAGTGCATTATATTATATTTATTTCTAATTGTTTAATTCCTTTTTTTTATACCTAAATTTATATTCACAAATATTTACATACATTATAATTGATATCGTTCTTGTTCCTCCTTCCTTATTGTGTTGTATAAACTTTATCCAAATATGTAAATATAGTTCAACATTAAAAGCATTTTTGCTGACACTGAGTTTTTCTATATAACAAGGAAAGGGTCATCATAATAAAATATTCTCCACACTATTTTCTCAAGAATATGACAAGCATTTCATTATTTTATGTTGCACATACAAAAAAGAAATTAACTGTCCATGAACTAAACCTAAACTCATCTTCCTCCCCCATTGCTGCAGTTTTCTTCCTGCATAAAAAAAAAATAAAATAAGAAAAGGAGAAATCTGATTAAAAAGATCACTGAAACTCAGCCAGAAATAATTGACGATAATTAAAGGCTTAGGCAGAATCCTTTTATCTCGCTCATAATCATCTGAGATATTTTAAATCTTAGCTGATACAATGTCTAGCTTAAATATTAGCCTTCTGGAATCCTTAATTTTTTTTTATATATAATTTTAATCTTGTATTACTGTATGTCCTTGTGTAGAGGTTGTGTAATTTTCACTTAAGTGCCTGTTAGTGTTTGCACATTATAACTCACTGGATTAGGATCATCATCACCATCTTGAGATAATTATAAAGTGCTGCTTGAGCCAAGATAATCAGTTTTAACACTGACAATAGATGACGTACTTTTGTAGACAGGATAACACTAAGGCTGGATTCACACCAGCGTTTGAACTCCCAAAGGGGTTTCCATCCCCAAAACTGCTTGAAAAATGCAGAGAGAAAAGCCCTGCAAGCAGCTTTTTTTCGGGCAGAAACCCAGCTGACCCCATTATAGTCTATGAGGTCTGCAGGCTTCTGCAGGTAACCGCTTTTTAAGTGGATTAGGTTTCCGTTTTTCGGGTCCCCAAGCAGATTTTTTGTGCACTATTACTACTAATTGTTTCACACTTACCATTGGGTGTCCACTGTTCTGATCTGTCAGAGGGTCAAAACAATGGACAATACAATAAAGTGTACCTAAACTTTTAAGCAACTTTCTTTTGATTTTCTGGAAGCATTTAGATGTTGGCTCCTTTCCATGAAATCCTGCATTAAAGCCGACTTTCTGTCCTCTATGTATTCCCCTATTTTTGGTAGTAGATATATATATATATATATATATATTAATATTATTATTATTTATAGTAGTAATATAAAATAGTTGAGGCTGGAGAGGGGGCATTTAAAACATGTATGTCTCAGGCAATATAAAACGTAAAACTGGGGTTCTGGTGTCATATGAATGATAAAATCCTGCATTATTCCTGAGATATCCCCAGTTGAAAACAGAGTTGGCGTTGGAAGCAGATGCATATAAATATTCCAATTCCAACTTTATTTTCAGCAGGGAATATCTCCAAAAATAATAAAGATAAAATTCTGATCTATGAGAATCTCCTCTTTTATAGGACACCACAATCACGGTTCTATATTTTATAATGCCTGAGATATAAGTGTTTGAATCCCCTTCCCCAACCTCAGCCTCCCTGTATTATACAAGAGCCATACACCAGAAAGAAACAAAGAGACAATCAGGAAATAATAGGTAAGGGACAAAAAGTGTATTTCAGTGCATGGAAGGGAGTCCAAATTTGTTTTTAATAAAGTATGTTACAAAATGTATTAATATTGCAAATACTACCAAAAAAAATCAAATGTTGTAGAAAAGTTTAGGTATGTTTTAACGTTTCCTTGATTGATGGGTAGAAATGGAAAACCTATTGTCCATCATGACTGACTTCAATCATATAATAAAAAAATCGCAGGTCCCTTCTGTCAGCTTTCTGGGGTTTTTTTTGTTTTTCTTTTTATTTAGATGGAAAAACATGAAAACAGTGAAAATACCCATAACTTAACTTTTACATTAAAAAGTTACACAAGCCACAGTTAAAAAAATCATAATCAATATCAGTAACACCATACACATCCCATTTTTAGTGTATGTATGTACAGTCTTACCAAGATAACATGATGGTTTTATCATACAACCAATAAAAACCCTGTCATCAGATATAAACATACGGTCTTGCCCTTGCTCCCACAAATTAACTTCCATCCTGACAAGGCCAGTCTCAGTACTCACATGTCACCTCTGATCTGCAGTCTTTTGGGCATGTTTCATTCTAAGTGTGTCAGGACTACTTAGGGGATCTTTAAACTATAGTGTTGGACGCACTACTACTATCATGGCACCATTACTGTTAAGGGTACTACATGTGCCCCTAATTAATTATAGAGGCACTATCTGTACCCAATTGTTCTGGAGTGCAACTTGTGGTAGTAATTACTTGGAGGGACACTATTATTTTGGTAGGGCACTATGTATCTGGCACTATTATTAATGGGTCACTATCAATATGGTAATATTAGTTTTGGGGTGACTATAGTTATGTTACTATTATTTTTGCACTATTGCATTTGGGGCCGCTGGACAGCACAGCAGATACAGTATTAGGGATAGCAGTAGAATGACACTATTAGGGCACAAGGATAGTGAGTTTGTGTTGCAATGGTGGTCAGGATGGTGGAACGGTGAAGAACCTTAAGATGACTGTAAAACAAACTCTGTAGACGAAAGTTGAGGTTGGAAGAAATCTATATAGTGGTTTGGGGTGAATGGAGAATATAAGGATAAAAAATGTCTACAATCAGAGATTATCACCTGTGAGGCAGTCTATGCGCAGTAGCTGATGTGTGTTATGTCTGTGACTGTGTCTGGTCAGTGTAGAACTGTGTATTCCAGTGTGTTCTGTAGAAATTAATTTCCATCCAGGATTATGAGGGAAATTTATCAGTCTCAACGTACTGTCCTCTGGAGCCATACACTTCTTACTGAATTAGAGAGAATCCCCGGTAATCCTTTCCCCACTCACTTTCCAAAAAAAATGTGTCCTGGACATTGGGAAAAGGTAGAAAGTCAGTGAGCTTATCCCCACTCCTTCCCCCCCGTGTCTTCTGAAACTCCAATGATGCTCTTAATAATTTACACTATATTTTCTACTTGCTACCAAGTAGATCTCAAGATCCTCCCAAACAGTAGATCTCCTCTTCTCTAGGTTTTCCTACCCCTCATTTTAAAGAAGAATTCATGTAAAACTGAAATAGGATAGATATCTTTGATCTTTGGTTTGTCATAGATGATATTGTGAACAGCCAAAAAAAAACAGTCAAGTGGATCCCTGGCCAAACCAAATAATATAATGCTTGACTGAATAGACGTTACATCAGGACACTCCAGGCTACATAATCCTCTATGAGCTAAACTCACAAGGAGCTGAAATCTCTCAGTTTTCCTGATGTTTGCAACAATGTATCACCAAAGGTAAAATGTAGCAGCCGGAAGTTCAGGCTCTGTAGCTCAAATATAATAAAAATAATCTCTTTAAATAATAAAGATTTATTTGAAAATTATATCATGTATGTTGTATAAATCACCAACATTAATGCAGCCTATAAATGTAATTTATACCACGCATATTGTATTTTATTGTTGTGGTGAAATAACCAACATCTGACTTGTACTTTTTGCTGCCTCTTCCATCCTATGACTCATCCTCTTCTTCCATATCACTGCACTCAAGACATAAATCCCTGTGTGGCACTAACCTTTCTGTATCCCTATTTAGTTACAAATAACTCAAATTGCTTAAAGTGTACCAAACTTTTATGACATATTACATAAATCAATATGTGACAACAGCAAACTTTGCAAAATATTTTATAAAAGAAATATACTTCCCTCCAGTCTTTGCATTATGTTTCATACAAAACCAACCAATTCTAGGAAAACACAGGAACACATTGTCCTTGCTGCAAGAACCATTGTTGCAAAAGTCTTGGAAAAGTCATCAGCCAGGCTCATGATGTGGAAAGACATTATGCTTCTGTAACCTTAACTTGGGAAAAAAATGAGGAACAGCAGGACTCCTTAGGAACCTGGTCGATTTACATCCTGATAAAACAAAGACTTACTATCTTTTAGCCACAATACGACTTCTAAGGTTGCTAAATGCTAGGTGACAATACTAGCTGTAACTGTATGCATAAGCCTCATGCTCAAAGAACTGCTAAAGTCCGAGAGATGATCCTCTCTAAACTTCCAACATTTTATTTATACACAGGTTTTTATAAAAACACACAACATATGAAGCTGCATCACTCATGACTTCATTTAACCTCCTCGGCATATCCAGACACAAAAGTTAATATTTTTTTTTTCGAGTTTCTTCCTTCATCTATGTACAGCTTAATTTTACCATCATCTTGTGAAATATTACATCATTTTAATTATCTTCTTGATTCTTATTTAAAGAAAAATTATAAAACCAATAAAAAACAATTAGAAAAAAAAAAGAAAGAAATATGCTTCATTCTGTACTTTTTTTTTCCTCCTTCCCCTGTGCTGATCGCTGTTTCTGAACACATTCTTCAAATCCATACACTGTACAGAGCTTACAGTTCAGCTCATTGAAGTCTATAAGGAAGGGAAGGTTAAAAGCCAAAACTTCAAGTCAGTGATCAATCTACTCATAGAGCTGGGTTATCAGGCGAAATATTATCCAGCTCTGTGAGAATATAAAGCTGTCACTTGAAGCTTTTCTCAGCTCCTTATCTCAGCTCTTTGCTCATTTCTTCCCCCTCCCTGTCTAAAAAAATGGTCTGCAGTTGTATGCTGTGTATGGTCTACAGAGTATAGATTTGATCAGTGTATTCAGAAACAGTGATCAGTGCAGGGGAATGGGGAAGGAGATAATAGGAGAAAGGAGAACTTTTCTTTAATAAAATGTATTACAACAATTCATTTGATTTGTGGGCACTATAGAGGGTGGCCAGGGGGAACAATATAACTATTGTGGGTGTTATGGAGACAACTAATGGAGGCACTATTACTAAGGTGAGCACATTCAGGATCATTATTAATTTGGGGAAAACATGTGGGACACTGTTATTAAAGGGTTCATACTGGTGCGGCATTATTACTATTGGGGACATCATTGTAGCAAGTATATTGAGTCTTATATGTTCCTAAAGAAGAAGTCTGTTACAAATATCTTTTGTCAGAAGTTCCTTCCCTTATGTGAACCTCTGATTCACTGAAGTGCCCCATCTCCATTTATAGCAGTCATTCACTTATGCAGATGATGTCACAGCAAAGTATTTATATGCAGTTCCAACATCTATTCCTTGATAGGATTGCAGTAACAACCTATGGCTGCTACTGTGAAGCCATGGTGACCGATGCCACAGTGATTTCAGACAACCATTTCCCACAATGTTGGTCTGTGAAGCTGTCTTCAGTTACTGAATGGAGTGGGTGAGCATCGGTAATAGGCAAACATGGTGTAGGGTCACAGCTAGGCTTTTAGTTCACTGTCTTAAGCTGACTGTAAACATGAGATAACTGAGCTCTTACTCGACAACTATCTTGCCTGACTCCTCCATAGACATGCACACTTGGCTTGGCATATATCTTGAACAGCAAGAGGGGTTAAACTACTGCCAGGCCTCAGCCCAAAACTATAAGGGTTGGGCAGTAGAAGCCCAATATCTTCCATGAGGGGACAGTCGGAAAGCCTTCATGCACATTACACAATTAGTGACTTGTGTTTGTACCTCCTTGGCACCATGCCTCCAGGGCACATACCCCCTAGCCACTCCCATTTACTCCCATGCATGATGCAGTTATGAATATTGTATGTATTTTCACTCATCTACATGTTTTCCATTGTCTAATGTTATTTGGTACACTGCACAGTTTTGTTGGGCATTACTTTAAGATGCAGAAATTGGTTGTTACTTGTTCAAAATAGAAGCAGAATAAATGCTAGCTAACCAGTCAGTCAGTGTATCGCTGGCAAAAAGCCGAATTAACATGTGCATATAAAGTATTAATGAGAACAGAAGTCTTACTTGCAAATGTTTGCAAATTCATGTGCAAGCTTTAAAAGTACAAGCCAAAGTCATTAAAATGATGATTCTGACGGGAATTAACAAGATTTTTTGCATAGAGATGTATATATAATGCATAACTTGAATGTAACATCCTTGCCCGTACGGGCTTTGGCGTCATCCTCCGGCCACATTCTACGGTGCAAGAGGCGTGTCTGGCTATGATTCCTTGTTTTAAGTTCTTCTGGTATTGTCTGAACACTGCCCTATTCCCTCACCTCTGTAATTGATTTTCCACCACACCCATCTCCTTCACCTTGGTTTCCCTCTGCTCCTCTAATAGTTAATCTTAGTCTTACCTGTGTGATTGACAGACTATCTGCCAATCAAGTCTGGGAAGGGTTATTCCTTCCTATTTATTGTTTGCTCACATTCACATTGGTGCTTGCTATTGCCTCGTGTGTGCTATTTACTCTTTGCCTTTTGTTATCTCTATATGTATTCCTGACCTCTGGCTTCACTTTTGACTATTCTCTCGGATTTTGATTCTGTGCTGCTCGATTGGTACAGACTCCCTGGCTAGCTGACCTCCCTTTTGTTGATGTTTGTCTTGTCTGCATGTCATCACTTATATTAAGAAGGGATTGCCACCCAGTTGTCTTCTGTCGCCTAGGACAGATCAGGCAAGTAGGCAGGGACAGGGGGGAAGTTCAGCTTAGGGCTCACTGTCTTGTCGTTCCCCTCCCCCCAGGGTTCACCAGCAGCTACTGGGGAATTGCTCTTCTAGAAATTCCCTTACACTGAAAGATGCATATATAATGTATAAATTGGGGGGCAAAAATTTTTAGAAGGGGATCCAGGAATAAATCTAGTGAGAAAACCAGATGTTCCAAAGCATATTCTATATAAACAAGTGTTTTCAAAAACATAGAAACCTTGCAAAAAAATTATTGTACAGTGTTAATACTAGCAGGAGACCTAGTTATATACACTCATGGATAAAATAGTAAAAGACTTTCTATTGGCTTCTATTGTCTTCTGTGATATCATGCTGGAGCAAATCATTACACATCATAAATTCTAGTTAGCTCTGCTACCCTACATCTATACTTCTTATCAATGAGTTAGTGAACAGAATGTCCTATGTATAATGTATCAATTCCAAGCCAATCTCATCAGTAAGTACTGTATGTAAGTCAGATTACAGAAGGTCATCACATTAGCAGACCACACAGCCAATGGATACAACATCCTCAAATATCTATGAAATGTCCAGTTTTTAGCATGGCATCTTGAATATTTTTTTTTCTGAAAACTCAAGAGCCCAGTCTGACAGTCAGGTCTTCTC
Organism: Leptodactylus fallax; assembly: GCA_947044405.1. Classification (NCBI taxonomy): domain Eukaryota; kingdom Metazoa; phylum Chordata; class Amphibia; order Anura; family Leptodactylidae; genus Leptodactylus; species Leptodactylus fallax. Next base: position 270,194 of record CAMRHE010000744.1, on the reverse strand, counting down.
TTTGGGTCTGTAGGCTTCTCAGTGATGAGTTCATGAATTTTGTGATATTATTTTGGCTGTTTTCTTTCCTATTTGTCTTTTTTCTGCTTATTTTCTGTTGCCAATATATGCTCCTGGGGAAGGTTTCTGGTGAGAGTCAGTCTCCTTTCACCTCTGGCAGCTTACAACATATATATATATATATATATATATATATATATATATAAAGCATTTTCAGAACATATATAACATATATAGCACTTTCTTAGCTCCCCTGTAGGAGCTCTACTCCTTCCCTGACAATGGCAGCTAGCTGTTTTTATTGGATGCTCTGTAGTAAACACAGGATCACTATGCAGAGACCTGGTTGTTGGGAGAGTGACTGAATATGTGTGTCCTCCAGCACACAGCTTAATAGGTGGGCATTCACATTGCTATACGCTTTTACCACCAGATGGTGCCAAACCATATAAGTAAATGTCTTAACTCTTCACTGGATCATTTTTACTCATGTAAATAGCAAATATTATTAAAATAATGACACCATATTTAAAGAGGACCTTTTATGTCCTTTAAGGTAGGGCGTGTTATATGCCATATCAAAGCTGACTGACAAAGCAGTGCACTTTCAGCTTTGCCAGTATCTTCCCTATTTGCAGAGATATCAGTGTCATCAGTTTTGGCTACTGCTATCACTGCACTGTCAAAAGGGCTGGAGTCAGATCTCAGCGTCATCGTGGGCAGTGAGATACCCCCGGATTGTACACTTTTATGGGCTTGTACTGTGAAGGGGGTGTTCCTCACAGGCCAGTGATTATGCTAAGCTGACCCTTACTGTGCTCAGATTTCTGTCTCAGTCTTGTTAGCTGCATCATACCCTTCATTCCAGTGTCCCTGGATCTCTTATATTTTGTTCACTTGGGCTTTTCTCAGCTATTTGTTTTCTATTTTACAGTTACTCCTGGAAGAATTACATGTAAAGAAACCAGTAGTAGTAATAATGGATGGGGATGGGGGCACACTGCACTGTATTGTATACACCCCCTGCCTCAGAGAGAGATGCAAAATGTGCTGCAGCCATAAGGCCATATTAGCAGCATAAAAATTGATAGAAAACCATTTCTGAAGGCTTATACAGCCAGAGAACAGGTTGCCAAGCGAGAGTCTGCAAGAACTCAAGTACCCTTTAAGGGGTTTACTTCTTTGTCATTCAAGTTATTAATACATTCAAGGCATTTATACCTTTCCTTTCCTTTTTCTTAATCTTTTGCATCCATTAGGAGCCATGGAAGCTTCTATTGCTTGGGCAACTGTGGTCTTAGGATTTGTAGATACAACATTACATTGGAAGATATGTAATGTAAGCTATATTCACACCACAGTGAATAATGGCTGTGTGATGTCCGGTTTTTTAACAGATGTCACAGGGTAGCATTAACTTCAATGTCAGTGAATTGGGGTTATTCACGTGACCATTATTTTGATTGTCCATTGTAACGGGCTGTCAAAATATAGGTCATGATCCATTTTAGTCCGTTTTCACGGGTGCAGCCTGGGTACAAAACTGCCGTGAAAAATGGACATTGGACTTCTGAATGTAGCCTTAGGGATTCAAAGTACAGTGCATTCTAGAGTAGATAAAGGTTTTTCTTTCTGTCCTACCTCTAAATCTTACATATCTATAAGGAACCACAACAAGTGTGTTAACAATTGTGGTCTCAGTTTTACAAGGCGCATCATTACTTATATAAAGATGTAGCACATGGGAATTCAGAGAGCCATACGTGCAGAGTGTAGATTTTTCTCCCGTCAGTTATGTGTCTTTACATAGAATACTGAAATGTTGCCAGCTATTGATTTTATGTTATATGGAGTCAAATACTGAGCACTTACCTAGCATCCAATGAATATAATATATTTATATCTCCAGGTCTATTTGCTGATTTCGGAAAACTATATTACACTGACCCAGGATTTGGTAAAAAGAGAGAAGAGAGATTTGATACGAGGACAAGGAGGTCTCCTTGAATGATTTCCATGCTTGCAAAAGAGTAAGACTGCATGCTAGAGAGATTCATCAATCTTCCATATAAACAGATGGGGAAATATCAAAACACATGTCTTCTGAGAGCAAGGTACAGGGACACACAGCAATGACTGACGTCCTGGCACAATGCAAGCAATCCGCACAAATCTGTTACCAAATGAATTATGTAAGTACAAGACAATCTCTCCACAGCACCTCAAGAATCGTTTAACCCACCTAAAGCTTTGTGATCATATATACTGCATGAAACTCACAGCAGACCTTTACTGTGCTTGCTATTGTATATAGAGAACAGAGCAAATGCCACTTGGAAAATGTCAAGGGAATCCAATGAACTATCTCTTCTCTGAATGTTGACCATGAGAAAGATAACATGAGATGTTTTATGCAGCAAATGTATTTGTCTGGCTGAGAATATATGCAAGCACATGGCTGCAGATAGTCATAAAGTGTACCTTCACTCTATATAAACCTACGTCAGTATATCAAGTGTTTCTCAACCTTGTCAAGCCATGTATTCCCGATGACAAAACTTATCCCTCAAGAAATCATTCATTGTCTCCATCAGCAGTTTGGTCAGATTTGACAGTAAGAAGACCACACGGTGCAGTGCTATCCTACCCATCAAAGTGATGGACACCATGATGGAACCTTGAAGGACCCCATTATAAGTCAGCCGGGTATGTTAATGGGGTGTCTTTCATGAGATGGATTTGGAACTCTGTCTTGCTCTGGATCTGAGGTGGGGAACAAAAAGTGGTGTGCATAGCTCACAATGGAAAATTATTTTCTTATGCCTGGTCCATTTATATAGGACATGCCCCCTAACCTGCACCATATGACTAAACAAATAACATGACACTCTTAAGCAGACCCTAAAATGACACAGACCCTTCAGACCTCCTAAACAAAGATATAGAACCCAGGCCAGAGTCCGTTTATACAGACCCATGTCTTACATAGAGACCCCAGGTCAGAGTAGCCCTGTAAACAGGCCCATGCTGTATATAATAATAATAATAATAATAACTTTATTTACAGCGGTGTAACTAGGAATGACTGTGCCCTAAGGTGAACATTTGAGATGGCCCCCCGAACCGCCGCCCCCTCCAACCCCCCCCCCACAAACCACATTCCTGCGCACACTATTATGCCCCATAGTGGCCCCTGCACACACTATTATGCCCCATAGTGGCCCCCACACACACTATTATGCCCCATAGTGACCCCTGCACACAGTATTATGCAGCATAGTGGCCCCTGCACACAGTATTATGTCCCATAGTGGCCCCTGCACACACTATTATGCCCCATAGTGGCCCCTGCACACAGTATTATGCAGCATAGTGGCCCCTGCACACACTATTATGCCCCATAGTGGCCCCTACACACACTATTATGCCCCATAGTGACCCCTGCACACAGTATTATGCAGCATAGTGGCCCCTACACACAGTATTATGCCCCATAGTGGCCCCTGCACACACTATTATGCCCCATTGTGGACCTTTCATGAACAATTATTATATTCTTGGGTCTTTTCAGACCCCAGAGTATAATGATTGGAGACCCAGGGGAGCATACAAAGAAAAAAAAAACATGTTACTTACCTCTTCCTGGCTCCAGTGCACTCCGGTGTGCTACTTTGGCCATCTTCAATGTTGGACCAGATCTGGTGTGAGCCAGACCAGCGCCGTGACGCATAATGACGTCGGCTGACGTCTGGGACTTAACCAAACAGGCCCGAAGCCTGCTGGAGCACAGGAGAGGTAAGTAACATTGTTTTTTATGTTCCCTCACCTCCCCTGGGCCTCTGATCATTATATTCGGGGGTCTGAAAAGACCCCAGAGTATAATGATAGCAGTGTTTGTGGGGTTCGCGTTAGCGGCTGCCACAGGGCTCCGGGTCCCCTAATATCCCGGGCCCTGTGGCTGCCGCTACCGCTTCTACCCCGGTATTTACACCCCTGTTTATTTATGTAGCATATAGACCTGAATGGAGATGTGCTGAATCCACTATCCAGTAGCTTTATTCTCAGGATTGATGGGAGTCCCAGAAGTTGGGCCTGCACTAATTATAATGTAATTGGATATTTTAGGAATGTGAAACTGGGGTGTCCACGAGCAGAATTCATTATGGGGGGCCACTGTACAGATACAGTAAATGCAAATATACCTGCCTCCCATTTTTTCATTATTAGTCTTCTACCTAGCCCTTGCCTTAGATTGGGACCCCCTTAGCATTGTGAGCAAGATGATTGGTGATGGGGGCTCCGCAGTGACTATACAAAGATGGAGCCTACAGGGGAGGATAGTGGTGGACCTGCCTCTGTGCCTAGATGTCATCTAATCCGCCTATTCCATCTATATATAATACAGTGGGGAGTTAGTTAAATATTCTACCCAGTTTGTTATATGGGAGCATAGACTGCATGTGATGCTATACGGTTCCTATCTGTATGTAGTGCAGTGAGTGTACTGTGACATGCACCACTCTTGCAGGGATCTAAGGGCCCAGCGGGTGATTTACCTGCTCCCCTGTGGTCCAGTCCAAGCCTACAGCAATATACCATAAGTGTATGGAAATACCCCTTTTTTTAGGACGTGTCCTCATAGGATGCTACGACAGTAGGTTCCCTATTTCATGGCTTACATCTTTGTGATCAGAGATGTGCATAGCCAATAGTAGCTGACAGATGTAAGGCTGGTCGTGAATAATTTATCATGGACAGATATAATCCCTGTCATGTTGACTATTGTAGTAATGATTCCAATAACAGCTAACATAATAAACTATCTTGTAGAAAAAGGTCATCTAAAATCAACTTATGCAAGGGAATCGCGAAAAGCCAATCTATCAAGGAAATGTGATAAGCATGGATGACAGCTTGTGAGTGACAGAATATATGGCAGAAAACCTGGTCGCAGCTTGTCACAGTGTGTGACACCTCTCGACTGCCACGGGCAGCATAGTCAGCGCTCACACTGAGATGTGCAAGGGAAGCAACACTGTGTCAGGCACACAAATCCTATCTTCTTGTAGGAAAATGCTTGAATTATACAAGTTAGAGCAGCCGTCTGAAGTGGATATAATAAATCAAACCAGAAAACAACCTATTGACTTCAATGAGAGAGTCTTCTAGGTATGCTTTGTATCATATACGGGGGGTGGGGGTAGATTGTGACTATTACCTTGGCAAATTTAGGTAAAGTTTGTAACTATATCAGAAAGATATATAAAATAGGTTTTCTGTTTAGCGTATATTTATGATCTTTCTTCAGTAGACCTAAATAGCTGTGTCCAAATACAAGATTTTTATTTCTTCTCCACCAAACTTTGCAATTTCAGAATTAAATCTTCCTGGCATCTGCAACAGACTACAAGGAGGTGAAAGAGTATGTTCTCAGGGAGGAATTTGGCTCCAATTCTGAGGTGGATTCCACCTCAAAATCTGTCGCAAATTCCTCCCTGAATCTGCCTCCCATTGCATTGATGTGGATTCTGCGGTTGATTCAGCTGCGGAGCCCGATATGCGAGCCGCTCCGATGATTAGACCCATTCATTGGAGGGCAGAAAGCCGGAGGGTAGGAAATGGAAGAGGATTTTGAGACAGAAGTCCAACAGAAATTACTCTTCAATTTACGCTGTGTTAACATACCCTAATTCATCATACTAGACAGGTTTCCATTCTCCCAGACCAACTACATTTACTTGCTTTACATCACTCCTGCAAGTTGCCTGGCATTGGCACCCCAAAAAACATAAAATTATATTTCTAAGATTATTATTATTAGTGACCTAACACTTTAAGGCTGGGCTACCTTTGACAGTGCAGAGATTTGATGATCTAAAGATGTAACAAATTTTAACTTGATACTGATAATTTGCTGCAGTGTGATATCACAGAACACAACAGAAGTCATTGAAAAAGTTGAGATAGGTTCTATGCTCAGCGTATTGAATGGGTTAAGTGTCAAAGTAAACTTTGCTACATTTTTAAAGTGATGGTCAATGACATTCCATGATAACTGTTGCTGTGTTACTTAGTATTATTCTTTTTACTACTAAAATGTGTGTGGCGATTTCATGACTGTATGGACAAAATTTACACTTACCTTTACAGGAATGTGTTGAGACTTATGTGACCAAGGAAAGTATTAAAGGGGTTATCTACCTTTGGAATACTGATGGTCTATCCTTAGGTACTGCAGTACCCAAACTCGCCACTAAACTTTGTACAGTGAGTGAGCAGTGGCATATAAACATGACTGAGAGCCGTGCTGTCCTGCTACACCGCAACAGCAGATGTGTTGGGACCCTGGCTGTTGGAACCCGCAGATGTAATATTGATTGCCTATCCTAAGGATAGGTCATCAGTATTCCAAACCCTTTAATACATGGTTTGGTCACATCATAGTACCATAACTCAGTTACCAATGAAGTCTACAGTTCTCTCTAAAAGATACGCAGATGATTTTATTTTTCCATTGTCATCTCCTTGTCACCATTCATCAGCCATATGGACAGGGAGCAGTGCTGTCCCCATGGGCTTTCCTATGCATGTTTTTAGAAGATCTGACACTTGTCATCTGTATTAATTAAAATCACAGACGCCACAGACTGTGGACTCAACAGCCTACCGGGCCCTCAATGCTGACAATGAATATACTAGATCTGCAAAATCTACAGGTTTGCTTGGTTATGTGTTACAGTCAGCAACCATGACATTTGGAAGCGGTTGTTTAATATGGTTCAGTTTACTATATTGTATCTTGACTGCAACCTTTGTGATCAACTATAGCAGCCAGCCATCCATGCTTACTATGCATGGATGGTTGATGGGTTGCCATGGACCACTTTGCTGAATACACTGTAATTGTATAATTTTGTATAATTTTTTTAGCCTTATATAATATTTCGGTTTTGCACAATATAAGGAGATTGACATTTAGTATTTAGACTGTAGTATACCATGAAGAATTGAGATTGTACATCCAAAAATTTGGCACTGTTCCATAAAAATTAGCAACCTGTAGGTATATCGTCCTCTTTCAAATTATCATGGACATGTATTCAGCCATTTGTAAATTGGTTGTTAAGGGTTATATAAAAAGGGTTTCCTTCTTTCTAGAAACAGCATCACCTTGTCCATTGGCCCCATCAGGTATTGCGCTCAGTGGCTTGGGTTCAGCTGCAATATTAGACACATCCCATGGACAAGCAGGATGCTGATTCTAAACTGGGATGAGTTCACATAAAGTAATAAAGATCAATGGTGGAAAATCTAAAAAAAAATTTAGTATAGTGAGTTACAGAAAAATGAAGGTTATTATTGCAGCAATTTTGTTACTATTCAGCAGTGTTAGTTCTGGGGACAAGGCTGTGACAAGCTCTAATTTTCATGAAATGTGACTGGTTGTCTCTTTTAATAAATGAAGTAGGCATTACTGTAGTAAATGTGAATACATCTCAGGCTAAGTTCACATTTGTGCCGGAGTTGGCCTGACATCAGCAGCCTGCACGCACGGCTTTTTGTCCACCACTTTTGATTTTAAAATGATGGAGACCTGACGGACTCCATTGTGTGGGGTTCATGGGGCTCTGTATGTAACCGCTATTTTAGCAGTCCGCCCATCTCTTGTTCTGGTCCTTTGATGGACCAGACGACAGATCTCCAAGACTAATGAGAATATAGCGTAGACTATATTCGCATTAGTCTTGATTATAAAACTTTACTAAGTTAAATTGAACATAACCATGTCGTAATTTCCTCCAAAAAACTGGTGTACATGACCATATTTAATATGCGTTACAGATACATTTTGCGCATTGCTCAACTAGTTGCCCTGGCTTAAAGGAAATCTGTTATCAGCATCCAGCATATCAACCCAGCCCACAGATAGATAGGTTAGTGTCACTTGAATTAAACAGTGGTTTCCTCTTGTGAATCGGTGTCTCCTTTGCCATGATGTTTCCATTTTTTTTTCAATATGCAAATGAGCTCTTTGGGTGTTGCTGTTGCCCCCAAAGAGAAAAGCGACCACACCCTTGTTACGCTGAAAAGATTATTTGCATACTGATAAAACCAGAAATATCTCTGAACCAGAGGCACCAATTAACACGGGGGAAACACTGTGAATCAGGTGCCCCTAACTATCTATTTGTAGGGCTGGGTTGATATGATGGATTCCGGTGACAGACTCCCTTTAATGGGAATGGATATGGCTTAAAATGCCACAAAATATTTGGAACAAAGTAAGCCAACCAATAGGGGTAAAAAGTTAGAAATACTTAGTATAAGTTTACTCATGGTTTTTGTTATGGCATTTTTGTAGGTCGTGGAGTTTTTTTTTTAAAACACAGCATGCTTGGGTATGGCACTTTTATGGTGTTTTTATGCTGAAATGTGCATGAAGGAGTGCTTATCCTGATATCTGGTGATACAGTAAATTTGATAATCTAGCATTTACAGATATTGTCCTCACGTACCTGTCCCCCTGGCTGGACATATCCATAAATGTGTATCACAAACTAAGCAGCTTATTTCTAAAAGCATCATGAGTGGGTGATAATTCATCCCGAAGTGATATGCTAGCTACCCTATTTGTGTCTAGGTGTGACCATCCTGTGGGGGAAGGTGATGGTTTTGGTTAGCATGTTGTAATTTCTACCACAGCGTTGCAAACAAAAGACATAAAGTAGGTTGTATTTATACGTTGCAGTTGAATCATGGTTTTTGACATTGTATAGCGGCATATAGCACAATTCACACACTTGAATATCTGTCCGCTGGACAGCTACTCTACCTGATCCCCATCCACATGCACTCTCTGTTTGACTAAGCATGCATGTGTTCCTACTGGGAACAGGGAGCGAGCTAGACACATTTACCCTGAGAACAAAAAGATTGAATGTTGAAATTCATCATGTCTAATGCCTGAGAGTTGGGGGTTCCCACACAATTAATAAGCTGTCTCAGACAACTTTTTTGTGTATTGGGGCCTTATATGGTTACTAACAAACTTTTTAAACTCAAGTACATGTATAAGAAACTTTGTTATACATGGAAAGTGACAATTTTTCCATTTATACCTGATATACAGACATTCACTCTGAAATTTCTGCTGAGTTTCATCTAGCAGAAGAAAAACTGGCTTACAAAGGTATCAAATTAAATAGAAGTTTGATTGGAGGGGAGGGAGAGGGGTGGACAGGAGCTGAGTGAGAGAAGACTGACACAGACAGAGGCTCTTGGAGATGAATAGTATGTATCTAATTCAACCCATGTGCTTTACAGTATTTACATCCATACCAGTTACTACTTCTTTATAATGTCCTATATGATCCTGCTGATACTGAGAGAGAGAAGTACACACACTGTACTATTGATTTACACAAAGTTTGTTGGAAGGATCAGTATGCTTTATGTACAGTAACCAAGTAAACAAATCTGATTAGAAAATAAAGCAAACGTGGCATAGTCCATAGTGGCATAGTTCATAGTGGTATGTATAGTATTTTCATGTTCCTGGAGATTTTGCCTTTGCAAATACATTTCCCAAACTTTTCTATGACCGCTTCGTAACCCATGAAATATTTAATATTTGCTTTAATAAATATTCAAAGTCCAATATCCAATAAATACCCAAAGTTTAGACCACATAAATCAGGTTGTAGTCACTTCTTCTATTTGTGGCCACAGATGTGTAGTCAAACACAAATCCATCCTCACTCAGTAGCTATGAAAAAATGCCATCTTCCCTGGTCTGGATCTAAGATCTGTGGATCACTAACATTTGTAGCTCAAAATTCATTTTAAAATTGGATTATTTCCATGTTAGAGAACAGATGAGTCTCATCTCAGTCTGGTATAATTTCGGGTCTGACCTTTTATACAAAACATGCGATATTTTGTTCCCTAATATTTACTTAAAATCTAATAACCAGGGATAATAGAATTTTCCAAAATCCTACCAAGCTATGTAATAGAGTACATCTTGAATATCTGTTGGCTGGACAGCTACTCTACCTGATCCCCATACACATGCACTCTCTGTTTGACTAAGCATGCATGAGTTCCTACTGGGGACAGGGAGCGAGCTAGACACATTTACCCTGAGAACAAAAAGATTGAATGTTGAAATTCATCATGTCTGATGCCTGAGTTTGGGGTTCCCATACAATTAATAAGCTGTCTCAGACAACTTTTTGTGTATTGGGGCCTTATATGGTTACTAACAAACTTTTTTAAGTCAAGTACATATATAAGAAACTTTGTAATACATGGAAAGTGACAATTTTTCCATTTATACCTGATATACTGACATTCACTCTGAAATTTCTGCTGAGTTTCATCTAGCAGAAGAAAAACTGGCTTACAAAGGTATCAAATTAAATAGAAGTTTGAGGGGAGGGGAGGGGAGGGAGAGGGGTGGACAGGAGCTGAGTGAGAGAAGACTGACACAGGCAGAGGCTCTTGGAGATGAATAGTATGTATCTAATTCAACCCATGTGCTTTATTTACATCCATACCAGTCACTACTTCTTTATAATGTCCTATATGATCCTGCTGATACTGAGAGAGAGAAGTAGACACACTGTACTATTGATTTACACAAATCCTACCAAGCTACAGTATGTAATAGAGTACTGTTATAGTAGAGTTGAGTTTGTAATTTGGACATCTATAGGCATGACCAAGGTAGATGAGAGTAATATCAAATGGATGTATACAGATCTGGCAGATGTCAATATATACAGATAGGGCAGACTGATACCCAAATTACACATTACCCACAGCAGAACTTCAATGTGCATATACACCAATCACTAAATATACATGTTCTTTTGTGGGAAATGTGTATCTTGGCTATTAGTCTGCACTATTAGAAAATCAGTATATGAGTGAGTTCATAATTTATGTCCATTTATATCATGATTTGCTTTTTGCTTTTTTGCGAGCTCACATACTCAGAGGTGTAATTTATAGCTCCAGGCCCTAAAGCTATGTTGCCCAGTAGTAATTGCCATCCCTGCACCCTCCAAAGCTACCCCCTGCACATACTATATGGTGTTTAGGACATCAAAACACTGTAGCAGTTTTACAATGGACTACATTGTGCAGTCCAATAACATGGCTTTCCCTGTAGTAAACCGTAACCTTTATTTATACATTAACTCCTTCCTGCCACAGCCATTTTTCATTTTTCAATTTTTGTTTTTTTACTCCCCGCATTCAAATAGTCATAACTTTTTTATTTTTCCTTTCACAAAGCCTTACAAGGGCTTAATTTTTGCGAGACAAATTGTACTTTGGAATGGTACCATTTAGTATTCCATATAATGTACTGAGAAGCTGGAAACAAATTCAGAATGGAGTAGAATTAGAGAAAAACTGCATTTGCACCACTTTATTATGGGTTTTGTTTTTATAGCATTCACTGTGCAGCCAAAATAGCAGGTTACCTGTATTCTGCAGGCTGTTATGATTATGGTGATACCAAATTTATATAGTTTTTGTTATGTTTTAACGCCGTAAAAAAAAATCCAAAACTTTGAAAAGAAAAAAAAGTCACAATATTGTGACACCTGTAACTTTTTATATTTTTATACACTTTACACAGGGCTGTATAAGGTGTGTTTTTTTGCAGGGTCACATTTGTATAATACAGCAGAGACCCAGCGGTTCATACAGTGGTTATACTGTCTGTGCAGCTCCTGAGTTGCTGCCATGTTTAAAGACAGATACTTTTAGTAGTGGCAGGAATGGGTACTGCAGAAATGTCCCTTTCAAGTCTATGGGACACACCTGCAATAACCATACCCACCTTTGCTAAAAATATGAAGGGTGAGCGGCTTTGGCATATAAACAACACTGGTAGCTGCTCTTGTAAACAGCTGATCTGCGGGGTTTTCCACAGTCGAACCTTGCCGATCTAAAATTGAGGGCTTATCGTAATGATAGTCCATCAGTTTTGAAAAGGTGGATAAACCCTTTAAGTATGTATGTGAGAGATAGGGAAAGATAGATAAACCCTTTAAGTATATATGTGAAAGATAGGGAAATTACATTGTGAGCTATACTCTGTTCAGTGCTGTCATATACATTGGTGGATATATAAGTTCTAGGTAATAAATAGTGTGAGATTTTTTTGATGTGATACTTTGCGTTTCAATGAGGACACTTGTAATATGCAGTAAAATATTTGTTTCTCTTCATTACCTATATACAAACATCTGTAAGAAGTATTCTCTCCTAATAATTCATCCGCTCATCCATCATTCCTTGTAGCAATGGAGATAATGTCAGAAATGCTATAAGACGGTACTTTTACTGCCAATAACAGATTATAGTACATATTAATGTGCAAACACATACTCCATTAAATTCACATTATCAGACCATTAGCCTTCAGCATTACTAGACAGGTGATGGACAAAAAAATGAGAACATCCCAGCTAGAGGCAAAATCAGTTCTCAAAGTAAGAGCCGGCGCAGGCGGAGGAGAGAGTGATAAAGTAATTAAACTGTCAGTCAGCTCAGATTGCCAAATGGTTTGGGGGAAACTTCAATGGTTTTACAGTGTGCTGAAAAAGATTCCTGAAAATCGTCAACTGGACCAGCAGGACCATTGGCTCCATGCCACGAAAGGTGGGTAGTGAGGGCAGCAAAGACGCCTTGACTCTGGAGTTGGGAATACTAGACGTATAAACCTATTTTATTTAATCTGTTATTCCAGCAGTCTATTCTTTTCTTCAATCTATGTAACTGGAATTTAGCTATATTTTTAGCGTACCGAAGCGCACTCATTCCCTTATTTTCTACAGTTCCCCAGATTTACACCCTCGCCAGTTCTGCAGGTGTCTAAAAATACAGTTTTATAGTTTTATATGCATGGTCTGAACAGCATAAGATCAGATATATATTTAGGTCATGTAAATCTAGGCCTCTTTGATATACTGTATTTCATGATCTCTTAATTTCCTTGGCAGATGCTGCCTGGCACAGGTTACTACCTTTCAGCTTACTCCATATATATGAATGCTTTTCTATTTCAGTGTTTTCATATGTTATGCCATTTATATGTAAAGCTGAAACTTTTTCTGTTACCCTAGGGAATCTATCACCATTCACCACCTTCATGCTGCCCTCTTTGAGTTGGTAACAATTATACTGATGTCTGCAAAATTTACACTTTTTTGGTTGTAGCACTTATAAGAGAGGAGTTCTAAAATCCTCAGTATTCACGAGCCACAGGCTAACCATGCTGTTCCCCCACCCCACCCTCCAGCCCTGGCTGGCCTCAACTCATGAATACGAGGACTCCTTTCTCATAGTATCAGTGTCAAGTTAAACTTTGCTACATCTGTCATTTGTCACATCCTATTGTAAAATTATTCAGTCCTATTCTCTGTTCTATGCTCCCTAGCTTAGTTTCATGTATGAGATGTTATAAAACTGAATTTAAGTGAATAACCTTGTCCACAAACTATGGAATTAGATCTATTATTAGAAGTCTCAGAGTTAAAGGGCTTGTGCAGCCTTTAGGTACTTATCAGATCAGTAAGGGTCCAATACCTGGCACACTTCAATGAGAACTAAGCTGCAGTAACCCATAATGCAGCTGTTTCCTTCTGGCTCTGTACACTGGGTAGTTTCTGCCTCAACAGCAGCTATTATCTGATATTGATGACATAAAGATCATGAATACCTAAATTCTAGGCAATCCTCTTGACAGATTGACTTAAAGGGAATCTGTCAGAGCAATTTGAGACACTAAACAATCCACACATCCATATGGACCTGGGGTTTAGTGTCCCAAATCACCCTTTTATAACGCAATCCATAGCCGCATTAAAAATAAAAAAGCTTTATACTCACCCTGCCGCTGTACTCCCCGTGCCTGTGCAGTTCTTCAATGAAGCCAGAGGAGTACACCTCGGCTTCAGAGGCATGCCCCATACCTCTGGCAATTGCGCAGTGAAGCCGGGGTGTCCATCTTCGGCTTGACTGAAGAACAGCGCAGGCGCCGGGAGGCTTGCCAACAAAGAAGCTCATGAATAAGCCGGACTGTTCTCAGCCAAACAGCGCTCATTGGACCCTTCTCTAGGTAAGTATAAAGGTTTTTTATTTTTAATGCGCCTGCGGATTGCATTACAACAGGGCGATTTGGGACACTAAACCCCAGGTCTATAAGGACCTGTGGGTGGTTTAGTGTCCCAGATTGACCTGACAGATTCCCTTTAAGTTGCAAAGGATGTATTTTTAGATGAGAGGCCCATTTTATAAAAATGAAGAGTCTGGCTGGTAAAAGAAGTCTTCCTATGAATTTAATGTTGTGAAGATAAGGAGTCAAAACATGTACTATCCACCAGTATACATGGATCACTGGAGACAGTCTGTTGTCTTGATCGGTTGCCAATGACTATTACTATGACTTTCTATGGTCTGGCACTTGTCAGAAATCAAGTCATATTGTCCTTATTGGTGCTGGGTTATCCCTTCATGCATTTTGTGTCCCTGCCTGATAACCTGTCCACAATAAGGAAATCATGGCTGGGTTTCCGACAAGTCCCAGACCATAGAAATTTCCTGCATTCACGGTCGTATCCATTGGCAGCCTATCAGGACAAAAGCATATCACCACTAAGATGGTTAGAGAAAATCTTTAAAGCTCTGAACATTTTTAAATTATTAATATTTTCAAAAATGTTCAACTTTTAATTGTCTAGAAATTGAAATATGGTTTTGTTTGTGGGAACCCCCTTTAATGATATAGTCTCTCCCTGATCCCCACTGCTCTAGACCAGATGCTGCCCAGGTCTCCACTGCACTCCACTTCCTGGTGTCTCTTGACACACATGAAACACATAAAAAGATGACGGCTCATCCAGTCACTGGCCAGAGTGGTGACATGCTTCAGCCAGTAATTGGATGAGATCTTGAAGTGTTTCCTGTCTGTGCCAGATACCAGGAAGTGGAGAGCAGTGGGCATCCAGGCAACATCTAGACTGGAGCAGAGAGGGATTGGGAAATGATGAGTAACATTTTGTTAAGGTAGAGTCCTCATGTTCATTTTAGGAACCTTTCTATTCCCCTGGAAAGTCTCTTTACAGGAATGTTCACATACCTATTAGGATACCCAACGGACCCAATTATAGTCTATGTGGTCCCTCAGAATCCATTCCTGATGGGATTTTGATTTTTCTGTTCTATTAAATAGAAATCTAGTGAAGATGTGAACATCCCCTTATTTAGTCTTGATGAATTGTTATCTTCTCAGAAGGGGACTCCACACAATCACATTACTTTACATTATTTTTCAACAAATATTGATCATCTTCTGTCTTTTATCTTCAGATTACATTGTCTCAGTACACCTCCAAACGTTACCACTATTAATAAAATTACAGAGTAATATGTAATTCTGATTTCTCATGTCACAGTACAAAAAAAACTCAACAAAATTGTGTGACCATATGGTTGGCCATTTTATGTATTTGTACTGCAACGGAGATAACATGGAGAATCTAGCGATACATTCCCTTGAATGACACTTTTCACTAGCTACAGTTAATAGTTTTGCTCCTCGGTGTCCACACTGCATGGTGGATCCAACCTTTGTACAAAAGATGCAAAGTAACGTTGTGAGTCACTGGGATATGGAACCATCTGTGCAATGACATGAAGTGACTGCCTGATAATCCCCATGAAGTTTACTGTTGATTTAGCTGGTTTGCATATCACTAAAAGAGTACAGTCTGTAATCCATTAATTAAACAATAATTTTCTTAAACCAGCTGCGTTCCTCCTTTGTAAACCTTTGCTACGTTGACGTCAGCTGTGAAAATGACTGCACAGATGAGATTTCCATGCCAGGCTATCGTTAACCTCTCTGTTGTGTTCCCTTCATTTGAATAACCATTTAAAAGCCAATCTTCCCTCTTTTAGAAATGTGCATTTTTAGGACTTTTTTTCCATTTGCCATCAAGTTCTTTTTTTCCCCTCTCTCTGTCATTTTGTTATGCCGTATGTCTAAATTTACTCCGGAAGATTGAAATGTGCAATGGAAATCATCAATCAAATACATGGCACTTTGACACTCTGCACGTGATGAAAAACAAGCTCGGATTTGGTATAGACTTGTGTTAAAAATGCATTTTATGCTGCCGGGAACATAATTGGATTTATATTGTGGGAAAAAATATACCATATAAAATGAATGTAGTAAGTGTTGAAGCTTGAGAATGTTTACAGTGCAAGAAACATGATTATTTTATCATTTAGTAGAGAGGTTGTCATCAGTCATCATGTAAGGCTAGGTTCACACTAGGGCTGTTTTGTCTGAACAAGTAATAGGATGACAGATGCCAACAGATCACCCTCCGTTTGCATCCATCACCATTCAATGTGATGTTCTAAACAAGATAGAAGTTTATTTCTGTCTTGCTTGTTTACTTTTCAAATATGTTTGGTAACTTTCTATGTACACACACTGATATAGGAAGAGCTGTCAATCTTCCTGTGTGTGGGCGGGGTAAGCAGGACTCTCACTGTCTCTCCTAGGAGTCCTGTCAGGAATTACTATGATTTTTACTCGAAAGTCATATAAAGTTATACATCACAGAGCTCAGCTTCCCTCCCTCTATCATGTCCTTCTCTCAGATTGGGCAGCAGAAGTCACCTGACAGGTTTACTTTAAGAGTAATAAGATTACTTATTAGAGATTGGGGTGATGGTTGTTAGTTAACTGAATGTCTGACCAACAGCTATCTGCCTGGAGCCTCTTAGTAATTCAATCCCAGTGAGCGCCATTGGGGGAATGGATTAAGACTGGGGTAGAGACTATACATTTCCACATGGGCACTCTCATTTATTAAAAGTCTACTGATGTTCTACTGTCTATTGATGTGTATTATTCTCCACTGTTCACATTGAAGGACATAGTGCACAGTATATAAAAGCTATTAACCAAAACCATCAGCAAGTTTTATGTACCATGAAAGCCATCGCTTCATTTAGTTTCTCACTGCATTGGCACGGTATTATATTTATATGTGAGAGGAACATTTACATCTGTAGCTTTTTGCTGGCTCTTTGACCAGTATTTAATTCTATTGGGATCAAGACCTAGATCAGTAATAAAGCATTACCGACAATCATCAGAAGAGGACTCGCTGCAGCTGCAATCTGAATGTGGCCCTGAATGTGTTTACAAGGCGATGCTTGTCATGGCTCATCGGCTGCACCTGCCTCCATTGTAATGTGGCCAACTAGTCAGATGTGTATAGATGGCCAGGTTATCCATCTATAGGAGGCCTTGAGTGAATAAAAACATTTAGAGAACCATGTGTGTCCTTTGGCATACATAGATATGGCTCTCAATATATATGAGTCAGATGTATTATGTAGAAGTATTGGCTACGCGGCTCTAGTCCTGATTCAAGGATGAAAATGTCAAAGGAACACATGCTGAACTAGGAAGAATGGAGATAACATGTTTTACTTACTTCTTTCACAAATGCTACTTTTATCAAATCTGAAAAAATTATAGTTTTATGGACAGTACCACCTTTTTCTAGTTTTTCAAGCATACATACTCTCTACCCTGACTAGCAGCCAATACCCATAACTATCTGACAGTCTCCTAAGTTATTAATGGCGTCCATGACATTTGGTTTTTGGACATACAGTATAATGGTAACTCACCAGCAATAATCTAACTATGTTATTTGTTTCATCCTGGCTTATGCTATATTCATATCTGCATCAGAGACTCCATCCATCTTATAAGCACAATTTAATTGTTCTGTGATTTCTGTAAAAAAAATAATGGACGCCCATAGTCAATCGTATCCCTTGGGATCCGTTGTTGTCCATCAAAAGACAGATTGTTTTTCTGTTCTTGTGAAGGACCAGAAGAATGGATACCCCAACACAGATGTGAACTCCACTTTAGTTACATCCTTACATTTTGAACTTTTCATTATGGGAAAATGGGTCATGTGATCACCAATCAGACAACCTGTCCAGAGCGTGTATCCTATGTAGACATGTGTCAGGATCTTCTCTATGGAGGAATTCCTGTGAAATATATAATTATACCAGCTTCTATGAAATCCCCCTCCACACCAAGCTCCAAGCTTCTTGTTCCTCTGTATGTCCCCCCCAATGATCATTTTTGCTTTAGCTATGAGATTGAGAGAACAGTGATATAAGTGGGTCCTAATAATAACTAGTCACACAGTTATAAGTTTCCCATGATTATTCTTCACATCATAATGGCGTGAATCTTGGAGGAAGCATACAGACCCATTTATTAGTCAATGAGGTTCGCTGGACGCCCATGTTACCATTGGATGATGCAGATGTGAACTACACCTTGGGCAAACCGCGGCACTTACATCACATGGGGTCTCAGCCTAATAAAATCTAAATGTTCAAACACTTTAGGAAAATGTATCCAAGGTGTAGTTCACATCTGCAAGAGGGGCCGACATCACAGCTCAGCATCATCACTGTGTGGTGAGGAACAGTCCCCTGATGATACACTTACATAACCTTGTTTTCTTGCATATATGGTATGATAAACTACTTGCCTTGGGCCCCACTTGCCATGTTCCTAAAAGTGGGCTTGGTGAGTTTACTGGTGTGAATAATGCCTGAAATCTATACTAGCTATAAGTTAGTGTAGACTTCAATACAGGCAAAATGAATGAATAAATGTGGTGCAGGCTACTACAAGGAAGAGCTTTCTAAAACAGGAGTAGAAAACGCCAGACTATATACATGACCCCTGTAAGTTCCCCCTAGTGGTGGTGGCTGGCACCTACAGTTTTATCTGTTAATTCTATGTCTAAGGCTTCAAGCACATAACCATGTGATTGAGCTGGGTCAGTGGATGGCACTTGGATGATGTCCATATGCCGCCTATGCCTCCACAGATCCTTTAATTTCCTTCAGTATGCCCGTAGGACCTGTGCTGTATATTGGCTTGGGCTCACGGCTCCATACACAAGACGTAAAAATACATGGTCGTGTGTATGGAGTCACAGAAATGAATGGGTCAGTATGCTAGCCATGAAAGGTCGTGTGCGTGAGGCCTGACCAGTGGGTTGGAGCACTCTATCATCACTATTAAAAAATTATTTTTGCACGATTTGCTGACATCTATCTCTGTGTTCATCACTCCTGCCATACCATTAAGATATAAAGCGTTTTGTGACCTGGATATACATGCACGCTGGTTGTGTTTTCATATTTTGTGTTCAGATATCTTCTGATCCGTCATTCTGCACAATTCTGTCTTTCTATTAACATCCTCTGGAGCAGTTTACTCTGTCCCTTGACAGCATGGACATCCTAACCTGCAGATAGGTGAAGGAATTACAGCATATAATATGCTTTCTACAGATTATCCTTACAACCTTGATTTCTGCTGGAATTGCTTCTTTCCATGCCCAGTAATTTCACTCCAAAAAATCAGTTTCTGCAATCTCAGCATTTTACAAAGTCTAACAGGATTTTGTATCCAATGGTATTATGTGGGACTGTTGATTCTGATGTCTGACTATTCATTCTGTAACATCAAGTGACAGATGTTATTTTTTGGTTAACAAATCTATTTATATTAATAAAAACTCTTTTCTGGATTTTTCTATAACTTTCAATGATGACACAGAGGTGAAAATGGTATGAAAATGAATAAGAGATTATCACAGCTGGGGTATATAAAATCCTATTTCTAAAATAACCCAAAAGCAATGTTCAGGCTACTCTAGTATATGTATACAGTGCTGGCCAAAAGTATTGGCACCCCTGCAATTCTGTCAGATAATACTCAATTTCTTCCAGAAAATGATTGCAATCACAAATGCTTTGGTAATAATATCTTCATTTATTTTGCTTGCAATGAAAAAACACAAAAGAGAATGAAAAAAAAAGTCAAATCATTGATCATTTTACACAAAACTCCAAAAATGGGCCGGACAAAAGTATTGGCACCCTCAGCCTAATACTTGGTAGCACAACCTTTAGACAAAATAACTGCGAACAACCGCTTCCGGTAATCATCAATGAGTTTCTTACAATGCTCTGCTGGAATTTTAGACCATTCTTCTTTGGCAAATTTCTCCAGGTCCCTGAGATTTGAAGGGTGCCTTCTCCAAACTGCCATTTTGAGATCTCTCCACAGGTGTTCTATGGGATTCAGGTCTGGACTCATTGCTGGCCACTTTAGAAGTCTCCAGTGCTTTCTCTCAAACCATTTTCTAGTGCTTTTTGAAGTGTGTTTTGGGTCATTGTCCTGCTGGAAGACCCATGACCTCTGAGGGAGACCCAGCTTTTTCACACTGGGCCCTACATTATGCTGCAAAATTTGTTGGTAGTCTTCAGACTTCATAATGCCATGCACACGGTCAAGCAGTCCAGTGCCAGAGGCAGCAAAGCAACCCCAAAACATCAGGGAACCTCCACCATGTTTGACTGTAGGGACCGTGTTCTTTTCTTTGAAGGCCTCTTTTTTTTTCCTGTAAACTCTATGTTGATGCCTTTTCCCAAAAAGCTCTACTTTTGTCTCATCTGACCAGAGAACATTCTTCCAAAAAGTTTTTGGCTTTCTCAGGTAAGTTTTGGCAAACTCCAGCCTGGCTTTTTTATGTCTCTGGGTCAGAAGTGGGGTGTTCCTGGGTATCCTACCATAGAGTCCCTTTTCATTCAGACGCCGATGGATAGTACGGGTTGACACTGTTGTACCCTCGGACTGCAGGGCAGCTAGAACTTGTTTGGATGTTAGTCGAGGTTCTTTAGCCATCATCCGCACAATCTTTCGTTGAAATCTCTCGTCAATTTTTCTTTTCCGTCCACATCTAGGGAGGTTAGCCACAGGGCCATGGGCTTTAAACTTCTTGATGACACTGCGCACGGTAGACACAGGAACATTCAGGTCTTTGGAGATGGACTTGTAGCCTTGAGATTGCTCATGCTTCCTCACAATTTAGCTTCTCAAGTCCTCAGACAGTTCTTTGGTCTTCTTTCTTTTCTCCATGCTCAATGTGGTAAACACAAGGACACAGGACAGAGGTTGAGTCAACTTTAATCCATTTCAACTGGCTGCAAGTGTGATTTAGTTATTGCCACCACCTGTTATGTGCCACAGGTAAGTAACAGGTGCTGTTAATTACACAAATTAGAGAAGCATCACATGATTTTTCAAAGGGTGCCAATACTTTTGTCCACCCCCTTTTTTATGTTTGGTGTGGAATTATATCCAATTTGGCTTTTTGACAATTCTTTTTGTGGTTTTCCATTGACGACAAATTAAATGAAGATATTATTACCAAAGCATTTGTGATTGCAATCATTTTCTGGAAGAAATTGAGTATTATCTGACAGAATTGCAGGGGTGCCAATACTTTTGGCCAGCACTGTATATTTGTAAGTGGGTGGAGTTGCTCGAAACATCATGGCAGGGAGTTAAACTGGACTCAACTATATGGTTGTGGGACTTTTAGAGAATACAAAGCTTGGAATAAAAGGGATTGTACCATACAGGTATTGAGGTGCTGTGACTATTACCCCTGAATGCCATAATATTCCCTAAAAATATTAGAAGACTGCTATTTGCTAGACCCCCTAAACTTATATGGACCCCAGACCAGTATTCCTAGATACAGACCCAGACCACTCCCTATACTCTAACATAGCAGCTCACAATCTCTTTCTTTGTGAAGCTCTACTGCTTTTGCCCTCTAGCTTCAGGACCTGCACAGATATGGTTATGTGATTTGTACAGGTCCTTCACACACTTACAATATGCTAAGTATCAGTGCATAAAACTGCAATATGCATCAAAGCTATAGGCTCCTTGGGCAGCTAGAGGAGCACCAATATCTGGGCAGTCACCCAAACCATAAATATGTATGTACATACTCTCTGTGTTTCTGGATCCACGACCCCATTGTTAAAAGTTGACAGTGTAGATAAATAAAAAAAAACAGTCATTACGGGATTTAAGAGATACCTTAAATGGACGCCTTTGAACTTACTGAACCCCTTGGACCCTTTAACCTGACCCAAAATTGTGACCAATAAGCTGTGACACTACTCAGCATATAGTGCATGCTCTGCTACAATACAAGGTAGACCTGTCATTCACACTTTCCTCTATTTGGACTGTCATGCCCTATTAGCCTTAGCTAACATTACAGTGGAAATTTTGCCAAGATTATTAGAATAGAGTTATGGATACACATTACTTTATACACATAAGATCTATGTGGATTCTTGATTTTTTTGGGAAATCTAAATGGTAAATAGATAGATCTGATGTATTTATGGGTAAACTCTGACCCATTGTAATTTATCTGGGATCTAAATGTTTGTCCATCCTCTGTCTATAGTCATTGATTGTTTGAGATAAAGATGGAAGTTTCTTAACATGCAAATAGCAATATTTTCTGGAATTCTCTCTGCATCATCGCCTCTTACATCTAATATCTCCTCCTCTAATGTATACTAAGAAAAGATGCAGCGAGATTGATGTGAACTTTAAATCTAGAACAATCCATGAATAAATTCATGAGGCTTTTTATTCACCAGCTTATCCCCCTCTAAGTAGAATGAAAATGAGTTAACCTTTTGGCAGTGGAAAGAAAGGTATTTTCAAGCCCTTCCCACGCAGAGTCACTTTAGACAAGATGATTGCTACAGAAACACATGATTTTCTCTCGTCCTGATCTGCTACCAACTTGTCATTAAATCTACCTGATATCACGCGAGTCAGAAAAACAATGCATCAGCTCCGAGTTACGTGTAGTTATGTATATGCCATGTCTACTTAAAGACATAGTCCATCAGGGACAAAGACCGTCAGCACATCCCATTCCCCCTTTACTCCAGTGCCCTTTTCTACAGTGCGAATATTCATCAATATCTCCTTGAAAGATCACATAGTTCTGGACGTGTCACATCTGTCTGGAGACATCTTACTGCCTAAATATTAATACTAAGTGGCTTTGGTATAAATTTTTGCTTTATTTTATAATATGCAGGAAATAGGAAAATGTTTCCCTTTAAGGGGTTTTATGGAATTAGAAAAGCATGGCTGCTTTCTTCCTAAAACAGCTCCACCCATGGGTTTAGTCTTGTCTTGCAGCTCAGTCCTACCACACACAGCTCATGGACTAGAGTGGTGCTGTTTCAGAAAGAAAGCAGCCATGTTTTTTTTAATGTCTTACAATTAGAGATGGGTGACTCTCCCAAGATTTGTTTTGATTCGGGCGGCTCGGATCCCAGATTTGTTTGGGTTGAAAAAGTTCAAGTAGAACTGGAAGTGAAGTTATTATACTCTGAGGTTTCTTCAGATCCCAGGGTATAATAGGTGGAGGCCCACAGGAGGTGTAAAAAATAAAAACTGTTTATACTCACCTTCCCTCACCTCTTTTGGGCCTCCTCGTGGCATCCTACCCACTATCTCGGTCTCCTCAGTGACATCATGTGCCTGGGGTCACTTCTGTGGCCCGATTACAGGCCTCAGCGGTTACCCCAGGCACATGACATCACCAGGAGAGCACCAGACACCACAAGGAGGCTCAAAAGAGGTGAGGGAAGGTGAGTATAAATGTTTTTTTTTATCTTTTTTTGCCTCCACCTATTACAATCTGGGGTACAAAGAACATCCACTGTACAAATGTATGGCACTGTGCTTGGTGAGTATTACAGAGGCTGCAGTGCTCATCTAAATGCTGGAGCTTCTTCAAACAGCTGATCGGCTGGGGGCCCGGGTGTCAGACCCCTGTCAGTCTTTAATTGATGGCTAAAGGATAGGTCACCAATTATTTGTGCACTGGTAAGCTATATATACTCTTAAACTATGTACATCGGTAATCTATGCACACTTGTAATATATGTATACTAGTAGGCTATGGACACTGGTAACCTATGCATACTAGTACTGTATGCACACTGCATAGTGTGTCATAGAAACCAAAGAGGCATCAACTGTTGAGACTATGGGAAAAAAGAATTTATCTTGACCATATATCCCTCACCCATGGGCAGTATAATATGTACTGCTACTCTTCACCATAGACACCTCAATAATAGCAAATACAGTAGATAACCTATGTCTGAGATCATAAGGTAGGATAAGTGATGAACCTTCTGGTATTGTGACCCTGTAGAAGAAGGGGTGCCCTTCTCTTATCTATAGTGTCCTATTTTAGGCTTACCTCAGATTAGTGTGAATGATTAATCTCTTGATGTTTGTGTATAGGTAACAAGATTTTGTTCCCTAAAATTTAAAGAGGACCTTTCACCATTTCCAGCAACTCCCAACTATTTGCATCCTTTCATAGGTGCTGAATCACCGGTTTTGGCACAGTTAGAATTTTTTCTCTAGTCCTCACCATACCTGAGCAATAGTTTCTGTTACTTTCAGCACAATTATGCTCTCTATTGTCAGGTGGGCGGTTCTAGGCTGGAGCAGAAAGACAGGGACTGCCCACCTGACATTAGAGCACCTAATTGTACTGAAACTAATAGATTGCTCCTGAACAGTGGGGACTACAGAAAAAATGCCAACTGCACTGGAATCGGCACCTACTGAAGGATGGAAATAGATGAACCTGGTGGAGGTGGTGAAAGGTCCTCTATAAAAACTGTGTAACAAAAACTAACTGCTGTACAAATACATAATAAATAATAAATGATACTTGGTATTACAAAAATTGCATGCACTATCCTGAATAGTATCTACGTACATTACTTGTAGCTAAGTTCAATAGTTGCATTAACCATCTCATACTCTAGTGTTGACCTATGTTAAGTTATTACTCATCTATTAATATGGTCACGCTTGGTGTCAATGCAAATGATTCCTGGTACATGGTACTGTATATCACTTTTCATTCTAGGTCTATGGGTTAACATGTAACTTCTGCCTGTCACCTCTCATTACACACTTGATGATTGTAGTTATACCCTATGGACAATCCTGTCTTGCAGGGATGAGTCCCACAATCTCAAGACCATAAGATGACAGCAGATATTCCCTAGGGTCACTAAAGTTAGGCAACTCCTGTGGAGCAGGAGCCATGGAGTCTGCAAATCCTTAGAAACCTTTTTACAAAAGAAACATTTTAGCTGTAGTACAAGAAACTGTCTAAGACCTCAGTCACCTTCCAGAGACCGAGACGTACTTCTGTTGTTTATTAATGGCAAATAAAGTTATTCATTGTAGTGTGATAAAATATACAACTTTCCAATATATTATATATGTGAATTCCTCATGATTTTCAAGATCTCTGTTTTCCTATCATTCAATAGGAATGACACAGGTGGGGGGGGAGGAACAAAAAGAGCGGACCCTAACCTATTTATCTGCGGGGCTGGGTTGATATGCTGGGTAATGGTGACAGACTCACTTTAAAATTAGGAAAATCATTTTTATACATGCTTATAGAAGGGGTCAGAAAACAAGCTGTACCTAGCTCTCCATAGCTGTCACTACTATGCTTCTCTGTCATTTGTCAAATGACCCAGATGGTCAACTTGATTTTATTTCTAGATTTCATTCAATTTATCCATCACTTCGTCTGGACATCTTGAATAATATTTCTGTAACTGTTTAACATGTCCCTCTGATACTGTGTCACAGAGTGCTGAGAATTGCAATGATAGCTGACATCCCTTTATAATTGCTGGTAGTTGGAGGATAGAACTTGTATAAGGGCAACCCTGGGACATATTTTACTCATCCTAAATGTTCTTGGCCTGTGTCTTGCTTCTCATCTTCTAACAAAATAGGGGTGAACAGATTTGTGGGTCACACTGTCTTTTACTCCCACAAGGGCTTACTGATTGAAAGGTATTTGTGACCTAGAATTTTTACTACAGTCCCTTTTCTCTGCACTTTCAGACTATGTAACATTTTCAGTTTTAGTGTCTAACTTGCTGAATGGGGGAAAGACTATTTTCATTTATGCCATTTCAAGGATTATTGAAGGGAACTTACAGTGTGTCTGCCAGAGAGTGCTCCAATACAATGAACCTGCTAGAGTGCCTTCATACACAATGCTTGACAGGTAGTTCTTCTATATACTGTTGTGAATATGGATACGAGGAAGGAGCTTCTTGTGTCAAAATAGAAGGTAGGAAAAGTCTACAGCACAAAGAAGCTGAGCTTGCAAGAAAAATGACTGCACACAATAAATGCATATAAAAAAACCTGGAGCAATGACAAGTTTTCATTTTTGGCCAGATATACTGTATGCTTTAATCATTCCATTAAATCCCCGCTCACTAATATATTATTATGGCATACTCTTCTATTACACATAATAATGGCATTCATATTGCAGAGCAAATTAGTGCTTAGTATCAAAAATTTGCAGTTACGTACTTGTCTACAAAAAACCATAGAAGAAAACTCGTCAATATTCTTACCTACTGTCAAATACTGTATTTTATGACACTTACTTATTATTACGCTCTTTACTCTTGCAGTAAATACCCACCATTTAACACGTGGTCATTATTAGGGCTTAGAATATGTGATTGTTAATTCCCTTCTATATCTTGATGCTGTTTTCGCTCATCTAGAGCACTAAATTCCTGCATAGACATTGGTTTAAAACTTGAATGTTAAGTAACTTGTCAAAAATTTTGCAAAAATCAATAATAGATGCCAATATAAGAAAGCCTGTAATATATCTTATTGGAGAAAAATGCTTATTTCTCCATTTTTTAGCTTTCTTTTCTCCGTCTTCTTCTCTTCTAAACTGACGTTCACTTGGAAATTTCTCCTGAATCCATCTTGGTCTCCCAACATGGACTATATGCTCACTGAAGTATCAATTTACATACTGCCCATAGAAGTCTTTGGAGAGGGTAAGGGGAAGGAACAGCCCAGTAAGAGAGAAGCAAATACACAAGCAAACAAAGACTGCTGTAGCAAATAGTAAGTTTTCTATCTCAACCCAATGCTTTATTTATATCAACTTTGCTCAGTGCTTCTCTATAATATCCTTTGATATTTTCTTTAATGCTTGTTATTGAGTGAGAGTGAATTAGGAAGCAGAATTTCCTGCTTCCTAATGAAGTTATTTATGTTATTCTATAAAGTTTTTTTCCTGGACACCTGGACCAAAATTAGGAAAGTGCAGGAAGGGGTTAAAATAATTAAAAATAACGCTTTATTAAGTCTTACACCATGCTGTCCCAGCTGCAGCATCCAAACTCCCAGTGTTCTGTTCCCACGCTACAGCAATAAACTGTCACATGGCCACTGCAACCTGTCCCTGACTTCATTGGTCACATGCCGGTGATTGGGAACATATTTGCTGTAGAGGATTCACGGAGTTGGGACTGGCACAGGTGGCCTAGGACAGGTAATTATGTTCTATTACTTAACTTTACTCCCTTCCCTGCCCTTTTCTAATTTTGGTTCAGGGGATATCAGTATACAGTAGCTGTGAATCAGTGAGTCAGTTGCTTATATATTTCTGTTTTTGTCAATATGCAAATTAGCTCTTTGGAGCATCTAGGGCATTGCCACTTACTTCATTTGCATATCTCTGCAACGGAGTCCCCAATTCACAAGGGGAAAAGACAATTTGACTCAGGTGACCCTAACCTATCTGCAGGGCTGGGTTGATATGCTAGGTTCTGGTGACAGACTCACTTTAAGACTCAGCGTCCTTCCTGATAGGCCACTCCTTTTTTGATAGGTCACACCCTCACCCTTGGGCCACACCCACACCTTTGGCATGAGTCATAAAAAGTGTCTAAAATAATTAATAAATGTGGTACAAAGCATGTATGCCACTTTATTTGGTGCATTAGTTAATCTTCTGCAGTGGAGCTCTGTATAAAAAAAAACAAAAAACAAAGTTCTGACCGCGATATAGATATATCAAGAAGGAATTACTGAACTTTTTACTCATTTAGAGCAAAATAACAACATAACATTTAAGGGTGAACATTCACTTTAAGTTTCCTTAAGTAAAACATGAATGAATTGTAAATTTCCTTGTAATTTCAAGGATAAATGACAAAAAGCCTTACCCTTCAAGGATCCAACAGGCTATGAATAATCACAGTTCTAAACTACTATTTCTGTTCTGTGTGCTAAATACACCTGCCCTGTGGTCCCTGGCACCTATTTTGTATCTGAATAATATAAACTGAGTAACAAATGTGCATTATCTATTATACAGAACCAGCAAAATGCTTCACCCAGGATCCTTAATGAGCAGTTTTAATGAGGCCAGGATTTTCCCGCACAGGCTAACTAGAAAGGCATGAGGCATGTCAGAACTGCGCTCTTATTGTGTGTGACACGTTTCTTCTGTGATGACAATATTGAATTGATAATGACTTGCTTTCCGTTCGCTGGCATTATACAGGGAGCATATAACTAAGTCTATGCACACATGACTACAGCAGACCTAATTAATTGCAGAAATATGTGTCTAGCTTCTATTCCTTCCCATGCTTATTGCTATAATATCATGAAATGCTTACATCCTTGACGTACCTATCTGTATGCTGGGAGACATCTTTTTGACTTTCTGAGAAGATATATTGATTTGTAATCTATTACCCCTTCTCCTCTCGACTCTTGACTCATCTACAGACTTTGCTATCATTAGCATTCATATCCAGACCTCTAGAGCACGGTTTAGCATAGTGGAGACAGCTAACATGAAGTTTACACACTAATATATTAGGTGATTGCAGAGGCGTAACTTGAAGCTCCAGCTTCCAAGTGCAAAATCTATAATAGGGCCCCTACCTGACTTGTACCATTTAAATAGTAGTATATTGTATGTGGCAGAGGGTCTTCTGGGGCCCCTTCAAGGTCCAGTGCCCAGTAGCAACTTCTACCACTGCACCCCCTATAGCTATATCCATGGGTGATTGTGAAGTACACTCCCCTGAGTTCATCTGAGGGTTTTAACATTCGTATATCCCCCTAAAATCATTACATGTTACAGCTTGACAGTCACTGGTTAAGAGGTGCAGTACATCCCTTTGGCAACAGAATTATACAGAATAGTCATAGACAGTACTGCCTTCTTGTCTGTCTGCAGGCACAGATAATACTGCCTCCTTGTCTCTTTCTGTACATGGTGTAGACATAGGCATTACTACATTATGTAGGCACAGACAGTACTGCATCCTGCACATGACGTAGACAGATAGTTTTACATCTTAGTCTATTATAGTAGGCACAGGTAGTACTGCATCCCTGCCCCTTCCTGTAAATGAATAGCATCAGTCTCTGTTAAAGGCATAGGCACAAATAGTACTTGCCCCCTGTCTCACACTGTAAATAAAGCAAACATAGACAGTGGTACATAACAGTTTCTGGTAATGATGTAGGCACAGTTATCCTCGCCTTTGTCTTCTTCTGTATGATGTAGATATAGATATAGTGTTAGTCCCCAGTCTCTATCTGTAAAATGATGTAGACCCAGATAGTACTACATCCCAGTCTAAATTTGTGAATGATGTAAGCACAGATATTACTGCCTCCTTGTCTCTGCCTGTAAATTATATACACATAGGTAGCACTATATCCAAGCCATACTTTGGTAGTGATTTAGGCACAAACAGTACTCCTTCCTTGTCTGTTGCTACATAGCACCATATACATTTCGTACTGCCTTCCAGTGTCTGCTCATAAATTATTTCAGTACAGATAATACTGCTTCCCTGGCTCCCCCTGGATGTTTCACTGCTGGGGTGAAACAGTATATTTTAAGCAATAAGTACATTTAGCAGAATTTATAAGATTGATTGAAAAGTGAAGATGTGACAAGCATATTAGGAAGGGGATCAGGGTTTTTCATACTTGAACACACTTATTAAGTTAAAGACCTGAATAATCTATAAAATAGAGTGGTGGATAAGGACTAGAAATGGGCAAACTGATTCGTTCTGAGCTGGGTTCAACCTGAATATTCCAAATTGCTAGTTTTTTCAGAGAATAACTGTGCTGTATGAGCCAGACTGCTGCAGTAATACAGACAGAAAAGGAGAGTTAACCCTTTCATTGCCAATAATCTAATATTGTCTTAGTCTATTTTTAAATAGAGCAGTTTGATCTGTCCACAGATTGTTTAACATAATTTTTACTGACAAAGTCAGTCCTGTTAGTGAAAAATCTTTTCTTAAGAGTTTTTTAGGCAAGTGTTTCATATATTTTTTTGTTAAATACATGCAAACTGCTGTTGATTCTACCTGCACTAATCTGTAAAACAGTGTGACACAGCCTGATAATCTCAAAAAAAATTTAAGGGTTTTTTAAGGATTATTCTAAAAAATCCCTGTTTCTTAAGAGTCACGCGTGCCAGAGGGGGGCACCCCAGAGTATAATAGTACCGAAACAAACCGGATGGCCAAACAAATTTTGTGTGGTTTGCATGAAGCGGCTCGAGGGGGGCTCTTGGGAGCATTTTATACTGTGTGGGGCCATTGTGGACCATATTATACTGTGTGTGGGCCATTGTAGAGCAGATTGTACTGTGTGGGGGCCCTTCCCTTCATTTATATCTCACAGTATCTGTTTTATAACAGACGTGATATTATTTCAGGCTGTAATAACATTGCACGGCCACTATAAAACAGATCCTGTGCAATGTAAATAATGAAGGAGTGAGGGAGCTGGCAAAAGCACCACAGTCCCTTCAAACAGTTGATCAGCAGGGGTCCTGGGTGTTGCACCCAGGACCCCTGGGTGGGGGTTAGAGGATCTATCGGGGACTTTTGTAGGAGCTCATCGGTGGTATGGGGATCCTGGTGGGGAATGTGAAATCCTGGGAAGTCCCCTAGTTGGGCTTGGGTCCCTTTGGGGGGGTCAGGCTTGTGGTCATACAAATGGTTAAAGGTCTGCCCGAGGTGGGGGTTTTTGCGCCTGGGCAGATTAGTGGTGGTGCCTATCCCTGTGGTGGGGTGGGTTGTGATATAAGCACTTTAAAATGGTGTTAACTTTGATACAGTTGTTACGGTTAAGTATTTGTTTGTATTTATACACTGCCCGTTTTATGGCGGTGTTATTTATATGTTTAAAGGTATTTATATGTTTTAATAAATCAGCCTGAACAGACCAATTTAAAATCCAAAAGGTGGTCCGAGTCTTCATTGGGGAAGGTGTGAGGGTAGGACAGGAAGAGTTCCGGACTTTGGTAAGTCAGCTGGAGTGAGGCTATATTCCTCCTCCCCGAGTCATGTTTTTTTGCGGTCTGGTCATAGTGTTATACACAAGGTTTTAAGCCAATTTTCAGCTGTGGTTTGAACTGAACTTGTTCAACCTGAAACTAATTTTGGAACCAAGCCCAAAGCAAACAAATCTTTAGAAGTTCCCCCATCTCTAGTAAGGACATAGCACCTGACCAACGCATGCTGTGGGCTGTAGTCAAAAAATGTGCATGCCTGCAAGCAGTCTGTCAAAGTAAGACTGGCACATTGCTGTTTATTTTGTGCAACAGTCACCTGTCAGTGCATTTACTTTTCTGGCAAGTCCCGTAAGACTCAAGCCTGGCTCAAAAGAGATATTTTTCCCATTATTTTCCAAAGAAAGCAGTGAAATCAGCCATACAAGCTTTGTCCTCGCCAACGCTGCCCATCCTTCTTAAACAGATAGCCTTCCATTTCTTATTATGTTTCTTTTGGATTAAGTATGTCACACACTTTCTATACCATCTGCAGTAATACTTAAGGTACAGTGTGTAAGGATTTAATAGTTTTCCTTCCCAACAAAATTTCCCTGGTGTCACAGGGTGAAGATTATTAGAAAAAGAAAGCTGAAAGAAATTGGTCTCACCCACGTGACTATATTTTATCTGTTTATGGCAGAGTTGGATTTGGTGCCCACGGGACTCCAGGCAAGCTGCCACTTTGCCCAGCTCCTTGTCAAGCTGTTACTAACCCTCCAGCAATGCGCTGTGTCCTTTCAAGCTTGTAACGCAGCTATTCATGTGGCTTATAGGGGAAAGTACTTGTCAGGTACTCTGAGCCTTTGGAAACAGATGATGGATATTGTTATTTGTAGTCCTTTTTGCCTTCTGATATTCTCTGATGAAATCAAATATGGAAAGTTTTCCTAATGGTATATAGTATTTCTATGCAAATGTTTATTAGACATGCAATATGAGTTATATTAAGCTCACTGTAGTATAAAGCATTGAGTTTGGAAGTAATAAAAGTTGCAGTGACCCGCTATTGCCATTGATCAGCTACAGTGGTCACTTTCAGTGATGGAACATCATCGCTGGAGCAGGAGGCACAAAGACCAGGACTTCTTGCATTATTTTTGGGTATTCTTAGCCATTTTCAAAAAAAGGTTCACTCAACTAGACAACCCCTATAACTTTGCATAGAAACCTCCATATTCCATGTCCAACTACTGTATGAGTACTAGCGCAAGTGGAAATTCTAGTTGATTTACAATAGGATGCCTCTTCATGCTATACTACATAAGCTTGTTTCCTCCTGCTTTCATTTCCAATCAGAGATGGATTTAGTTAGGCACAGTAGGCCTATGCCTGTGGGATAGCTGGGGTAAGGGGAGATTTACATATGAATATACTGATCAGTGTATATTTATATGTAAATCAGTAGTCTTATGTTATTTAGGTACTTGACTGACATGAGACCTGTATTACCAAGTTTTACTTTATTTCTCAAGAGCAGATAAACATGTTAAAGCCTCTATAACTTATAGAGGTTATACCATAGTTTACATTTTTTTTCACAGGATAGGTGATAAATGTCTTATTGCAGTTAGTCGCACCATTGGGATTCCCACACATTGCAGTGTCCCAGAGTGATTACTACTAAAGGACTTATTGAGTTTTTAACTGTTTTCTTGCACTTTAACTGATTTTAATGCTGTTTACTGTATGGAATATGTTGTAGCTTTAACTGCACTAAACCAATGTGGCTGGCGATAGGTGGAAAGTACACCCCTCGACCTTAGATAATTCTAGTGAAGAGGAGGAGACAGTCAGTCTTTTTCTCCTTAGGAAGTCAACTCCCTTCCTTCCCTGCTAGGGAGTGGAGATAGATTCTGGATTGACCTAGTAAGGAATTTTTGGACAGACCTCATAGATATGACTAGGGCCTATGAGAGTCAGATCAGACCTATCACCCCACAGCTTAAGTAATTGAAATTATATGTGTTTTTGGGAAAGAAAAAGAGCACACTTTTACGGAGACTGTCTGAATTAGAGAGATACTGACTGCCGTCGTAGAGAACCATCTACATGCCTCAGCTCTAGTCCATTGGTATTCCAAGTCAATGCTTTAATTTTATGGAAGATTAATGCAATACTACATCAATCTCAAGGGCACTTAAACCACCATCAGATGGCAGACTTACTACAGGGAGTGCCTCAGTGGAAACTGCTACCACCACCATTGACACCACAAGCCTCCTCATGGAGCATAACTGCATTTGTAGGATCCTGAGAGGTAGGCCTTAGATGGAAACTTGGCTAAGGCAATGTATCAAGATAATACACAGATCTTCTACAGTAATAGCAACTGAATATATTAATAGCACATTTTCTTTCAGATATATACTATATATACCATCACCAGTTCACTTGTTGTGTATAGTAAAGCAAAGTCATTTTGGGCCCCCAATAGTCTAAACGAAATACTGCTGGGTGAATGTACAATATGTGCACCAGAACAGTCTCAGAATACCAATTCTGTAAAAAAGCTGTAGTCTGAAAGCCATGGTAAAATTAGTTGCCAAAATTACCACCACGTTTTCACTAATGTCTACGAGATGCTACAGGACAGGAAATGTCATAGCTACTCAGCTCTGACATTGAATGGAGTCTGTCAGGTCCAAAATGCTTCAGAAGCCAATAATAGTACCGGATAGCACCCTTTAATAGGAGCATAAACATACCTTAGTGGCCACAGACTCATCAAGTAATGAATAGGTCGTCATCTTTTTATGGATATGCAAATCGGCCTGAAAGTGCACCAAGGGCGGATCCTGATTTGTCAGATTTGCCTACAGACAGCTGTGATGCAGATAGAAGCTGAAAATGTCAATCACTGCTAAAGGTGCAGCAATTTGAGAGGAGGTCCAGAGCACTTTAGTCAAATCTGGAAAATAAGGCTGCGATGTCCCCGAGGTACACATAGGTTGATTTGCAAATCTATATAAATATAATATTATCTCTTCAGTGCTTCCTTGGTTTCTTGCCACAAAGGTATGTTTATGATCCTACTAAAGACCCCTACATGGCACTATTATTAGTTTGGGAAACATTTTGGTCCTGACAGACTCCCTTTAAATTTAATGTGATTGGCAACCGGACCCCTAAAGTGCATGGAATCCAGGAAATAATCAGTCATTATTCATAGGACCTTCAGTAAATGTCTAAACCGACTTCTAATAGCCATAGATAATCACAATTCTACATTTTGGCATTGATCACAGTTCTAACACTGCCAGTCATCAAACTAAAGGGATTACATTTAACCTTGACTAGGGATTAGTGGAATTCAGGGTTAATAATCGGAATATTTCCACATTTCAAATACTAATATTATAAAATATAACTCGATCAGTTCTGGATTTTAAGATTTCCTATAAGTACATTTGAAATATTTGAAGTAAATCTGTATTTCAGATATTGAAGCAAAAAAAAAAAAAATGTCTTTGACTCTATTAAAGAGTTTGTCAGAGAAAATTGTATATTCTACATTTTTTCTATAAAGAGTGCTACTCTTTATAAGCATATAACATGGGTTGTGTTTATTATTGCAGCTTAGACCTATGAATAGGGCTTATATGCAACATACATACAAATTAGCCAATTGACAATACAATGTCAGCCATACTTTCTCATCTTATATAACTTCTTTATCATTTCCTATTGGATGGAGACATGTCCTTGTAGATATTGTTACTTACAGATGTGCAGTTGGATTCCATGCTTTCCTCTACTAGACTAATCTTGCAAAGGTTCTTAGAATTTTGTAACCAGTATTCTAAAGAATCTGTAGGTCGGCTGGGACAGATGACCTAAAATAAAGATAAAATATACAGTAAACATATATAACAAATATATACATTTATATACATATATAACAGATCCCTCTCTCTCTCTCTCCCTCTCTCTCTCTCTATATATATATATACATATATACAGTGGGGAAAAAAAAGTATTTAGTCAGCCACCAATTGTGGAAGTTCTCCCACTTAAAAAGATGAGGCCGGCCTGTAATTGTCATCATAGGTAGACCTCAACTATGAGAGACAAAATGAGAAAACAAATCCAGAAATTCACATTGTCTGATTTTTAAAGAATTTATTTGCAAATTATGGTGGAAAATAAGTATTTGATCAATAACAAGAGTTCATCTCAATACTTTGTTATATATCCTTTGTTGGCAATGACAGAGGTCAAACGTTTTCTGTAAGTCTTCACAAGGTTGGCACACACTGTTGCTGGTATGTTGGCCCATTCCTCCATGCAGATCTCCTCTATAGTAGTGATGTTTTGGGGCTGTCGCTGGGCAACACGGACTTTCAACTCCCTCCAAAGGTTTTCTATGGGGTTGAGATCTGGAGATTGGCTAGGCCACTCCAGGACCTTGAAATGCTACTTACGACACCACTCCTTCGTTGCCCTGGTGGTGTGCTTGGGATCATTGTTATGCTGAAAGACCCAGCCATGTTTCATCTTCAATGCCCTTGCTGATGGAAGGAGGTTTGCACTCAAAATCTCACAATACATGGACCCATTCATTCTTTCATGTACACGGATCAGTCGTCCTGGTCCCTTTGCAGAGAAACAGCCCCAAAGCATGATGTTGCCACCCCCATGCTTCACAGTAGGTATGGTGTTCTCTGGATGCAACTCAGCATTCACTCTCCTCCAAACACGACAAGTTGTGTTTCTACCAAACAGTTCTACTTTGGTTTCATCTGACCATATGACATTCTCCCAATACTGTTCTGGAACATCCAAATGCTCTCTAGCAAACTTCAGACGGGCCCGGATATGTACTGGCTTAAGCAGGGGGACACGTCTGGCACTGCAGGATCTGAGTCCCTGGCGGCGTAGTTTGTTACTGACGGTAGCCTTTGTTACATTAGTCCCAGCTTTCTGCAGGTCATTCACAAGGTCCCCCCGTGTGGTTCTGGGATTTTTGCTCACCGTTCTTGTGATCATTTTGACCCCACGGGGTGAGATCTTGCGTGGAGCCCCTGATCAAGGAAGATTATCAGTGGTCTTGTATGTCTTCCATTTTCTATTTATTGCTCCCACAGTTGATTTCTTCACACCAAGCTGCTTGCCTATTGCAGATTCAGTCTTCCCAGCCTGATGCAGGTCTACAATTTTGTTTCTGGTGTCCTTCCACAGCTCTTTGGTCTTCACCATAGTGGAGTTTGGAGTGTGACTGTTTGAGGTTGTGGACAGGTGTCTTTTATACTGATAACAATGTCAAACAGGAGCCATTACTACAGGTAATGAGTGGAGGACAGAGGAGCCTCTTAAAGAAGAAGTTACAGTTCTGTGAGAGCCAGAAATCTTGCTTGTTTGTAGGTGACCAAATACTTATTTTCCACCATAATTTGCAAATAAATTCTTAAAAAATCAGACAATGTGATTTTCTGGATTTGTTTTCTCATTTTGTCTCTCATAGTTGAGGTCTACCTATGATGTCAATTACAGGCCTCTCTCATCTTTGTAAATGGGAGAACTTGTACAATTTGTGGCTGACTAAATACTTTTTCCCCCCACTGTATTATAGGAAATGCTCATTTTAGTTTTGGTATTCTGATTATAAGTGTGTCACCTATTTAAAGGTTTTGTCTACTTTTACAATACCTTTTAGTCCCTTTTGTGTCCTTAAATCAAATAAATTAATTATAGGCTAAATGATGATGGTCCTCAACAAGAATTCCTCCAATATTAACTCAATAATAACAATATTTCCCTTTAAAGTGTATGAAGAATCATACAAAGTGAAAGAGGTGCTAATTTTAATGAATAACCCCAACTATACTGTAAAGGTTTATGCTTTAAAAAAGTGAGCCAAGCACCAATGGTAGTATACAAATAGATCCCATATGTGTCATGAGATGAACAGCTTTTCAAAGCAACATTCTTGACAGTCTGGTCACAACATATCGATTCTATATAAGTCTATGTATAGCCACTCAATGCTTGTGTTGTGAATTGCAGCCTATCAAGGGTTTTGGCCATGCCATGATATTATATAATTGGTTTCCTATAGTACAATAAAGTACAGTCATTATTTTACATCATGTTATTGTTACTTTATTTAATTGAGGTTTCTAGTTACATTGAGAGGCCAATTGTGAGAAAGAGAGCTTTATTCATTATTTAGGGTATCCATTCTAAACACAGTCCTCAGTGTATTTATTTTATTTATATAGCATCAACATATTCTGTAGCGCTGTACAGAGATTGCCATTGGTCTATATCCTAAATGGGGCTTACAATTTAATTTCTAAATAAATCTATCACCATGCGTGGTAGCATAGGGACAACACCGAAACTCCATACAGATGTTGCCCTTGGTTGGATTCTTTATTTGTATCTCATCGCAGTAAGGCAATAGGCCACTGACTGGCCTAATAACTATGTATATATGTATAAAGAAGTCAGTATAGAGATATCTGCCATGATCTATTTATACCAAGGACTGAAACTATAACATGGGAGCATCTTCTGTAAGGGCAGTGACTATAGAACTCCCTGCCAGAGGAGGTTGTCATGGGGAGTTCAACAAGGGCCTGGATGCCTATGTGAAGTGTAAGAATACTACTGGTTATAGTTATTCGATGGAATTTATTCCGATTGCCAGATTTAGAGTTGGGAGGGAATTTTTCCCCTAAGATTAAGAATATTGGCTTCTAAATCAAAGGGATTTTGACTTCTGGGCCAACATTGTAGGATAATAGATGGAATTGGATGGACATATGACTTTTATCAGTCTTAGAAACTACAGTATGTTACTATATTCTTGAGTTACTGTGCTGACCATAAAATAATGCAGTTATTTTTTACACTATCTTTTCAATGTTTACAAGGATTTATGATACTTGGACTGCCAGTCATCAATAGACATCAAAGTGTTGTGAGAGGTACCTGGGGACCCCCTTCCTTCACGTGCCCCATAGCAATTGTTTTCCGTGCCTCCATGGTAGGTACGCCATTGCTTGCAAGAGGCAAATGTAAGCAGGGTTAGATTGGTTAAGTGTCTTTACTGTATCCTTCATCACGTTCTTAAGACAAGGGAACATGCCCACCCATATATATGTAATGATTGGTACACTCTTATGTTTTCGTCTGATCTGTAGAGCAATGGGTTAATTGGATGAGTAAATGTCTTCTGCATATAGCAGAGAAATAAATAAGAAAATCATTTATTCCAAATCAGATCTCTTCATTCTCAGACACGGAGCTTCGGATAATTGAATTACTCGACCTAATTACAGGTTATTAACAGGAAAACAAGCTGCGGATGGATTGTTGCTGAGCAGAGACCAAACAGAAGGCATTCTGCATTCAGAGAGCAGCTCAGCTTCCAGCAAAGTGCAGACCTGGGGGAACTGACGGCACATTACTAGGTGCAATGAGGAGTTGTACATTTAGCATGAAGGCGAATGAGTCATCTGAACTGCACTGAGGAATTTCAGGGTAAGCTATGATTTGCAGACTTTAGAGCACAGACCGTACTGAGAGGCGATATTGTTAATAATACCTTAGTAAATAATAATATATTTATCAAAGCTTGACATTTTTGGCATAGAA
This sequence comes from Leptodactylus fallax, assembly GCA_947044405.1. NCBI lineage: Eukaryota > Metazoa > Chordata > Amphibia > Anura > Leptodactylidae > Leptodactylus > Leptodactylus fallax. Next base: position 231,348 of record CAMRHE010000744.1, on the reverse strand, counting down.
GTCAGTGGTGCAATAAGTCCTCTTATGTCTGACTCATTATATGGCCTCCTACAGGATGATTACGGCTAAACATTTTCATTTTCTGAAGTCACTTGGAAAAGTTTTCTTCATGTTTTATACTGTAAGATTTCTTAAAGTTTGGGATAAGTATTGTATCAGAACTAAAGGCAGAATGTGTCAGGCATCATCTACACAATGACAATTTCTTGGGCATAGGTTAGGGGTGCGCAGTGACTTTTAGTGGCCAAAGGTCACAATAAGATGATAGATTATTGTGACCACCATGTTTCCCTAAGGCCAGTTGCAGACGACCGTGGCTGTGATCAGTGTATTTCACAGATAGCACACTGACCCATTCTTTTTTATGGGCCCATGTGCGGGTCGACAGTCCGGGCCGCAAAATATAGCACAGGTCCTATTCCTGTCCTATTTTGCAGCCCGTGCTTTCGTGGCTCCTATTCATTTAATGAAAGGAGCTGCGGAAGCACGGCCCGTGCACGGCGGCACACGGGGGACATCCCTGTGTCCCTCGTGTGCCGCCCGTGCCTTTAATTCACAGCCGGCTGCAGCATGGTTGTCTGCAACCGGCCTAAGGCAGAAGGAAGGCATCACATTTAGGCGTTGTTGAACACAGCTAGGAAACACTGCGAAAAAAAAAGCAGAGGAAACACATTGTGTTTTTTTCCGCAGTGTTTTTCATTGTGTTTTTTGCTGTTTTTCTTCCCTTATTAAATCTATAGGGAAAACATAAGCGTTTCTGCAAGTAAAATTTACATGCTACGTTTTTGAAAACGCAGCTTTTCCACAGTGTTTTTTTTTTTTTTTTTATGCAATATGTGGATGGGACTAGCCAGAATCTCTTTCACTTTGCTGGTACTGTAAAATGCTGCATTTTTTTTTTTGCTGCATTTTCACAGTAAGAACAATGCTGTGTTTCCGCAACGTGGGGCCTTAGCCTAAGGGTCATGTGTGGTTGTTTTAAAGAGGACTTTTCATCACCTTCACTAACTCCATTTCTTTTCATCCTTCATCCGCTCCACTGATAATATGATGTAGTGGGAATCTTTTATGTAGTCCCCATTGTTCCTGAGCAATCTGTGCACTTAGTTTTGGTGCCGGATATAAAAATAAGGCACTCTGCCATCAATTGGGTGGTCTCAGGCAGGAGCAGGCAAGGCGGCGTGATTCAGGGCTCTAAACAATATGAAAATACACCATATACTGTATATCATCCAGCAATGGCTACTGTGATAAATATGGTGCATTTTCAGACTGTCTGTCTATATTTACACAATTTATTAGTAAACCTGGGCCATAGAGTCCTAGAGAACTCTCAGGCCCCATGCCAAGGAGGAATCCAGGTCAGAAAATCTAGTCTGTATATCAGCCGGATTTCTGGGCCTGAATTCATTCAGGAGACAGGAAATCACTGTCCCGCACTGTATATAGTAGAGCCACAAGGAGGCAGGTTCTCCAACCACTATGAGTCCTGGTCTCCTAACCGGGGTTGAGCCAATAAATCTGACCGATGTACAGACTGGATTTTTTGAGCCTTACAGCAGTGCACACAGGCCATTCAGCTACACATGTGGACAAAATTGTTGGTACCCCTCGTTTAATGAAAGAAATACCCACAATGGTCACAGAAATAACTTGAATCTGACAAAACTGGAATTTGCCAAACTACATGTTGACAAGCCACAAAGCTTCTGGGAGAATGTCCTATGGACAGATGAGACAAAAATCCAAATTTTTGGCAAGGCATATCAGCTCTATGTTCACAGATGGAAAAATGAAGCATATCTTGAAAAGAACACTGTCCCTACTGTGAAACATGGAGGAGGCCCTGTTATGTTCTGGGGCTGCTTTGCTGCATCTGGCACAGGGTGTTTTGAATCTGTGCAGGGTACAATGAAATTTCAAGATTATCAAGGGATTCTAGAGCGAAATGTGCTGCCCAGTGTCAGAAAGCTTGGTCTCAGTCGCAGGTCATGGGTCTTGCAACAGGATAATGACCCAAAACACACAGCTAAAAACACCCAAGAATGGCTAAGAGGAAAACATTGGACTATTCTGAAGTGGCCTTCTATGAGCCCTGACCTAAATCCTATTAAGCATGTTTGGAAGGAGCTGAAAAGGCACCCTTCAAACCCGAGACAACTGGAGCAGTTTGCTCATGAGGAGTGGCCAAAATACCTGTTGAGAGGTGCAGAAGTCTCATTGACAGTTACAGGAATCGTTTGATTGCAGTGATTGCCTCAAAAGGTTGTGCAACAAAATATTAAGTTAAGGGAACCATCATTTCTGTCCAGGCCTGTTTCATGAGTTCAGGAACACACAGGGTCAGTTTGCAGCTGGTTAGGCGGGAGGTGGTGGATAACTTTTTTTGCGGCAAGCATTTTTGCAGTGGAATTTCCAAAGTGGGTATATACCCTCCAAACTTGTCTTGTGTGTCCTAGAGGACACTAGGGCTGTCAGCAAATTCCACTTAATGCTAATACATATCAGAACACCATAATACATCTGCAAGTGGATCTTTCTCTGTGCACAAAGGGGCAGATTTATCAATCTTTGTACACCAGTTTTCTGGCGTACAAGGAATTAAAAAATCTTAACTTTTTGTGCAAATCGTCACTTTTCTGAAAGGAGGTGTAGTGATTATTTGCACCAGTTTATTAGTGTAAATGATTCTGTAAATCTATGCTAGATAAGAGGTGGTATAGATTTTATTAAGGTGCATGGCCTGGTGGAGGGTGTGCCTGATTTATGTTTGGCGAACCCCCTCCACTGCCAGAGATATGAAGACTGGCATTGAAAACGTCAGTCTTCATGAATCCATTCCCTAGTGCTTGGAATGAAAGTGCAGAGATATGGAGCAGATGAGCCCTTTATGTGCTCTGCGCTGTCCTTGCTATCTAATGCTAATGCTAGTAATGTTTGAAAGCTTTTCCAGTTTTATCCTAAAAAAACGTTATCTATATTCAAGGTACACAAATGTGTTGTTCCTTACCTTTCTTCTTGGTTCATCATTTCCTGAGATGGGGGTACAAGATGACCAGCTTTGAAAAAATAAAACTTTTATGTTACTCATAATTACTCTGAGTAATGTGAAAATCCTTCAAAGCTGGTAATCTTGTGTCACTCCCATCAGTATATCTTGAACTAAGAGAAAAGTTAAGGAAGGATACATCTGTAGTTTAAATTCCTCACCATTTTCAAGTCCTCTGTAGGTACTGAAAACCTACTTGGATCATAGGCTGCTCACAAGGGTCAATGGCTCCTTAGGCTGTGCTCTTTTAAATTAAGAACTGCATGCTTTTTTTAATTGCAGTAATGCCTAGCACATTTTGCTATGCATTTGAGCTTATGGCTAATGTCCCAGTTGTGGAAACACCACGTGGGAAAAATGCTTTATAGTACCAGCGAAGTGAATAAGAATTTGATTAATCTTATCCACACTTTGAGGGAAAAAAAGAACTGCAGGAAAGCTGGTTTTGCAAAAAGACGTGTGTTTTTGAAAAATGCTGCATCATAATTTTAGCTTTTAGGGCAGTACGGGACAGTATGTCGCTGGGAGGCAGGGACTCCTAGCATCATATATAACTATACTGCTAGGAGTCCCGCTCCCAGCACGAAGTTCAAGCTGGTAAATCTGGCTAACACACGGACAGAGTTTCACGGGTGTAACACGGTCGTGTGCTGCTGCCCTTAAAGTGTTTTTCCAATATATTTAATAGAGGAAGAAACAACAGAGAAAAACACAGCAAAAACTCAATGAAAAACACTACATGCTACGTGGGGCCTTAGTCTAAAGCTAATGGTTAATAAATAAAAACCTGCTGGTTTTCAATTGAATTCATTAGCCATTGGAATTCTTAGTACAATGTCACACTCATTATTGCAATTAAAAACAAAAACATGCAATTCCTGAGAGTAGGGTCGCATGTAGCATCCAACAAGTGACCAGGATGTGCCTGCCATACATATATTACAGCTGCTACTTACATGGGACCCTACCCTAATGTTTCCATTCAGTGTTAAGCACGTATCTTGAAAATAGTTATAAATTGAAACAACTGGTATATTTGCATTATATAGAACAGAAATTAACATGTATTTATATAACATTGCTTTAAAGACGACCTTTCATGTCCTCAGAGATGTGCAGTATTACATACCACTAAAAAGTCGACATCGGCTTTCCCAATAAGTGCCCCGCTGCTGGAGATATCGTGCTAATAGTTTAGTCACTGATATCCCACCACTGTCAAAAGGGCAGGCCTTACAGTCTAGCATTATATAGTGTCAGTGACTGAATTCAGCACACTGTTGACTTTCTAGCGGTGTGTAATACCGCACATCTCTGAAATCATGAAAGGTCCCCTTTAAGAATGGATTAATACACTGAAAAAGCATAACTTTTCTCTATAAAATTAATAAAATTTACCTTTCTGCACGCTGTGATAGAACTACCCAGGTTGCTGGTTGATGTGTCATGGATGCTGTCACCCCCTGTACTCCCGTGTTTGTCCGCAGGTCCATACATGGCTGCCAGGTCACAACTATTGAAATAAAATACAGGTAACAAAACTGTCAATGTGTCTATTATGTGTATTTCCATTGTGCTGAATATCACAAAATAATAGATATTTATTGTTTGAAAAGTTAACTGAAATGATAGGTATAGAGCAGACTTCATTCACACAGAAGTATTCAGCTCAGTATTTAGCATCAGTATTGTAACAACCAGGAATGGGTCCAATACATAGAAGAGGTGCAATTATTTCTTTTATACTTTTTGTCTGAATATTCCATTCCTGGTTTTGAATAAAAAATACTCATGCAATATACTGAGCACGTAGGAATTTCATGCTGATTTGGGGTTGGATTCCTCCCCCAAATCATCAGCAGATTCCGCCCAGATTCTGCCTCCCATTGTTTTCAATGGGAGGCAGAGATCGCAGCAGGACGCTGAAAAACTAAGCATCCTGCTCAATCTTGCCATGGACTCCCTGCTATCTAGGCCCATTCCTTTGGGCCTAATCACCAGCAGAAAACCGCAACTGAATGCATCCCGTCGCACGTAGCCAATGGCCGAAAATAGGCGGTGAAAAATAAAAGGCAATTCCTCTTCATTTTCCAAAGTCTGAACAGCCCCTAATGCTGTATTCACATGTCCACAATTTGCAGATATGTGATGTCTGTGATATTCATGAACAGTGCTGTCCGTGGATAATCCGTTTTTCACAATGATGCATGACACACGGATGCCATACGTTTTTTTTCATGGACCCATATTAATGTTATGCATCTGCATCAGTGAAAAAAAATGAGCGTACTTCCAAAAAAGGACACTGAATGAAAATATTGAAATGAATAGATACGTATACCTTCCATTAAAAATTTGGACGGCCTATGTATGTAAAATGCAGACATGTGAATAAGGCCTTAGTGTACATTCACACACAGAGGTAATGATATGGCAAAAAGCCAAACCCTAAAAACTGAAGTAAAAACAGGATCATTGGGCACAGCTTCTGTGGTGTGGAATAATGTAGCTTACTGCCACATTGTTACCACCATATAATGTAGGGATATACTGTAGCTTTACACTACATTCAGTGGGAAATATAATCATTATATAAACCTTTGTCCTAGTTTTACAGTACACACATTTAATGCATTTCTTGATTTCTTTTCAGTCTGTATTATATAGTAACCAATTTGTTGGATTTGTTTCCTGAAATAAAAATAAATGTGGCAGATAAATCTGGAAAATTCTCAGTTAATTAGTTTCTTGACTTGGAACTCGCATATTTCAGACTAATAAATGGTAAGTAATAGATATGGATTATTATACTGTAGTTAAAGGGGTTTGTCCAAGAAATCAAGAAAATAAACTCGCTGCAGGAAATGTTAGAAAATAAAAAAAGACAAATGATGCCCACCTATTAAACCCCGCACCAGTCCCTCACCATTGCTCGTGTGGTCCATGCTGGATTGGAGATGTGCTGTGAGTCTTTGTTAGGGTCTATAGGTAGGGTGTTAAATAGTCACATGGAGGTTTGTTATAACATATGGTGCCACCACCACAAAAGTTTACAATCCACTTTATTTAAAGTCCACACTCCTCCTTACAGCTTATCACCCCTCTCCCACTACATCCAACCTTAAAGAGGACCTTCCGCCAACTCCAACAAGTCCAGCTCTTCACATCAATTAATAGGTGCTAATCCACTCATTTGGCACAGTTGGAATTTTTTCTGTAGTCCCCACCATTCCTGAGCAATCAGTGCTGTTAGTTTTGGCACCTGATATTCTGTTTAGTCTCTGTACTGTCAGGAGGGCGGTGTCAGGCAGGAGCAGACAAGGGGTGTGATTCTGAGCTCTGACACTGGCTGCCTCTGATTGAAGCTTTGAATAACACCCCCCTGCCTAACACTGCACTTCTGACAGTACAAAGCTTAAATAGCACATCAGGCACCAAAACTAACTGTGCTTGTTGCTTGGGAACCATAGAAGTTAGAGAGAAAATTCCAAGTGTGCTGAAATTAGTTGAGCAGCATCTATTAACAGATGCTAAGGCCTTGAAATGTGGTGAAAGGTCCTCTTTAAGCACACCTATGGTGCACCACTGGGTGTCTAGTCTGGATGGCTCTCAGCCATTGGTGAAGGCTGAGCTAGTCAATCGATAGCAATGAGTAAAGCCTCTAACCTAAGTAGCACCATTTAAACCTTTCCTTAAAATAATAATAAAAAGCTCTGGAAGAATATATTTCATTATGTGAATATAACTAGTACCCTAAAACCATCCACTGTCTACTGAAAGACATTGGTCCACATTTACTAATAGTTTGACAGCTAAAACGGGCAGTCTGATCATGTGACAGATTTATCACAGTGTCTCAAATTGTATGTGTAAGTTTGGTGCATTGATTGGCTGTCTAAAGCCTTATACCGCCAACTGGTTGACTGGCTGACAAAACTTTGCCACAAAATTCAGAATTTTAATCCAAGCTCTTTCCACTAAGTGATACCCATTTTTCATCTAAGCCTTACTCCTTTTTAAGCTAGTCAGGATAAAATGGTCAATTTTGCCCAGTTTTCTTACTTGAATTTTACTTCTCCAGCAGAGCAAATCCAGTGAAAAAAATGGACTTGATCTACAAAACCCTGCAATACAATTCCCACAACACTCAGGGTTCCCTCTCTTAATGATGGTCTATCTCTATTGTATGTATACCCTTACAGTACATATGGTAAATGCTAGGCACAGTATGTAATTCTTAAAAACATCCTTTCAAAACCTTCACAAAACAACAACTCTTTGCATTCTTTAATAGGCGCTGCTCTACTGTTTCTTAAGCAGTTGGAATTTTCTCTCTTGAGAAATTATTGGTGTTAGTTTCAGCAACCAATATGTTAAGTAGGTTCTCTACAGTCAGATGATGTCTGTGGATTCTAGCCCAGGACCACCTACCCGACAGTTGAGAACCTCATTAGCATATTGGATGCTGATACTAACAGCACTCATTGCTCAGGAAAGGTGAGGGCTAGAGACAAAATTCCAACAGACTCAGCAGATGTGCGCCTATTGCAGGATGCAAAGAGTTGGTGTTAATAGCGTTGGTGAAAGGTCCTCTTTAAAAATAAGAACTTTAAGATACCTTGAAACATTAAATAATTTTTCATACATAAGTGATGTAATATGGCACCAGCATATTCAGTAATGAGCAGGATAACTGTACAAGAAATTGAATAAATTTCTTAAGATTGTGACTAGATCATTAGAAGAAAATAATCATCTAGATCGAATTGTTAGACTGGAATTCATCTACAAGTTCACTCGTGGCCGGTCAACCTTCCTCCAAAGCGTCACAGGTTACCTAACCAGTACAGAATAATTGGAAAATTGCATTCCCTCCTCACAAGGGGGGTGTATTTCTATTAACTATGTAATGGTAGAGATTCTGTGCTGAAATTATCCACTCATGTGTGATCACCAGCACTTGTATGGAGCTTGATAGAACGTTGAATATTATGAATGTTAGCAGTTTTCTATGGTCAACCTCTTGGTCCCAAATGACTGTTCTGATAATGCAAAACAATGTGACCCTTAGGAAAGCAGACCATAAGGGTATGTTCACAAGGTGGAATATTGCAAAGATCTTGAGGCAGATTCTACCTCAAAATCAGCACCAAATTCCACCAGGAAAGCTGAAGGGGCACAAATGGTGGAGGTCGACCTCAAATTCATTTCTTCACTTTATCCACTTCCATTTCTGCTGTGTGACCATACCCTAACCTGGCAACGGAGTGTTTTAGGTCATGGCGTCTGCTTTGGACAGTCTACTTGAAGAGCTCCATGATCATAAAGTATATCCCTGCAGGGATCCCCATAGATCATCAGTTATCTGTTGTAAAACCTGGCAGAAAGTGTTCAGAATTCCTGCAGCGCCACCAAAGGGGAAATTAAGTATTACAAAATGGCATTTCAAATCAATAGCCGCTCTGTGTAATGCAGGACAGGACAGGACAGGTCCTCCAGAGCAAGTGCCAGCCTAAACAACGGGCTTTCCTCTATTAAAGGGGTTTCTGGGACTATGATATTGAGCTGTCTTTTGGGCTGAAGAGTGACTTTTCGATCCATTAGGCTTGCAGTGTCCTATATCTTTGGAGAGCAGGAGCATTTTAACCCTTACCTGTTCAGGCATCACAAAATGTGACAGCTGCAATTTACCTACAGTAGTTTGAAAACATTTACACTTATTTTATTGGCTAGGTTCATTTAAGAAAGGTCTCATAAGGAAATTTTGGGGTCTCTCTTTGGGAAACAAGCTAGCTAATTGACAAACATAGCTGGATATGTATATAAAGGATGTGATTGATAAACTATATATGCACATCTTCTGTTCAGTAAATAGCAGGCCAATATATTCAGTGCTTTGCGCTTGTCACACTGGAAAGCATACAATTACCTGTGAGAGAATAAATATATTTATACATAGAGAGATGAATATGACATCTATAGCAGGCTGATGAACAGGGTATACAGTACAGATATATATATATATATATATATATATATATATATATATGTGTCTGTGTGTGATTATGAGAATCACATTTTTCATAGCTCTTAGTTTACCAGTGCCTACAACCATATTTATTTCTATTACTGACTTTTGATGTATATTGTGTTAGAAAAAAATAATCAGTTTTTGCTCTCAAAGGCTGCCTAAAGCTTCTATGATTCCTTCATAGGGGATATTCCATTATTCTGCAAGATTTTATTCTTACCGCAGCAAAAATACAATGAGCAGATTTAATAATTCTATTTAATATTAAGGCAGCGTAAACGTAGATCAAGCAGTGGTAATATTGCTTGGTCAGTCTAAAATTTGTCTAAAGCAAGTAGTAAATGTGGTACACAGTATGTACGCAAGTTTTCTTGGTGCACATTAAAGCAGAATCCATGTGAATTTAGCTTAGTAAATCTCTATCGATTATATAAAACAAAAGTTTATGCAAGTGCTTCACATCCCCTCTGGTGTCTATGATATTTACATACGTTATAATAGAATAATTCTCCCTTTTTGAAGGCAACAAATGTCCATGTTTAGGGTTTTATCTTGTAAAAGACCTAGCACCATGGATAGCAACCAAACAGCAAACTAGAGGCATCATCACAAGCAATAACATACAGTATGTCTGCTCTCTGGAATCTTCTGGAATATACAATGGTATACTGATTGAAGCAGAGCTGAATTTGTTAATGAACTGTTCTTTGTTTACACCTTGACAACTCGTATGGAAGACAACTTGGAAGATTCGCAGATTGTTATTACTAACTTGACTCTGCTTTGTCTGTAGTATTGCAAATTTACAAGTAATTTTAGAAAATTTACACAGGATGAAGGATACAGCAGAGAACTTATAATGGAAGCTTTTGTAACCTATATACACCACTTTTAGGTTAAGGCTTCATGGTAGCTTTTGCCGTGACTCCAGTCACACAACCAAAGATTATCATGTTGCCCTGCAACTCTGTAGTGGCAAATCGAGCAGACTGAGCATTGCTGCAGTTCCAGAACTTTCAGGGTAACTCCATTCAGTTACTTTGTTGAAGAAATTACAGGGCGACGTGGGGATCTTTGGTTGAGTGACAGGAGTCACTGCCAAAATCACCATGTAGCCCTAGGCTAATGATGTCTATAAGTTGCACATTTTGTCATTAGCAACACGTATTTACCAAAATTTATGCAGAATTTGTGTAGATTTTCACACAAATCTGTGCATTGGCACAAAGGAAACCAAAAGTTGCACTAATTTTTGGTACCTCTTAGTTATGTCATTCTATACCAGGCTAAGGCATAACATGAAGCTCCTGGATCCCAATGTAAAATCCGTAGCAGGCCCCACAACTATAATGTAGCATTTATAGCATTAGTCTCCACTCTCCTCATATTGGGAAGAAACACCTTATGGACCCACTAATGCCCGTAGACCCTTGTGTGACTGCACCCTCTGCATCCCATCAAGCTACTCCCTGCATAGCACCCAGGCATATGTCAAAAAATACCCTTTGGTTGAAAAGGGCCCTAAGAAAACCCATGCCATATACACAGGGAGCCGTCCATGAACATACGCCAAACATGTTTGTCAAAAGATGTTTGCTAAATCTATCATTCAAGCTTTAATGAAACTTGGAAAAGGAAGCAAAAGAACATTTTTCAGATCCAATTAAAAGACCTGTAGCAAAGGAACTACATTACCACTTACTGGTTATGTCCTACTGGCATCAAGTGGCACATTTGAAGAATATATCCAAATGGTAGCATTGTACAGACCCTATTAATCTTCTTTTGATGTATAATTTACGTGACACTAGGAAGTCAAGAAGACAGTGAAATGTGAGAAAATAAGGAAATAAATAGGAGTAAGCAGAACGCCTTGTTGATGTAAGATAATTTCTTGTAGAGGCCAGAAGCCAGGGAGATAAATTGGATAGATCTGGCATTCTTTGGTATATGACTGACCTTCTAGTGTTCACATAAGACTCTCTCATGCTTGGCACTCTTCCTTTGTATGTGACTTGGCAGTATACAGTAGCAATTACTATGTCATCTCATTCTGATCCATTACAATTTTATATATCAGTTCACTTGAACTCCAAGAAACTCATGTCATGGCATATTTCATGTGTCTTTATTGAAATGTTGGCTGCAAGAAATGCTTGACTTATTAGGTCTGCCCTTTTCCTAATAGTTGTGATATATGTGATACACACTATGACATCTTTAAAAGAAAAAAAGACTTGATTTAGCCTTTTTGTTGCATTTTATATGAAAAACTGTAGGGCAGCTGGAGACTGCCAGTATTAAAGCATTTTTGCAGTTTCATCAAATAAAGCTTATTCACTGCTGTTTTTAATGTTTGTGTCTGTGCCTCTGGGTTTTATGTTGGTACGTCCCGTTCTATGTTAAGTGTTCTATGTCATTGTTATGCAGCTTTTCCCTCGGCATTTTTCCCCCTGCAGTGTTCAAAACCTTGCCTTGGCTCAGCCCTGGCCTATCACAGGCCACTGGGCGGGGTTGTAGGGAGGTGTCATCTCCCCGACGATGGTTGGTCTTTAGTTCTGTGTGTGCGGTCGACAAGAGAAGTTGTGCTGAGCTGACCTGCCACCAGCCCCAGGACTGAGGGTTAATGGCCGCCTCTACAACCACAGGAGGGATATCACCAGCCCTAGGCTCATCTAAAGACAGCTCTGAGCAAGGGAGAAGTGCTGTCCGGACTTTTGACCACTTTTGGTGCCATGCCAGGAGGAATAGGAGATGACTCTGACAGGAGAACTATATTCGGGCCTGGACTCCAGGTAACCAGATCCCTGTCAGGGCTCCCTGTAACTCCATCCCCAGTGTACCTAGCTGGGAGAGGCAGAGAGGAGGAGGAGTAGAAAGCATCCTGGGGAGCCTATAACATCCCTGGGCACCCTCCTAGAACCAAGGCTAGGGGTTGGACACTGTAGGACCACTACCCCCATTCAGAAGCTGCTGTTTACCTGTTGTTCCTGTTGCCAAATAAAGGCTGTTACTTGTTACCTGCACCGCTGAATCCTGAGTCGTGCATGCTTCACCATCAGGGCCCTTCCGAACAACACCACACCGGCTCAGGGAGGAGAGGTCCCCTCTTCAACTGGAAGTGCCCCAGGGGAAAGAACTACTACCACCACCATCCGGTAGTGCTGCAGGACTCCCCTCGACTTTGTCCGGCCTAGGAGTGGGACTGGAGTGGTTGGTGAGTGTGCTCGGCCTTCTAGGTGGCACAGCATCCGCCACTACTACTCCCATCCTCCAGTCTCCTCCATCTGGGTTGCGGCATTATGAACAGATATTTCCAATTTTCCAATGTCCACTATATGGCTGTATGTCTACAGCCCTAAAAGTTATTAAGTTTAGATGTTTTTATAACACCCATTACAAATGAACACAAAATTAAAGGGGTTATGCCACAATTAATATTTTTTCTCCATCCTATCGGTGGTGTATTTCCCTCCTTGACTGCAGCCAGGCTGAATGTAGACATACCTCATGCTGGTCGGGATGCATCTGCTCTCCCAGTCACTTCAATGGGAGCAACGGACATAGCCAAAGCATGGTTATCTCCAGCGCTCCCATCGAAGTGAATGGGAGTGCAGATGTGTCTAGGCCTGCATGGATACATTCAGCCAGGCTACTGTCAGGCTGAATTCACAATGGGGAGAAAACGCTCTCTATTCTCTGGTCCCCCACCGATCAGCTATTTATCATAGGATAGAGGATAAATAGTCTTTGTGGCATAACCCCTTTAAGGCCGCTATCATGAACTCTCCATAGAGAGACATTTGTAGTTGTACAATTCAGTTTGTAAAATTTCTGATCAGTTCAATCTGCCCCTATCAACTGTAAGCATTATTATTGTGAAGTGGATGAGTGTAGTACTAACAACAGATAAGACATGAAGTGGTCCACCATGCAAACTCGCAGAGTACGGATGCAATGGTGAACGTTTGTTGTGTAAAATTCAATTATCCCGTCTTTGTCTATAGTCTAGACTACATGAGTGACTGCAGGGTTCTGATCTGGCTCTAGAATTGACCTTCGCATGAATTGTACGTTTGTAGTTTCATGTAATGGATAGAGATTAGTGAATTGGCTCATAACTAGAGTTCATTATGAATATTCCAAAAATCTCAGGTTCAGCAGAACCCAAGATTTATAGGGTTCACCACTCACAAACCACACACCCCAGAGTGTAATAAGCAGAGGCCCACGGAAGGTGTATAAAAATAATAAACACTGATACTCATCTTCTCTCACCTCTCCTTTGCTACCTTGCAGTATCTTGTACTCCATTATTGTCTTATCTTCCAGTCTCCTGGGTGATGTCATGGGCCCCAGAGGAGCACTGAGATCTGTGATTAGACCTGTGACATCATCTAGAAGACTACCAAAGACTGAAGAGCACTGAATGCCGCAAGGGGCTCAGGACAGGTGAGGAAAGGTAAGTATCAATACCTCCCCTGATTCTTAAATTAAACCGGCAGACGAACCTTTCATTTCGTGAAATGAATCTCGCAAGGTTCATCCATCTCTAGTAATCTAGGTTTTCCACAATTGTGTAGCTCAATACAAGTCTATGGTCAGAGACCGCAATGGAAAGGGTTGCCTGAAGTGGTGTAAAGCATGCCAACACTGGACTCTGGAGCAATGGAAACATTTTGCTATCTGGCAGTCTCATGAGGCAAGAAATTCATTGTGCTTGTTGTAAATTTGGTTGAAGTAAAGCAATGGTGTGGGGTTTGGCCTTTATTTTCAATGAAGAGTAATGTTCAGGGAATTATCCATTTCTCTGGTCTCAAGTTTTGGCCTTGGAAAATCACAGGATTGGATTTTGGTTCAGATTATTAATACATAATCTTCTTGTTAGCATGCCTAGGTTCATATAAACATGCTTGGGACATTACACTAGGGAATTCCTGACAGATAATTCCCCTTTTACAGCTACATCCAAGTTCATGTGTACAGTGAGTGACAGAGTATGTTGTGCATTATTGTGATGGGAACGTAGATGACTACATAAGTGTCTGACTTCCCTAACACTCTTTTGGCTAAATGGCAGCAAATTCCTGCCAATACACTCCAAATTCTTGTTGAAAACCTTTCAAGATGATCAGAGATGGTTATAGTAGCAAAAGAGGGTATGACTCATATCCCTCACATGGACTATTTTCTAAGACCCAGATTTCAGCTATTGTATATTCATTAGGATGAATTTGGCTTATATGTATCTGGTTTACATTTTTTCATGTTTGAACAGTACAGTACTATGCAAATGGTTTAGACAAATATGGAAAAATGCTGCAAACTAAGAATGCTTTCAGAAATAGAAGTGTTAATAGTTTATTTTTGTCAACTAACAAAATAAAAAGAATGAAAAAATCTAACTCTAAATCCCATCAATACTTGGTGTGACTTTTGCCCTTTGCCTTCCATCAATTCTTCTAGGTACACTTGCAGACAGTTTTTGAAGGAACTCGGCAGGAAGGTTGTTCCAGACATCTTGGAGAACCAAGCACAGATTGTGGATGTGGATGTAGGCTTGCTGAATCCTTCTGTCTCTCCATGTAATCCCAGACAGACTGGATGATGTTGAGATCAGGTCTCTGTGGGGGCCATATCATCAATTCCAGGACTCCTTCTCCAAAGGGTAAAGGTCACACCAAATATTGATGGGATTTAGATTTCTTTTGTTCATTCACTTAATTTCAATGAGAAAAATAAACTATTAACACTTCTATTTTTGAAAACATTCGGATTTTGGAGCATTTTTTCCGCACCTGCCTAAAACATTTGCAATGCTGGTAATAGCCAGATGATCACTGTAATGATCATTTTTTCAGGGGGAACCAGATTAATAATGTTCTTGCTTCTCTTCTCTTCTCCTTAACAAAGATTGGAATTTGGGTTGGGTCAGAACAGCCAAGAACTCCCACTTTGGAGGTGAGGCAATTTTCAGTCCCATTGTGTGAATTGACTATTTCTTTGTAATGTATCTTTTTTTGTCTCTACTTGAACCCTACAAATTGTACAGTGCTGCGGAATATGTTGGCGCTATATAAATAAAATGTATCATTATTATTATTATTATTATAGGAATACCTATATTTTATATAGCCCTAAGATATGGTTCTATACATTTATTCATCCTAGAACAAGAGAGTGTCAGATAAGGAAAGCATTGGATGAGAGCATGTTCAGCGTAATGCTCCAGTAAGGTGGTATATTTTGCGATTATAGAAGTAGAAAAGACCTACATCATCATCTCAGGACGCTGCCATGTATGTGAATGCCTTTGTTTTCTGCGGAAACTAATGGTATCATTGATTTACTCGAGTTAAACAATTGCCAGGGCCTGTGGGGAATACACTTAGTTGATCAGCCATTAATAGATTTCCTATCTAAAGGGAGGATTATTTAGCGTCCTCTTCCGATCAATATTCAATTTGAGGAAACATTGTACTAGAAAAGCTTAAGAAGCGCACAAGAGACAAATCCAGTAGGTGGACATTCTTAAGGGTAAGAGTAATAATTCTGCAGTCTTTGAAGATAAAATTCCGGTATCTTTAACTTTTGTTTTTAAGGTTAACTTAAAGGGGTTTTCTGGGCAAAAACACATTTTTCAAAAAAGGTCAGTTAGTGCTATTAATAGGTTAATAAGTGCAACCAAATACCTTTAGCAGTGTTTTGAGTGATTTCTGGGTTTCTCTGGGAGCTCCTGGCATCTTTTGCATTTGTTTACATGGGTAGCTTCCTGTTCTGTTTTCCTACAACTACCATGATGCATTGCGCTTCAATCAAAGCTCACACTACATCCCTCTCTCACTCTCTCCCCCTCCCTTTCTCACTCCCTCACACCCCCTCCCTGTTTTCCTAGCTGGCCTGCCCACTACTAGCCCTTCTCAACTAAGTGCTAGGAGCTACAGCGCATGCCAGCACTCCGTCTCTATTGCGCTGGCAAATGTCAATAAGAGGAGGAGCCAGCTCCCATGAAGGAAGTGATGTCCCGTGCCCAGAAGATCAGTATGATGGGGTGTGGGTTGGGGGTTAAGGTGACATTCTGTTTCTGTAAACGGGGAAACAGAACGTCACCGGAAAATCTGAAAATATGCCTGGGGTGGTCACATAACTGCCCTGGGTGATCTGGGTAAATATACATTTTGGTAAACTAGGGAGGGTGTTTAGCTTAGAGTAGAAATATCATTTTATCCTGGACAACCCCTTTAATCTCCTTTTATGTAGTTTGTTCCAATGTATCTTTGATGCTATAAACGCAAAGTCACTGCAGATATGAGTCACAGATATGTGTGATATATTGAATATTTCAATAAAACTCAATGGCTCTATAGCATTTGCTAAGTACCAATTACTGTTCAATATCTAAATCCCATGATGGCAAGTAAAGGGGCTCTCTGGGTGTAAGACATGTATGTCCTGATCTTAGAATAGTCCATCTATACTTGATCTGTAGGGGTCTGACCCCTGCCAAATAGCAGAATGATGGGGTTGTTACTCTTTTTTTTACTGTGTATGTTTACAAATGTATACCTCAGCTATATAGTCTGGACATGGTGTGAATAGAGGTTTTAGTAGTAAAATGGAAACACATCCTAATAACACACCCAGTCTGAAGTACTCGAAACAGAAAATATATGCTGTGATTGTTTTAATGGTCAGAGTGAAAACTACAATATTAATTTTTGGGCATCAATGTTAACATAGAAAAAAATGCAGATTTTTAAAAAATATTTTCCATATAAAAAACTTGTTCATATGTGATTATACATTCCCTTTAGCATCAATGAGATTTTTAATGAAGACTTTTTGCAAACTTTCTTAATTTTTTGATCAGGATGTATTTGGGCAAAAGCAAAATACTTTTCAAGGTGTACCTTTCCTCCAACTGTGTATTTCTATAACGTGTGATCCTTATTATCATGTTGGTCAGAGCATAGTTTGCCTTAACTGCTTAAAAGGTAGGTATACTTCAAAAATTACATGTCGAAATAGCTGGTGAACCTACTCGGAGCCAACTATTCATGGAAAGTCACTTAAATCCACATTTTAAATTATGCTCAAACACTTATATATATAATACTTTTATTTTAAAAAAAATATATATAATTGTTTCTTTATTTTCTTTGTTGAACAAGGAAACTTATTGTTATATGGTTATTTTTTGCCTATTGATCACAATGTCGTAGTCTCAATGGCAACTAAAAGCCTAGATGAGCAGGTGTCACACAGCCCGTAATTGTAATTGTAAATTAAATGTTTGTATAAAATGCCTCGGCTGACTATTTGTATCTGTGACCTTTACATGGAATTTTACTGCATGTAACTAAGCAATAATGAAATCTCATGAAGAATTGGTTTGGGAACATTGAATTTATTAAAATATAATTAAAACCACTAAAGTGTAAATTAAGGTTAACAGTCAGATTTAGATCTTTTAAGAAAACTGTTTTTATTCGGGGATCCCTAGTATCTTGGTGTCCACCATCCGAATCAAGGTCAGGAGAGTCTAGTCTAACATGTGACATTTTGCAAGCATCATTTTTTTTTTATTTTTAGTAAGGATAACTTTAATCATAAATGTCCCAAATGTCTATATACAATAAAACAAAAGTTAACATATACCACAGTGATTTCCAACAGGGGTGCCTTGGAAACCTGCCAGGGGGCTACAACACTCTGGTTGGGAAGATGACCACATGCCTTTGCAACATTATCTGCGACCTTAGGACATTTTTTGTCTTTTGTAAAAAAATTATTTGGTAAGGGAGCCCTGAGTAAATTTCTTTTATTCTAGGGGTGCTCTGAATCAAAACAGGCTGAGAAACACTGATATACAGTATAGTATTAGGCAAGAAGATGTAGAACATATAGAATCAAACTCCAAATCTCAAATGCTTTTTTACTCATTGTGTAGCATATTTTTTTCTATATTTTTGGTAGGACCTAATATCCTTTTTTATATATTGTAGAGTGGAGAACTGTTAGATCAAACCCCCTAAGATATCTTCATTATGGCATCAATCCCATCATGTACTTCCATCCAATATTTATGTATCATACAGTGGCCCCATAGCATATAAACTAGACCTGCATTAGGGTGAGAACATCAACAATTAGACTCACATTTATCCCCCATTTTGTACAGAAACTTGGCGTGTAATATAAACGTTATATAACATTCAACTGGATTGTGTGATTTGTATTCAGTGAAATCTCTTTAGTGTTTTAACAGCTATTATCCCACTGACAACCATCAAATCCATCCAAATCCCTTACCCACTACCCTTGACTTGGGTAGATCATATTACTAAAAAGTGCTTTACATAAAATCTGATATAAATGAGCAAGTGATTTCTTAACCAAACCAGAAGTGTTCATAGGGAAATCAATTATTAGAGACTTACCAATCCTGAAAATTCCCTTATCCATCCAATTACAAAACATTTGTTTAATTTGATAAGATCTAAATATAAACCCTTCTTCCATACCAGATTCCCTTTTTAGCTCCTCGAATGAAATCAGTTGACCATCCTTAAATAAGTGATTAACATAGTGAATACCATATCTATCCCATCCGTGTGGATCTGGAATTGATAAAAACTCCTTAAGGCTGGGGCCCCACCTTGAGAAAATGCAGCATTTTTACAGTGGTGGAAATGCCAGGGGAAAATACGCTGCATTTTACATTGCCTGCAAAGTGGATGGGATTCTGCCTTATCCAGTTCACATATTGCAGGAAAAAATCTGCAGCGGAAAATCTGTAATTTCAAAAACGCTCACGGTCAGCATCTCAACGTCACTTTATAAGGTTTCTTGAGAAGCTGACCAGTTTCCAATACCTCAAAAATGTTAACTAAACCACCACCACTCTCAGTCACAATTCTCAGCACACCATCCTCCTGTCCCACCAATAACTTCAACAACCAGGATTCCAAAAAACAACCAGGGCACAGCTACTCCTCCTTGCGCCTCTGGTTGCAGATATTTCTGCTTTAATGTGACTCTTTCTGCACCATACTGATCATATATATATACAGTATATATGATCAGTATGGTGCAGAAAGAGATATAGATATACCTGTATATATATATATATATATAACAGGTATATCTATATCTATAGATATATATATAAAAATATCGACCGCAGAAAGTAATATTTTATGTCCCCAACCACCACTGCCAAAGCCAACCAAAGTTCTATTGTTTCTTATCCTAAGCGCTAGAGGTTCCATAAAAATAGTAAACAGTAGAGGGGAGAGAGGACATCCTGCCGGGTTCTCCTAAATAAGGAGAAAAAAAAGCAGTTAGTACTCCACTGATATTTAACCAGGCCCTTGGCCAGGTGTAGAATAATTTTACATGCTTAACAAATGATCGAATAAGAAATTTTCCAAAAACTTGCCATATGAAGGGCTTCTACACCCTTTTGAAGGCTTTAGCAGCATCCAATGACAGGATGGAGTGCACCACCCCACAACCAAACTGTATATTAGAGAACAGCTTATGAGGATTGATATGAGTCTTTCTTCCTGGTATAAACCTGTCATGGTCAAGATGAACAATAGATGCAACCACCCTTTTAACTCTCATTGCCAATGATATTACAAACAATTTAATGCCTATATTAAAAATAGATATTGGTCTATAAGACTCCATCTCATATAGTACTTTTTCCCTTCTTTAAAATAAGAGTGGTTACTGCTTCAGACATTGACAGTGGGAGTTCACCAGTATCCACTGAGTGTCTCAACACCTCCAATAACCAAGGCAACAATGTAACCCCATACCTTCTATAAATCTTGGATGGTAAGCCACCTGATCCTGGAGAACTGTTCCCTGAGAAAGATTTGAGTGCTTCTTTCAGCTCCTCAGTTGTAAAAGGAGCCTCCAGACCACTTCTTTGTTCCTTGGACAGTACTGAAAAATCAATATTGATCTATTCTTTCACTTCCAATATCCAAAGAAGGGAAGAATAATATAGGATATAGTATCTTTAATAACTCTTTATTTTCCACAAAATAAAACAGCTGATTACATAATCTTGTCTGAAGACTCTAGTGTTTATCAGCTACATTTTTTTCTTTCTAAAATCAGCATCCCTCTTTTCTAGCTGCTACTGTAGCTCAGTCACCTTCAGTTAATGGAGCAATGCCAGGCATAACCCATGGATGGGAGAGGCTTTATAAGGAAATAAGTGAGATAGTCTTTGCTCAAGATAGGTCATCAGTGATGTGAATCTAATCTCCACCGCCACTGATCTGCAGAGTAATAGGTGAATATGGCTGAGTACCATGGCACTAGATAATCATTGAAGGTGTTAGGCTGTTGAGGATATCAAAGTGTTTCCCTAGAAGATCCCTTTAAGACTGGGGGCATATGGAAAGTAATTGCAGTAGGTTAGCTGCTGAAAACCTGCCCGTGACTAACCTGCAGCAGTGTTCAGTAGCAGCATAGAGAATGAGATTTCTACACGTGGTAGACATTCAGTGGTTAGACCTCCATAGATCAGACACTTGTGCATGACATGTAAGTTGGTACACACATGTTAAATAGCTGGCTGCTTTCCCCTTGGTCTAGATAAGGGGTGGGCAATTAATTTTCCCATGGGGCCACATGAGAAATTGTAATGGTTTTAGAGGGCCATCATCATGCACAGCAAGCGGGTCCAAAATTAATACCCCCAGCGGTAGCACACGGTATATGTCCTATTGGCCCACTGTATATACCCCCTTTTTTCCCCCCCGGTACCCCTTCCCCCTTTTTTCCCCCCACACAGCATATGATCCCCCTATTTATGGCCCCCACGCAGTTTATGGCGCATTTTATACCCCCCCATAGTATATGACCCCTTTTTTAAAGTTCACCCACAGTATATGACCCCCTGTTATCCCCCCAACCCCACACAGAGTAGTGGCCAATACTTTTTACTCACCTGTCCACGCTCTAGATATTGACGCCCTCTGCTGCCGCCTCCAGGGTGCACTGTTGCCGACGCTGAAGAAGGTCGGGACGCTGTACGTAGCGTGTTCTTCGGCGGAGGAGGACAGCGGACGGCGGTCAGGACAGGAGCGTGGACAGGTGAGTAAAAAGTATCAGCAGCTGCTTATTGCAATAGCACAATACGTAGCTGCCGATGCGTGTCACCTGTCACGACGTGGGCAGGTCAGAGATAGCCCGCGGGCCGGATGTGGCCCACGGACCGTACAATGCCCAAGTCTGGTCTAGATGAACAGTTGTGTAAATAGGCAGGGGAAGGATTCAACCTCTGTTTATACTGTGTGTCTGGTTTGGCCAAGGCACAGCCCCTGAGCAGTGTGATGTGGCTTGGGTTACTCTAGATGTTGTTACTCAGATTATGTTGATGTATGACTTGCACTGTGAGATATACTGGTTGATTCGTGTCACTTCGGTTGGTGCAGGCCATCACGTGGCATCTGCTCTGGGAGGTTTCTGGGAGCCAGATCATGTAATAGCTTTTAATAGGCAAAAGTTTCCGCTAAGAGTTCCACCACAGGAGAAGTTGTGTGTTGCTCTTCTGCAGTGCAATCTACTGATGTCAGGGATTGCCCAAGATACCCATGGTGGAAAGGGACATGCTCTTTAAGGGTGTAGCCCTATTTGGGGGGGTATGAGTATTATCCCTCCCACAATAGACTCTGGCGCTGACCTGTGTGTATAATGGGACCTGAAGCCTTCGCTGAAGGGAAGAGTGGGAACATATATGAAATATATCAGTGCCTCCATCCAGGATAGAGCCTCTGTATTACAGGGAGGATCTCTTCCTGGGACTTACCCATGAAGTACAGTTAGTAGCCTTAACAAGGATCCCTGTACTAATCTCACAGTCTGAAGAATACATACAGATACCACATAAGGTTATAACAGTAGCTTTATAAGAATCAAAAGGGTAATAATACATACATACAATATACTCAGAACACAGCAGTACTACAACAACCAGCAAGTCCACAACAGTCTTAGGTTATATACCCGGGTATATATATATATAGATATATAGCAAGAGTCCGGTGCACAATACCTCCAGGCAACAGAAGAGATGCAGGAGCCCCTGTGGATGACTGTGGATCCTCAGATTCTTCCAGGAGATGATAGACAGCCGATCAGGAGATGATGATGATGGTGAGATTCTTCACAGGCAGCAAACAGGGCGACGGTGACGGCAGTAGATGCAGGCCTGACTACCCTAACACTGAGTCCTTAACCTGCCAGCTAAACTACTAGTGCCACCGGGCCTCTAACTAGCTAGTTGGCCGTCAGAAGCCTAACCTATCACTGCCCTGAATTATATATATATATGGATCCCTAACTACAGTTACTAGCTAGGTCCTGTGAGTATAAAGGGGGTAACACATACCTAACTATATACTCTGAAGTAAAGAGGAACAGGTGGCTCTGAAATAAGGTCACTAGCTGGTCTCAAGGATATAGATTCTTAAATATCTATTTATCTACTCCTTAGAATTACACCTACCACCTGCCTTAGACTCCCCCAGACATAACATGTCTGTCTCACAGCAGCTCTACCTCACATCTCTCCCCCCAGCAGCTCTGCCTCACATGTGTCTGACTCACTGTATTTATAAACAAACCCTGCACTGAATGCCTGGGGTCTCTGAAGCCAAACTGCAGGGGCAAAGAAGCTAGATACATTATATACTAGTAGAAATGGCAGTTCCCTACATGGGTCTGCTTCCACTCTGCAGAGAGAGTTAGAGCTCGGATAGCTGTCAGGAGAGGGGCTGATTTCTACTTGAAGGGCTTCTCATACAACCTGGTCAGCTTGTGGTAAGAAGGCACATAGTAGTGATTCCTGGAACAAGGGTAATAGCCAGATTATGCTTTGCGCTGTCATAGTTTTAGGACGCAGGGGTTACATTCCTGTGCCAGCTGACGCACAGCGTCTGTTGCCATGTTAGTCCTGGAGAACTGCACCTTACTGCTTTTACCAAGTTTTGCTGTTCAACTGTACCTACATCTATCAACTACTAAAGAACCCGACAGCAAAGATTCAAGTGTCTCCAGTTTGTGTGTCTCCTCTCCTCTGCCAGTAGGCAGTTTACAAGATGGGTTGGCAGTGTGACTGGGACGCTGCCCCATAAGGGCCAATCTGGCAAGGAGCACGATGGCCACTGAGAACTGCAGAGCTGGGGATGGCAGGGTGAGCTCCATATTGTGCACTACACCACCCCATCATTGTGGGAGGCAGAACCATTGTGTGGATCAGTACTGTCAGTAGGAAAACCTCTTTGACATGGTGCACTGAAAATTGATACCCTCTAAAAAAAATCCCATTTAATCCCATTCAGCTCTGGACCACAATAGATGTCATGGTTGCAGAAGGTTACAGACAAGTTCAGCATGTCAGCATTTGACCAGGGTTTTCTTACTTGTTTCTCTTATCAGATGACATGTGAGTATGGAGTCATTTTCTATCATTGATTTAGTGAAGATGTGAACACTCAAGTGAGGTTAGTGCTCGTTCATAATTGATAAATACATCCAGTTGATCATGTTCTCCAAGGTCAGCTAGCTTCTACCATGGAGACGGAACAATGAAAACACTGCTATAAACTTATTCCAGTAAAATCCTACATATGTTACATAAGATTAATCTAAGTTTTCTAATTGAGTATATTTTCCTGGATTTCTATAGCTATTGTCAAAGGAAATATGCAAGAAGTTAGGACTTTTCCGCTATCCAGGTTTACAGGAGAGAGATAAAGGGTATGTAGAATAGTCATTTGCCTATGGTGTCATTGAGGGGGTAGGAGAAATTCATGGATTTACATGGCTAATAATACTGTAATTTTTTGTGAATAATATGAATAAATGTCCATTTGACAGCTATCATGCTGAATTCCAGTAACTACGAGGATTGGAGAGTAAAAATATCTATTTTGCAATTCCTATCTTTGACAATGAATGGAGATTTCCCATCAAGGTTGTACTTTCTGATTGCACCTATAACATATTTGCAGATTTCGATCTAAATGTAATGTATCACATATTTTTTACTGGATTATGGGGGTGGCCATCTTGCCTGAGCTGTTGTTAACAATGCTTAGAGGAAAATGTGTTTTACAGAGGAAATGTGGACCATAGGAACCTGTAAGTCTAGACAAGACGCAAGGGAAATCTATGAAAGTGTCTAAAAAACAATCCAAACTAATTAAAAATGATCTCTACAGAACAGGAAAGCTTATTATTAGGCTTAATGGATAGTATGAAAACTGCAGGACTTGAGTTTTTTTTTTTTGTTTTTTTTAAATAATGAAAATGATCTGAACATTGAAAAAAAAATCTTCAAAAAGTCTTTTAAATATGTTTAAAGGGCCACTCTGTTGATTCTTTTTTAGTCATTATGTTGTCTAAAAGACCATCATGTCAATAGGTGTCTACTCACAATGTCTTTCCTTATCTGGCTTTTTACCTTCTTTAATAAATCACATGATTAAAATTTTACCTCTTCTTGTTCTGTCAAAAAGGAGGCCTCTATCTGTTGCCTGCAGATATTACTAAGAACTGCCATGTGACCTCAAATTCTTTAAAGTCCCACGCAACCCATGTTCTTCTTCTCCAACTCTTCTGTCAAAATACCTCCCTGCTTGCCTGCTGCCTCTCATAATCTGTCTAGAGATTTTCTACATAATCACTACAATCCCCTCTCTTACATAGTTGCCCATAGTTCCTCCTTCTTCCATAGTACACCATATCCCCAATACCTTCCCAGTGCTTTCAGCTGCAGTTGGTGCAGCTTCCAGAACCTGTGGTGACATTATCCTCACAAGCTAAGGTCTGTAAGGTCCTTTTTACTATTAGCTCTCCAGTGTTTGACAGAAACAGGAAATTGACATGGGTACAGGTACTAGACATGTGTAGGGTATAGCTACTAGACATTGGGTGACAGCATCAACAATAGCAGTATAAGGTCCTGTAAGGTCTATTTTAGCATTAGTTCTGCAGTGTTTTGCAGAAACAGGAAATGGACATGGGTACAGGTACTAGACATGGATACAGGTGCTAGACATGGATCAAGCTACTGGTCATTGGGTGACAGCATCAGCATTAGCAGTATAAGGTCCAGTAAGGTCCATTTTAATATTAGCTCTCCTGTGTTTTGCAGAAACAGTAAATACACATGGGTACAGATACTAGACATTGGGTGACAGCATCAGCAATAGCAGATACAGGTTTTTAATTTTTTTTTCCATGAGCTACCAAAAAATACTGGAGGCTCACTTTAGCATAGAAACCTGATGTAATGATGAGGTCATTTTCCAATGACAAATTCCCTTTAAAACAACAATTATCTTATATACAGTACACAGGGGAACTGGGGCTCACAAGCGCCAACTAAAGCCTTATGTGAATGGCGCAGTATCTCATGTATAGAGGATACGTGTTATAAAGAAATAACCCCTTTAATCTAATTGAAATCATCTTAAGTCTGGTGTTTCATGTAAACTGTACAATTTTTGCTATTTCTTGACCAGCTGAACACATTGACTATGTGTATTATGATATATTTTTGGCACATACTGTGAATCCTGAAGTATTTCTTGGCAATTATTGATGGAAAAGAAAACTGAAATTTGGTGGACACATTGATAAATGGGACAATTATGTTATGTGAGATAAA
Source organism: Leptodactylus fallax (assembly GCA_947044405.1). Taxonomy (NCBI): domain Eukaryota; kingdom Metazoa; phylum Chordata; class Amphibia; order Anura; family Leptodactylidae; genus Leptodactylus; species Leptodactylus fallax. The sequence goes on along the minus strand of CAMRHE010000744.1, from coordinate 205,569 downwards.
GCAACGTCAATGAATATTCCTACAGACCAACTGAAATGTGTGGGTGACAACAGCTGCAATAGAATTGTAAATCAAAATTATTTAGGATTGAGATGCAATTCCCATTATTCACAAGCAGACAAATCTGTCAGATGATGTGGAGAACGGTGTGAGATAAACCAAGTTCAGATGGAAGTGTTAGATGTATCCTTCAGATTATACAGAATGGCACATGTGTAAAGCATGTTCTTACAGGTAAATGCATAGAAAATGTGAAGATGTCCTTAGACGTTGGTGAGAAAATAACTCATATGGCTGCTTTATGCATCACCATGTTTCTGAGTGCTTAGCTTTAGACTGCAGAATGTAAGGAAGTGTAGAATTTTATTTCAGAAATGTCCGGTTGATTTATCTTTTCTACTTGTGCATTTTCTTATTCCTCATGCTCTTATATTAGTATAGGGGGGTTTAAAGGGAACATATCTATCAAAATTTAGGAGACTAAGTCTATATTCACATGGCCATGATGCAAGTTTTTATGTGAAACAGCCATTTTTTCATGGCCATTTACATCCCTCTGGCATCTGTTTTCAAGGATCCTCATAGACCTGAATTTATGAGTAATTGATAAAAACAGCCAAAATTAGGAAATATCCTATTTTTGACAGCCATTCTCATGTACTGTTCAAAAAGATGGTTGTATGAATAGGTCCATGGGTTTGCACTGATTTTAATGCATAGCGGTTTTTACAGTTTGTGAATACGACCTAATCCGTCACCCAGAGGCATAACATGAAGCTTCTAGGCCCCAGTATACAATGTCATGGATGTCCTTATGAATAAGTGATCAAAAAGTCATACATACCAAACATTGGTACCAATAAAAAGTACAACTTTCCCCACAAATAAAGAGCCCTGACATATCTCTGTCAATAAAACAGTAAAAAAGTTATAGGCGTCAGAATACGGTGACCCTAGGAAAATCGTTCCTTTTCAAAAAGTGATGTTTTATTTGTAAAAGTGGTAAAACATAATAAAAACAATATAAATATGGTATCGCCGTAATTGTAATGACCCAAAAAAAAAAGTTTCCATGTATTTTTTAATGCAGAGTGAAGGCCATAAAAACAAAAAGCAAAAAATTATGATGGAATTGCGGAATTTTTCACATGGACCAACCCAAAATGTTAATAAAATCTAATCAAAACATTATATGTATCCCTAAATGATGCAACGTGAAAGTACAACTCATCATGCAAAGAATAAGCCATCACTTAGCTATGTCGACAGAAAAATAAAAGTTATGAAGTTTGGAAGAAGTGGAATAAAAATATGAAAAAAGTCACCGATCATTAACTTACAAACTACCCTGCATGCTGAAGGGGTTAACATACCAAATATGCTTATAGTATGCCTGCCCAAACCAATGTTGTTTAAGAAAAAAGCCATGCAAATGCATATTTGCATGGAAGCACACTTTGACTTCATTGCGCATTCATTAGAAATTGGGTGCATGCGCAGTGAAGCCAATGAGTACTACTCCAGCTTCACTGAACATGCGCCTGGAGCACATCTATTAGTAAGTAATTTTTTTTAATCACTCCTGAGGCAGACAGACTTATTATAGATATATTTGGGACAGTAAACCACTGGGTCCATAAGGAAATGATGGTGGTTTTGTATCTCTAATTCACCTGACATGTTCCCATTAAGGTCTTGTAGCAATCACTCATTAACTATTTGTTTCTAGAACTGTTTAGTTTTCTTCCTACCTCCCTAACGTGTATGACCCTTATTCGAGACATCCTCTTGTGCTTTAAAGATGCTCTCTTGAATACATAGTCATCAACAGTCCCGATTTTGATGGTGCTTTCAGTTATACTATTTTTTTTTTTTTTTTTTTTTTAGACGGAGCATTAAATGTTATCTGGCGGATTGGCCAAGGCTTAAAATGTCCCAAAATTTACAATGTAAATGATGATTTGTCTGGCGAATATATCATCTTTTTGAAACCATTGAGAGCATAGCTATTTTGGGCCTTGAAGATACCTTAATTTTCGTCTTTTGCATTAATGCCTTTGAGATCGAGCTATGTAAGGACTTGATTTTGATGGGATGTGAAGTATTTTTTAAATGGCACAGGATTTTTTTTTTTTTTTACATATAATGAGTTGTAAAAGTTTTACAAAAAAACATAGAAATAACTTTGTCTTTGTTTTGCCATATTCTGAGGGCCATAACAGTTTTTATTTTTCCATCTATAGAGCTGTGTGAGGACTTCTATTTTGCAGGACCATGTCTAGTTTTCATTTGTTCCATTTTGAAATACATTTGATGATACTTTTTATTCTGTTTTTGGGAGGGAGTATTGGCATCAAAGGGTATCTATCACATGAAAAAGGCTGTTTAATCTGCAGGCTACAGGTTATAGCACAGGAGATGCTGAGCAGATTGAAGTATGGGTTTCTGGAAAGAGATACAGCATAACTTGTCATTTATCCATTGAAATCTCTGTTCTATGTTAAGAAGTGAAAAAGGCGGTCCCATCAGTGACTGACAGCCTCTATGACTGCATACAGAGTTAGCTGCCAATCGCTGATAGGACTATCTACTTCTGAACATAGAAAGAGCAGAGATTTCAATGGATAAATGACAGGTTATATACAATCTTTTCCCCGCAAACCTATACATCCAGAGGCGTAGCTAGCGGGGGGGGCAGAGGGGGTGGCTTCCCCGGGCCCACTGAATTTTTGGGGGCCCACCCCGGGGCCGCCATTAATACATCCTTTATTTCTAACTAGATCGGTGTCTGCAGACACCGATCTAGTTAAAACGTAACCTCCAACTTAACGGTATTGTAAACCGCAAGCCAATAAAGGCTTGCGGTTTAAAAGACGCCAAGACCACAGACGATGTCTGCTTCTTAGCACGGGCGGCGCGATGACGTCACAACAACGCGCCGCCTGCGCTCAGACACAGACGTCCTGTGCGTGGACAGGGAGGAAGCGCCGGCGGCTCCATTCATCAGCATCGCAGGTGAGTATGACTTCTGTTTTTGTTTTTTTAGCCTAGTTGTGGGTATATTAATAGTATAAGAGGTGATTAGGAGGGGAAATTATAACTATAAAGGGAGGATTCATTTGGGGACATTATGACGATGGGGGGGTCATTAATATAAGGGGCCATTAGGGGGCATCATTTATATTAGGAGGCATTATGAACATAAGGGGGTGGTCATTAATATAAGGAGCCATTAGAGGTGCAGTATTTATGTCAGGGTGAATCAGGGGCATAATATGAGGGTCAATTAATTTAATTAAGGTGGCACTTGGGTTTTAATAAGACTAAGGCCCCACATAGTGGGCTGCAGAAAAAAAAGCGCTGCAGGAAAAACCGCAGCGGTAACATTTTGGTTTTTCTCGCAGCACTTTTCACAGAAGGTCCGCAGAGGTTTCCCCTGTGGACTTTCTGATTTCAATACACCTATATGGAAACCGCCGGTGTTTCTGTAGGTATAATTAAAATGCTTCAACTTCCAAAACTGCAACGGTTTGGGAAATCGCAGTGCATCTGCTGCACGTATTTTTCCGCAATGTGTGGATGGGATTTGCTAGATGTAAAATGCCGGGTTTTTTACTGTGGGTTTTCGCCATATGTGGCCCTCATCCCCACTTTGCAGTAAAATATGCCCGGGGGGATGGGTTGGGTTTCCAAAACAGACGCAGTTTTAGAAATCGCAGCATGTCAATTATACCTACGGAAATGCTGGCGGTTTTCCTGTAGATATAATTGAATCAGAAAGTCTGCAGAGGAAACCTCTGCGAACTTTCTGTGCAAAGTGCTGCAGGAAAAACTCTTTTTTGCTGCAGGACACCATGTGGGGCCTTAGCCTTAAAGAGGACCTTTCACGTCCTTATGTATATGCGGTTTTACATACCGCTAGAAAGCCGACAGCACGCTGAATTCAGCGCACTGCTGGCTTTCCCGGTATGTGCCCCAGGGCTGGAGATATCGGCGGTCGTAGTTTCACGGTTTACTGTCAGAAGGGCGTTCCTGACAGTCTAGCTGTGCTGTGAGGAACGCCCTCCCTGACAGTTCTCGTTCATAGACTTGTACTGGGGGGGCGTTCCTTACAACTCAGCGTCATCGCTGGGCTATAAGGAACACCCCCTCTCTGTACTTGCCCATAGCGCTGTACTGTCAGAGGGGGCGTTCCTTACTGCCCGGCGATGACGCTGAGCTATGAGGAACGCCCCCCAGTACAAGTCTATGAACGAGAACTGTCAGAGAGGGCGTTCCTCACAGCGCAGCTAGACTGTCAGGAACGCTTTTCTGACAGTAAACTGTGAAACTAAGACCCCCGATATCTCTAGCCCCGGGGCACATACCGGAAAAAGCCGGCAGTGCGCTGAATTCTGCGCGCTGTCGGCTTTCTAGCGGTATGTAAAACAGCATATACATGAGGACGTGAAAGGTCCTCTTTAAGGAGTTTTCCAGCTCATTTTTATTGATGGTCTATCCTCAGAATAAAACATTAATAAGAGATAAGTGATTCCCCACTGATCAGCTGTATGAAGGGGCTATGCCGCCTGTTTATATCACACGCTGTCTGTTTATAGTGACCGTGTGATGTAATTCCAGCCTTGTCACATAGACGTGTACAGGACGAGGCTGTAGTTACATTTCATGGCTATGAGATGAATGACACTATGTAAACAGAGAAGGGGTCACAGCGCTTACACAGGTACCACGGTTCATTCAAACATATTTTATAATTGGGGTAGCAGCAGGATGGGGGCTTTGTGTAGGTGAGGACATTATGGGTCAGGTGCCTGGAAAAGTGAGGAGTCAAAGATGTTTGTGTTGCAAACTTTACAGAGACTGGAAGAAGTGGTCATGGACAGCCGTATGTGAAGGATTGGTCAGAGACGTCACCGGTAAGTCACTAAATGCTACTGCCCTGTATTCACCTAAATCGTCTGCAGAGCTCTGTGTAGAGCTGCTATATACCACTATACGCTAACCGTATACTGATAGTATCGGTATACGAACAAGTCCAAGTTGGGGGCCCACTTGGACATGTTCGCCCCCCGTGCTGAACCCCTAGCTACGCCTCTGTATATATCAATCTGCTCAGCTCACTCTGTTCTTTAACATGCTGCCTACACGTCAGAGACATGGCTATAGGGTGTACATAGGCAGCAGTCACTACCAGACTCTGGACCATGAAGGGGCCCCAGAGGACCTTCTGCCGTATAAAATATACCACTCTTCTAAATGGCGCAAGTTAGTTAAAGAGGTTGTCTGGGCAAAAAAGTTATTTTTAAATAGGTGGGGGGAGGTGAAAATTTTTTTTAAAAATCATTCTCACCTGTCCCTGGTGCTCCAAAATGTCCTTCCAGTGCAGTCCAGTCCTTCAGCTGGGCTGTCTTCTTGAAGTGAAACTCCTCGCCGGCTGCAAATTCCCGGATTTCTCTCACAGAAACCGCTGATTGTCCTCAGTTAGTGACATCATGTGTCCTTCGCTGAGGTCGCTGACGGGGACTTCCACTGGAAGATTGGCAGGACCAGACCGCGCTGGGAGGTGCCGGAGCCCCAGGGAAAGGTGAGCATGATTTTTTTTTTATTTCTTTCAACTCCCCCGGCCTATTTAAAAAATAAAATTTTTGCCCAGCCAACCCCTTTAAGGCCAGATTTTGTATTTGGGCCCAGGATCTTCAAGTTACACCTCTGCTAGAGACTGTGCAGCATTTTCTGTATGACAGGTTCCCTTTAAATGGTGTTCACCATGAAGGATAAATAACACATCAGTTTTACCATATGAGCCATTATGGTTTGTACCAATACCAATGATATATACATTATTTTTAAGGAAAAAAGAACTTAATAGAAGTACAAAGATGGCACACCTGGAGGCCTTCATTAGGTTTCTCTCCATGTGTGGTATAATGTGGTTTTGAGTCTGACAAAAAAAACTGATAGAAATTGATCCACTGTTTTAAACATTGATCCACTAAATCCACTGGATCCACTAAAAGGATGTCAAAAATGTGATGTGAAAGTCCTTTAGCTACATATTGGCAGTACTGTAAATATATAGAGGATATATATATACCTGCTCATTGAATCAAGAGTCTACCCCAAAGTTTTCTTTTAATAAAATTGTTGTGTTCTTTGGAACTTTTTCATGTCATTACCATTAATACTATTCCTTGTAAGGGAAACATCAAATACATTACTGGCAGCTGTGATGTTGCTCTGACAGTGAATTCCACAGTCTATCACTAACTAGTTATTAGAACAAAGTCCATTATCTTCAATACTAAAATATATTTTTCCTTCCAATATTCTGAAATGTTCAGCTGTTTGAAGACACTTATAGCAAAGCCTCAAACGTCTTTATAAATACCCATTGATTGTAACCAGCACCACCATCAAAAACAGCCATCAATAGCAAAATAGTTGCATACTCCTGGGGTGTACCAAGGTTTACCAAAATGAAGCCCTGTTCTCTGATATCACTTCCTGTTTAGAGGTTATTGGCTGAAGCTGCCCTTAGAGCTTGATGCTTGCTTACAGATAATACTCTAGATTTTCTGATCCAGATGTAAAAGGAAGGAGTTAAAATGGAGCAGTCAGTGATACCACAATTATGTGCAGAGCTAATACCAGGGTGAGCAGAGCCGAAAGTCTGGAGGTGAAGCTTCAGCTATTTACACTGAATTATTTCATTGTAGCAACTACTGCAGACCAGTCCAGTAACATGCAGCAGTAGTTGTTATTCCTTGTAGAACCTAGAACCTATGTGTGCAGATCGCCTTGCAGACTTGTGCTAGAGGGAATGAAAAGGTAACATCTCTGGTATTTTCATTTTCCTCATTTTGAAAATTTGCGTAAAGGTTCATTTTAAGAAGCCATGTTGATATTATGTAATAATGCTTAGTGGAATACTTCATTATCTGACTATCTTGCAAATAGCGACATGGTTGCATGTTCCTTGGGTGTACAGACAAATTGATGCTCCCTGACATCACTTCCTGCGTAAAAGCTATTGCCTAGAGGTTCACTTTAAGAAGCCATGTTGGCATAATGTAATACATCATTATCTTCCTATTTGACTATTTTTTATGGTTAACATATTTCAGAGCCCTAGATCTATTATTTTATTGCTTTAATTTTTTGCATCCTGTCTTCCATTCTTCATTTACAGATATTATTCCGGTACAGAGATTGTCACCATTTTTATATTCCACTGTAATGTGTTCAATATATCAGCTGAGTTATCAAGCTTAATCTCTCGCTCAGTCACAAGCCAATACGCACGGCCACCCTGAATGAGTTTGTTCATTGTTCATACTTTATATGTAGCTATTATTTCAATTACAGATGAATCATGTGTATGCATATCATACAGATGGGAAGCAATATGGTTACAGATCATTACAGTAACAGGAGTAGGGGGTGTCACTGTAAGTGTATGCAACCTACAAGTAATTAAAACCTAAAATCATGAATTAAAGATGTGGTTCTCCTTCTGCTAAATTTGGTCTCTAATTTTCACTGCAACAGATTATAGAAAACAAGGGAATTACTTAAAAATTGCCAGAATTAATATCAAATGTGAAAAAATGTGTGTTTATTTAAATAATGCATCAAATTATAGACATATTTAGCAATAAAACTCATTAAAAAAAATGATACAATGAAGAGTTATGATATTTACTTACAGAGTACAGCGCCACCTGGTGTTCAAAATGTATAGCAATGAATACATCCATCTTCTGAGCTGGTGGACACACATGCTCAGACACTCTCCCCATAGCCATATCCCTGCTCAGTCATCCTCAGTTTACTGCAAAGCAGCCAATAAAACTTTATGCTTGGCTGGAGAGGACCAGATTCTCTGCAGTAATATGACAGGATAGCAGAGAAGACTCTTTATCAGCTTGTTAGGATTGCAAAACTGGATTAAAAGACAAGAAGTAACTATACAGTCAGCTGCCAGAGGGGGAAGGAGACTGTTTCTCTCCAGAGTCCAACCCCAGCAACATAGATTAGCAACAACATCGAAGTAAAACTGATAAAAATTGTATTTTTTTTGCTAGAAAAACTGTATGTTTACAGCTTTTCAGTACTTTTGATATGAAAATGACTCCTAGGATTAGTAAAAGACAGTATTTCACTTTTATATTTGTGAATAATTGCAGTTATAATATTGATATGTACCAATAGGTGTGCAGTATAATTTTTTTATTGTCTCATTGTTAATGTAATATTATGCTGTCCTATCAATTATTCCACCAAGCTAAAGCCAAGAAAGGCTACAAAAGGAATGGGGAATACATAGGAAGCTCTTATATTTCTCCCTTTTGCTCAATTTACTTTGGCTCAAAAAAACGCAACAAAATCTGCAACAAAAAAACGCTGTGTTTCCACAACGTGGGGCCTCAGTTTTAGTCCACCAGGTTTTAAATTTTTTTTTTCTGTATCATCCAGTTAGACTCCTACTATTTTCCCTGTAGCTTTGCTCAGGAAGTGTTCAGCTTCTCCTTCTATTATAGCATCTACAGAGCTTACGTTGTGTTACAGATTCATACAGGTTTCATTGAGATGCCTTGTTACTACTCTCCTTCTTGTCTTCTTGAGGCTCATCCTATTACGTTTTACACTAAATTAGGATTGAAGAAAGGTTTATACTAGTTCACAAGTGAGCTGGTAAATCTCACCCTGAGCCAAGTGGGCCCCCACCAATGACTAGCATACTCATTGTACTTCATACATAGACTCATCACACAGCTTCTCAAATGAGCTATGCATCAGTATAATATAGTGGGTACATTATTTAAGAAACTCCCCTTTTCATTTTTATACTCACACTGGGTACCTGATATGACATGTATGACATCTAGGTGCAGAGTCAGGTCATCCGGCCTCCCTGGGCCCCATCTTCTAAATTACATTGCAGGGGCCCCATTAACCAATTATCTTGCAGAGTCTTTTTGCAGCCTGAACCAGAGTCCTAGTTCAAGGCAAGAGCCAAACAGCAAACCAAAGAAAACCTCCATATAAACTTGACCACAAAATCAATAGTCCAACACGAAAAGAATTAGTCAAGAAAAAAACCAAAACATCTCAAAAAAATATATAAAATATATATTTATTGATAAAAATGTAATAAATAGTACATAGAAAAAATATATCAAAAAGCCAATAATATAGGTGACACAGACAAAAGATAAGACACAACACAAGACACATGTGTCACATAAAGAGGCTCAAAAATATACAAGGAATATATATGAAGATGACAGTATATATATAATGGCCCAAGATATATAATTAATACTCAATATGCAAAAAAAAAGAGCCAAACAGCAGGCTACTGACAGCACCTGAGGATCAAAATAATCAGAGGCAAGGGCTAGGCAGCAAGCTACTACTGAAAAAAAATACTGTATGTTGGTAACATTTTAAGAATTTGCGAAGATAATATTTGCATGTAGATGTATAGGGGGCCTCAGAATTTATTTTACTGGTGTACCCTAGGCACCCAAGTCCAACACTGATTGAAGAGCTATAAAAATCAGGTAGCATGATAATTATATTTTTATTAAAATGTTTTTTTTTGTTTTTTTTAACAATAAATCCATTAGATTTAAGGAAATTAAGACTTTTAGCATCTGCTAAAGGAAATGGACAGTTCTTTGTAGTCACTCTCTGCTCTAGAAGGGTCAAGAATGGGAGACCTTTCTCTAGTATTCAGAATTTCTTTATGGAATATTTAAAAATGAACGCTTTTTTAACTAGAAAATTAATTTACATGGTCCTGATATCTATGGAATGGACTTGGTAGAACACATAAAGGTTTCTACTGCAGGTAACATGGGTTATGAGGGAGCAGGTTTACAGTAAATCCACTGGCACATTTTCTGCACAGAAGAGGCGGCTATATAATTTTAAATCAATTAATAGATTTTGCTGAGCACCGAACATTATAATCTCATTGTCTGCCAACACATTACAGGGCTGCCTGGAATAACAGATAGCAATTATTAATGCGGTTTTCATCTCCATGCAGTTAGTGGAAAAAATCTTAACCCTAACTTGTAATACTGTTACACCCGGGCCAGCAAGACAATAACCTAGGATGCCTCCCTTGTCTACACTGCTACACCGTTCTAATTATACCAAATTATCACCCCAATTTTACACTGTCAAACGTATATATACCCTGTATCTAATGCATCAACTACTAAAGCATGCCTAATATGCCTCTATTATTCAGTTTTGCAGCCTCATTTTCATGTAAATCGCCTTTTTGTTCATATGCAAATAAGAGTTAAAGTGCTTTAGGCCATGCCGAAGCTTGTCTGGGCTGTGGTCTCAGCTCTAGATTCCCAGGCAAAGCATGTACCCCTCATTTGCATATAAGTAAAATAACAATTTACATGAAAATGAGGCTCCAAGCTGAATAACAGAGGCATATTTGGAAACTGTAGAATCACCTCTACATGGTAGTGGGATTAGGTTTAAAACCAATTTGCAGATAGACCCCCTTTAAAGGGGTTGTGCCATTAAAGACACTGATCCCTTATCCACAGAATAGGGAATGAGTGTCAGGAGACCAGGAGAATGGGGGACCGAAAGTCCCCCTGAAGTCTCTCTGTGAATGAAGCGCTGGTGTACTTGTGTGGCAAATGCTCCATTCACTTGTATCTCTGGCAGTCCCATAGATGTGACTGGAGAGCCATGAGAACCATGCAAGTGCACTGGTGCTTTATTTACAGCAAGACTTCAGGGGGACTTTAGGTTCCCCATTCTCCTGATCGCTGAGGGACCCAGTGGTTGTACCTGCAGTGATCTGACCCAAGTATTGTAAGGTAAGGTAAAAAAACATTGCCTGTCTGGGTATAATAAACATCAGCCTTTTTTGAAGACTACAATGTTGGGAAAATGTGGAGATAATCTGCCTGTCTGGGACATTGCCTCCATTATTTATACAAAACTTGGTGCTGTCTTAACTTTGGGAGTTTTTGGAATATGTGCATAGAGCCAAGCATGCAGTTATACAATGTCATTACCAATGCAATCTATCATATTAAAGAGGTTCCCAATTGGGATATTTATATGAAGCATATGCAGCTACATATAACTGTCCAAATCCCAGTGATTGATCTCTGGATATCATACAGGTAGAACTGCATCCTTATTATCATATGAAAGATGAGATTCTCCTATTTCATATGACACCAAAAGCAAGTTTCAAAGTTTTATAATGCCGAGACATAACCATTTGAAGTGACCCTCTGCACCCTCATTTTATCTTCACTTCACACAGCCCATACACCATGAGAAGCAAAGAACAGCTCTCAATAGAAAAGCGAGGAAAACAATGAAAAAAAAAAATCAGGATTTCACAGAAAGAAGCCAAAATTTATTAATGACACAAATATTGCCAGAAAATAAAAAGTTGTCTGAAAGTTTAGTTACGCTTTAACTATTGTTAATGTAATAAGGACACATCTAAGGCTAGATTCACATCTGTGCTTGGGTTTCCGTTTGTGGAGTGCACTTGGTGACCCCCCCCGAACAGAAACCTATTCCGCATAAAAAAGTGGTTACCTTAGGAAACATGCAGACCCCATAGACTATAATGGGGTCCGCGTGGTTTCTATTCAGTTTCCGCCCGAAAAGGGCTAAAAATGCGGAGAGAAAAGTGTTACTTGCAGCGCTTTTCTCTCTGCATTTTTCATGTGGAGACGGGAACGGAAAGGCAGATGTGAACCAAGCCTTACAGTGAGTGAAAAAGGCTGAGCTGTGGGAATGTAAATTTTAGATTGGGACAGTCAATGCCTAAAATGTGCAGCAAGTAAATAGTTTCTGTCTATAAGTCTCATAAGACCATTATGTTGAGTTAATTCTCTGTCTCAGCTATTTCGTCATCACTAAGTTCTTAAAATATGCACATAGCAGAATAGGGCTTTTATAGTATATATATCTCATGCCTAAGCAGTGGCGTAACTAGGAATGGCTGGGCCCCAAGGCGAACATTTGACATGGGGCCCCCCCCAAGCCGCCGCCCCCAACCCCCCCCAAGTCGCCGCCCCCAACCCCCCCCAAGCCGCCGCCCCCAACCCCCACAAACCGCCACCCCCAACCCCCCCCCACACACAAACCGCATTCCTGCGCACACTATTTTGCCCCATAGTGGCCCCTGCACACAGTAGTTTGCCCCATAGTGGCCCCTGCACACGGTTTTATGCCCCATAGTGGCCCCTGCACACGGTATTATGCCCCATAGTGGCCCCTGGACAAGGTATTATGCAGCATAGTGGCCCCTGCACACGATATTATGCCCCATAGTGGCCCCTGCACACAATATTATGCCCCATAGTGGCCCCTGCACACAGTAGTTTGCCCCATAGTGGCCCCAGCACACAGTAGTTTGCCCCATAGTAGCCCCTGCACACAGTAGTTTGCCCCATAGTAGCCCCTGCACACAGTAGTTTGCCCCATAGTGGCCCCTGCACACAGTAGTTTGCCCCATAGTGGCCCCTGCACACAGTAGTTTGCCCCATAGTAGCGCCTGCACGCAGTAGTTTGCCCCATAGTAGCCCCTGCACACAGTAGTTGGCCCCATAGTGGCCCCTGCACACAGTAGTTTGCCCCATAGTGGCCCCTGCACACAGTAGTTTGCCCCATAGTGGCCCCTGCACACAGTAGTTTGCCCCATAGTGGCCCCTGCACACAGTAGTTTGCCCCATAGTGGACCACCCATGAACGATTATTATACTCTGGGGTCTTTTCAGACCCCAGAGTATAATGATCGGAGACCCAGGGGAGGATAGAAACATAGAAAACACTGCAACTTACCTCTTCCTCGCTCCGGTGCACTCCCGTGCGCTACTTCGGCCACCTTGTCGGATCTCGCACGATCCAGGCCGGCGTCGCGACGCATAATGACGTCGGCTGACGTCTGGGACGTCACCAAACAGGCCCGAAGCCTGCGGAGCGGCAGATAGGTGAGTTACAGTGTTTTTTATGTTCGCTCACCTCCCCTGGGCCCCCGATCGTTATACCCCGGAGTATAACGATAGCAGTGATTGTGGGGTTCGCGGTAGCGACTGCCACAGGGCTCCGGACACCGTAATGTTCCGGGCCCTGTGGCAGTCGCTACCACTGCTACCCCGGTAGTTACGCCCCTGTGCCTAAGTATAGAGCAGCAAGCACACAAAAATAGTCAGCACTGCCACACAATATGAAATAAATGTGCGAGTGCAAGTTACCATGCCTGCAATAGAAATGCAAACACAAAAGTTGCAGCAGCACTCTGTACCACAAAAGAGCATTACTGATAATACCCATTGCATATCAAAGTACATGAAAGTGAGCTTCTTGTTTAATATTTTGACAAAATTGTATAAGCCCATCTTCCAGCAACAAGGTGATCTGTTTAGATGGGGCACTGTACCACAATGACATCTCATTGGGCATTGGCCTCCAAATGGATTCCGGACAAGTGTATTTATAGAAATATATTATATAATATGGCTGAAATACACTTCCGTGAGTCATTGAGGTGTAGGGTCCCTCTACTGAGATCTCTTATGCATTTTTTCTCAAAATGTAACAAGAACCTCATTTTCATGCATTTTTATATACAGTAGGTGTCAGTAGTGCTTATCAGAAGGGGTAATATGTCTCATTAGGGAGAGACGGTAAAGGAATATTAAGACCATGCATGTCCTGCTAAGAAATCTGGGTAAGGAATATGCAACTAAGACCTCTTTTCTAATAGAGAGGACTGAAGGTTGTTGATACTATGAACTGGATGCCAAAAGCAGCTGGCACTTCTGCCAATCCCTTGGTCCAGTTATAGTAATACAGATTGTTTCCTATACATATAAATGCCAAAGACTGTGTACATATCAGTGTATGGTATAAAGGGCAGTAAGTCTTATCTTCTAGAACTACAGCCCTGCTAAGGATTTGGTCAGGAATGTAGAGAACAATTTCGATGGCTACTTCCTCCTGATTTCAGGAAAATGAGGCACCCTGCTGACAGCTGGTACAAATACAATAACATTTGTTGGACGAATAATCTAAACTCTTAGTTTGTCTTTCATACAAAATGGAAAATGTGGACATGATCTGAATAAGAGACATGCAGATATGCAAATGCGCAGAGCTGCTATTCTTACTTTATCATTCACATGTGAATTTGTATTGTGTTCTGTGAAATGGGGGGAGGGGTCGGTGAGTGAAGAGATGAGCATAGAAAAATGTTTTGATGGCATACAGTAGGAATTCTGAAATTAAGGTACAAGGAAAATAGACGAAGATAAAATATGTATTCTATAGCATCAAATATTTCAAAGGAAGCCATAAATGAGATAGATGAATAGATCCAAAGAGCCACTATAGTGATTCATTTTCATAAATTATGATAAATACAGACCAAAACCAAATCTACTAACATGACATGACATGACATGATATCACGAGTTGCTGTAAATGCTGGGAGACTTGACTGATGTTGCTAATGCCTACTGTGGCATACACTGTCCCATGCAAGGAGATGTCCATCAAGTCTAGATGGGTGAGCTTACCATAAAGATTACAGGGCACTTGCCTGCTAAAGAAACACCCAACACTTGCAGATCAACCTACTAATGCTTTATTCCTGCCATACATGTACTTCTTCTTTCCATGGGTTTCATAGCAACTGGTGGAACTGCCTCAATGGTATGTATTGCCATGGAGAATGCCTTAGCTTATGCAGTTTTCCTTGGATGTTGATGCTAATTTTCAGCTTTTTATTGCTTACACGACATCTTGTGTGATTGAAGATCTGTCTCCAGCTGTTAACTGCTGTTGTACCTCTCATGGTGACCTTCATGACTTGGTCTAATGTTTCTTATGTTGTCAAGTCCTGAGGGCACCTAAATAATTGCAATGAGGTTGTCAAGCAAAAGAGCTGGAAGCTGCATCAGGCCTAAACACCCACTATGTATGGGAATGCAGAGCTTTCTGCGACTACCTGTTACTATCTTTATATTTTTTGACTTCGTGTTCTGTGTAGTAGATTAATACCTATTCTCAACCACTTCAGTAGGGGCCAATTTCTGGTCCAGGATCAGATACATTTTCGTTTTTTTGTATGTGCGGTTTTGAGGGCTGTAACATTGTTATCATTTGCATTATTCAACTAATTTCTGCATCTTTTTTGGGTGACACATATTCGGTGACAGATATTTTTATGCTGTTTTTATTTTTTCATGTGTTTAATTTTTTTTTTATATCCAGGAAAATTTTAACTTAAGAGGAGGGAAGACAGGTCTGTTTTTCACTTTTCATTTTTTTTTTAATTTAATAACACAAAGTGCTACTAAAAAACTTTACAAAATAGTTTTTACTCTCCATTATGGTAATTTTTATTTTGTAGGGTGTCAGGGGTGGGGCTATAACATTTAATAACGGCGTTTTATTGGTGTATTATTTTTTTTATTTTTTTTATTTTATTTACTTTTTTTTTTTAACTGTTCTATTATTTATTTATTTTTTTTTACATTGTGTCGTAACAAGGTCATAATAGACCTTTGGGGACATCTGATCATTTTTTTTTGGAGGGGGAGCTGATTTCCCCTGTAACTGGGGCTGGTACATTTAGCCCCAGTTACAGGAGGAATACACCCTCCTGCATGTTACTATAGAGCTGATCTGGGTCCTGTAGGACCCAGCAGCTCTTGCAGACGCTGATCCCGGCGGATCACGTGACCGCCAGGTCAGAGGGGAGCCGCAAGATGGCGGCGCCCATAGCGCTCATTTGTGCAGCTGCTGAATTCTGCTTGGACATACCGGTACGTCCTTGCAGAACTAGACAACCACTTTGCGGAAGTATATACCCAATGGGCGGTCCGGAAGTGGTTAAAGAGATTTCCCCACAAACATAACCATATTTACATTTCTAGACAATTAAATGTTAAAGATTTTACCAAAATAAAAAATATATATATATATTTTCAGAGCTATAAAGATCAGTGTTTTGTCTTAATCGATTGCCAGTGGATATGATCATGAATGCAGGAACTTTCTGTGGTCAGAAATCCAGTTATGATTTGTGGGTGGGTTATCTTCTTAAGCATGTAGTGTCCCTGCCAGATAGTCCGGCCACAATAAAGACATCAAGGCTGGGTTTCTGACAAGTGTCAGACCCTTGAAAGTTCCAATGGTCACCACCAGAAGGTTAGAGAAAATCTTTAAAACTCTGCAGTTCTTTTCATTTATATTTACAACAATGTTTCACTTTTAATTGTCTACAAATTTAAATATTATTATGTTTGTGAGAAAATCCCTTTAGGCTAAGGCCCCACATTGCGGAAACGCAGTGTTTTTTGTTGCAGATTTTGCTGCATTTCTTTGAACCAAAGTCAAGAGAGGATTTAACAGAAGGGAAATGTCTAAGAGCTTTCACTGCATGCATGGTTTGGTCAAGTCTGGATGTGCTCTGATTGAGGAGGGGGAAAGTAATCTGATGCCAGACACATGACTCTGACACCAAGCCTTCTTTTTCCTGGTATCATCTGTTGGGGTAAAGTCAGAACACCCCCAGCAGAAGGCAGTAGGCTGATCCCACCCAAATCAGTGGGTTCAGTCATCTTTGATCCATTGTTTTTCTATTAAATTAAAGGGGTTGTCCAGGAATTACAGATTTCTGAGAGGAGTTTGGGAAAGGTGAAAAAAAACCATACTAACCTGTCCCCAGTGCTCTGGTGTCCCCCGCCACTTTCCGGTCCAGCGGGGCCCGGAGGGTTTTTCCAGTTGAAGTCCTCGCCACACAGTGGCCAATCAGTGGCCTCAGCAGTCACAGGTAAGGATTGACATCCTGTGTCCTCTGCGGTCACATGCCGCAAGGACTTCCACTAGAACAGACCGGTGGGGGATACCGGGGATAGGTGAGAATGTTTTTTTTTTTTCACCTTCCCCAGTCTCCTTCAGAGATCTGTAATTTCTGGACAACCCCTTCAAGCATGTGCTTTAAAACTATTAACTTCTAATGGGATATAGAGGGTACTGGTAACAAAACAAATTGTGGCACCAAACTATTGCTTTAAAAAGTATTTTTTGGAAGTTTAATATTGATGACCTATCCTTAACATAGGTCATCATCAATATCAGATTGGTGGGGGTCTAATACTTAGCACCCTCACTGATCAGCAGCTTGAAATAGCTGTGCAGATTGAACAACCACCTCTTCTACTTCTCAGTCCTGTTATGTCTGTTTGCAGTTCAGTCCCATTTCACTGAGATCAATCAACACCAAGTACAGCCACTATAAAATGTATGGTGCTGTGCTTGGTGTGCATTGAACAGTTCACAGTGTTCAGATGACGCTCTTCAAACAGTTGATTGGAGGGGCTACAGGGTGCAGGACCCCCACAATCTAATATGGATGACTTATCTTAAGGATTGGGATGGGGTCTTTTTCCAATATTGTGACCCGTGGTTGGAACAAGCTCAGACCCCCAGGTCCAGCATAAAGAAACTGCTGGTGGAAGAAAGGTAAATGCAACCCCTTTAGGAAAAAAATGGAGGCTATATATGTTTAGCCATTTCTTGGAAGATCCATGGATTATTGGTCTCCATAAAGAAGCTTTTTTTTATCCATAGTGGAGTCACTCCTTTAAAGATAAATTAAAACTTCTGTCTACAATGAACTTTCACAAGTCTTCTAGTTAGCACCTGGGAAAGTTACTTTCACAAACAAGTGCTCTGAAAAGTTACAGCCACCAGAGCTGCAAAATTACAAGTTACATTCTCAAGATCTTGTTCTATAACACCTGCTATTGTTAGAATCATGAGTAAAGAGAGATCTGATGGTAACTTGTGTATGAGAAGACTACAGTATTATACATTATATGGTTCCAATATATCTCAATGTACAGTATTCATGATATATGTACTGCTTACCACCAACGCTAGCTTTAGAGAAGATGTGTAATACTGCAAAGTACAAAACTGAAGAACAGAAGACCTGCAATCTTGAATCAGTGGCTTCTCTATATCACTTAGTGTCCATTCACACAGCCATTTTTGTCATCTGAGTGCCTTCCATTATTCCATTATTATTTTTGTTTATAAAAGACAGCACATGGATTGCATTAGAAGCAATGGACTCATGTACACGTTAATTTTTTAACTCATCAGTAGACATTTCGTTTTTTTTTGTTTTTTTTTATATCATGTCCTATCTATGTCCATTTTCATGTACCAGAGCTGCCCACTGTAGTTGATAGATCAATAAAAAAAATGGCAATGGTCACTGATCCATTGTCAAATTTAAGAAATGGATGCAAAACATATGCACCACAAACGTTAAAATGGAAACAAATGCAAATCAAATATAAAAAACAGACTTTTGGATCGGATCCAAATCTGACATGGTCATGCACATGAGCACTACATCTTCTAATGTAATACTGTTCTATTATTGTAACAGCTCTCTGCACTAGGAATCAACCTAGTACCATTATCCACCTCCATTTTATATCTGTTCCCAACTTTACATTCATCTTCCAAATTCAGGAAAATCTGCTCTAGCTATAGATACTATAGATAGCATTTCAAATTATTTTTGCGACCCTGTACAACCTTGACACTAATAAATAATGACTGCCCTAGTGACTGTCAGAATCAAGCGTATAGATTATGGACTCTGGTTAGGACATCAACAATTTAGTTGGGTCATATGACCTCATGGAGATCTTCTGTGAATGATTTATCTTACTGCTCTCTCAAGGAAGATGCCATCTCAGGCACCAGGCTTCCTGTACAATGAAACTGCATGGAATATATCAGATAGACTCTTCACATGGGAGCAGAAGCTCCTATTGCTGTAACTGCTCAAACAGGAGCCTGTCACACAGTTATAATGAAAGATATGATGGTGCAGTCTCCCTAACTTTATACTTATGGTCTCTTAGAATATTTAGAGAGAATAGCAATTATACAATTAAACTTCCCCAAGCAGGTGCAGATGGTACTATCTCTAGCTGTCCATGCAATCTTGTGTTAAGGCATCATGGGTTTGGTAGTAGAGCATAGAGAAAAAGAAATCTAAAAATCAAGATTATGTCTGATCAGAAATAGGCAGGATGATGAACTGCAGGTAAATGAGTGCAATAGAAGTACAGAATGTGATAGTCAATCAGGCAAAGGGTGCAGGAATATAAAATAAGAGTTTTCAAAAGATTGTGTCTTTAATTTGGGAAGATGGAGGAATAGACTATCTACAAAAATGCTCCTTCTCAAGTCAGTGAAGCAGTGTGGTTCTCCGCCCATACAATGGAAGGTGCCTAGAGATCTATGGCTATAAGTCAGATATAATAAAGGTAAAGTTCAAGGTGCAAAAATATATTAAAAAAAAATAATAATACAACTATTTAAAACATGATGAAAATTATATAAATGCTGCTAAAATGCATTGTCTTGACCCAGATCATGTTTGTTAGAGCTAAGGTTGTTGGTAGGGCGTCTTGGTTATTATCACTGGAGAACCTAGGCCACACTTTGTTTGTCCCTTAGTGTGTCCCTAAATATAGAGCATACATACAGTGTGTCCTTCCACCGCTCTTTGGTCTTCACCATAGTGGAGTTTGGAGTGTGACTGTTTGAGGTTGTGGACAGGTGTCTTTTATACTGATAACAATATCAAACAGGGGCCATTACTACAGGTAATGAGTGGAGGACAGAGGAGCCTCTTAAAGAAGAAGTTACAGGTCTGTGAGAGCCAGAAATCTTGCTTGTTTGTAGGTGACCAAATACTTATTTTCCACCATAATTTTCAAATAAATTCTTTAAAAATCAGACAATGTGATTTTCTGGATTTGTTTTCTCATATTGTCTCTCATAGTTGAGGTCTACCTATGATGACAATTACAGGCCAGCCTCATCTTTTTAAGTGGGAGAACTTGCACAATTGGTGGCTGACTAAATACTTTTTTCCCCACTCTATGGCTTAATACATTCTTTGTAAAGCTCCAAAAAGCACACCAGAGTTACACTAAGACATTTTTATATAAACTATCTCCATCTTTACCTTCTTAAAATATCTTGGTCCATAAATGTCAATTTTCCAGGAATGAGCATCCATGTATTTCATGAGCCTAAATGCTCTTGGGAACTGATTCAGCACTTTACACGCTTACTCGAAATGCAGATTTTAATGGCACCATTCTGGTCTCTATGGGATATTGAGGCTTTTGTATGTCTACAATAATTTTAACTTCCTACACAGTTCATTCAAGTTATCATCCGCATTCTCACAGAATCCCCTGTCATCACATTACTAATAAGAAGAGGAGCAGGGTAGTGCCTGGAGCGGAGACGGGCCAGATATTTTGTAAATCCAGACATCCGCTATATGATGAGGAGCAGATTCAGAAAATTTCCTTCATGGACAGACTCTTCCTCGCCAACGCTCATTTCCTGTTTATCATTAACTTAGTTAATTAAAAGGATTTAAATGAGCCAATATTTATTACAGCACCATTCACACTGTATCTGCTGAGCATGCTGGGTAAGCAGACAGCAATGATTTATAATAAGCTATCCACTGTATATATACACATACAGTCCCATTTATTATCACTGTACATAATGTTGTACATACAAAATGGAAACAAGTTATAGAGAATGTATATCTACCAATAAATGAATAACAAAAATCATTATACGATTTCAATAACAAAACAAAAAGACTTGCATTAAAGGTCAGAATGAACATGGCATGTGATCTGCAGCATGTTATAGAAAAGCTGAGTAGATTGATATGCAGTCTTATGGGAAAATATTTAGAATAACTTATATTTTATTTATTCACTTCCTGTTTTTTCTACACTTAGGAGTTCAGTGGGCAGCCCTACTGACTGTCCCACTGGACTACTAAGCATAGAAAGTGCGAGGATGTAAATAAACAGTATATATATGTTACATTGGTGGGGACTGTCTGACACCTTAACTGACATCATACCTTACCTGGCTAAAAAAGGAAGCATATTTCACCAATATGCCATATGACATATTAATGAAATATTAAAGTAGTAAAAAAACAGAGTATGTGTGAGCGCTACTTAATCAGCCACACATGTATTAAAATGAAACTTTTTTTATTATTGGATCACAATGTTACTCCACAAGGTGGCGATACAAAGTATGGCAACGCGTTTCGACGTCTTAACTGACGTCTTTATCAGGCCAACACTTTGTGCCTGCTCCATGATCTAGCGTGTTGGCCTGATGAAGACGTCAGTTAAGACGTCGAAACGCGTTGCCATACTTTGTATCGCCACCTTGTGGAGTAACATTGTGATCCAATAATAAAAAAAAGTTTCATTTTAATACATGTCTGGCTGATTAAGTAGCGCTCACACATACCCTGTTTTTTTACTACTTTACTATTTGTACTACCACTGTCCTACAGACAGGTGGTCCCAGGGGGAGCCGCAACTTGCCAGACTCTTTCTCTCTTTTTACCATATTTAATCCTGAGGCATTACTATCCAGGTCCCCACAGGACCACCAGAGGCGCCAGTGTGGTAATAAAACCTTTTTCTTTTCATTATTTATTAATGAAATATGCCCCCTTTTGTAGCCAGAGTAGAAAGCTGCTAGACAGATAATATACTGCCCCTGTACATATGACCACCCATTTGGATAAATGTAATTCAGAATTTCTCCGACACTGACATGTGGATGTCCACAGCCTTCTTGGCTACAGACCTGTCCACCATTACCTTAGATTAAATGGGGTTAAGGACTCCATTTTCTCATGGAACCAATATTGTGACATTTATGTGTTAGCAAAACTGTCTACTGAAAATGCTGAGTTTAGAGTTGCTATGGATATTTTACAATGGCACATTCTAATTTGCCAAACTACATGTTGATAAGCCACAAAGCTTCTGGGAGAATGTCCTATGGACAGATGAAATAAAAATCGAAATTTTTGGCAAGGCACATCAGCTCTATGTTCACAGATGGAAAAATGAAGCATATCTTGAAAAGAACACTGTCCCTACTGTGAAACATGGAGGAGGCTCTGTTATGTTCTGGGGCTGCTTTGCTGCATCTGGCACAGGGTGTCTTGAATCTGTGCAGGGTACAATGAAATCTCAAGACTGTCAAGGGATTCTAGAGAGAAATGTGCTGCCCAGTGTCAGAAAGCTTGGTGTCAGTCACAGGTTATGGGTCGTGCAACAGGATAATAACCCAAAACACACAGCTAAAAACACCCAAGAATGGCTAAGAGGAGAACATTGGACTATTCTGAAGTGGCCTTCTATGAGCCCTGACCTAAATCCTATTGAGCATCTTTGGAAGGAGCTGAAACATGCCGTCTCGAAAAGACACCCTTCAAACCCGAGACAACTGGAGCAGTTTGCTCATGAGGAGTGGCCAAAATACCTGTTGAGAGGTGCAGAAGTCTCATTGACAGTTACAGGAATCGTTTGATTGCAGGCATTGCCTCAAAAGGTTGTGCAACAAAATATTAAGTTAAGGGAACCATCATTTCTGTCCAGGCCTGTTTCATGAGTTTTCTTTTTTAAAAAAATTCTGTTGAAGCATGGTTGGAAAGCAATGTCTGACTTTCATTTGTTCATTTTCATAGAATTTTTATATATTATTACTTTTGTCAGATTCAAGTTATTTCTGTGACCATTGTGGGTTTTTCTTTCATTAAACGAGGGGTACCAACAATTTTGTCCACGTCTGTATATATGTACATGTACAGTTTGTATAATTTACATTAATTGTCTGTAGGCAGTTGTTACAGGCTGTGGATAGAGTATTATGCCAAATTTTTAGGCAGCTGTGGAAAAAATTCTGCACAGTAAGAATGTTTTCAGAAATAGAAGTGTTAATAGTTTATTTTTGTCAATTAACAAAATGAAGTGAATGAGCAAAAGAGAAATCTAAATCCCATCAATATTTGGTGTGACTTTTACCCTTTGGAGGAGGAGTCCTGGAAGTGATGATATGGCCCCTACAGAGCCCTGATGTCAGCATCATGCAGTCTGTCTGGGGTTACATGAAGAGACAGAAGGATTTGAGCAAGCCTACATCCACAAACTATCTGTGCTTAGTTCTCCAAGATGTTTGGAACAACCTCCTGCCGAGTTCCTACAAGAAATGTCTGCAGGTGTACCTAGAAGAACTGATGGAGGACAAAGGTCACACCAAATATTGATGGGATTTAGATTTCGCTTCTGTTCATCCACTTCATTTTGTTATTTGGAAAAAATAATCTATTAACCCTTCTATTTCTGAAAGTGTTTTTACTTTTCAGCATTTTTCCAACACCTGTCTAAAGGTTTTCCACAGTACTGTATATATATATATATATATATATATATATATATATATATATAAGTGACAGCTAAGGTTCTGGAAGTTCGCTATGTCTCCCCCAGATTCCTCACTTATGTATGGTAAGTGGGGTTACAATACAGATAAACTGTAACAAAACCTCAGTGTTTTTTCTGTTGGTATGTAACAAGTTCTTGTTCCACTAGGGAGGGGTCCTCAAGAAGACTGGTGAGACTCCAGCATGATCAGCTGTTTTTGCCCTGTATGTTGACCATGTGGCTGAAGCAAGCCACCTGTACAGTTAGGGTATCTTCTGTGTTTAGTTAGAAGCTCAGACGAGCAGCTGTTCTGTTATTGGTTTGCCTGAAAACTGAGGATTATTTTATTTCTGCCAGTTTTGTAAAATAAACGCACAGGGTAAATCCTGTTGGAACCTGATTTTTTTTTTTTGTGTTTGTCTCTGACAGTCTGGGTCTGCTGCTGCTGCCACTGAGCCAATCCTCCCACAATATACATATATATATATATATATATATATATATATATATAGATTGCATATTTTGAATATTGTATATTTGCAGCTCTTATGTTTCCTGTAAGCAGCTATTTCAAGCTAGGGATAGGTTGACCCCTGAACCCGCAGATCTATTTATAATACTGTATGTATGTACATATTACATTATCTCTTATTTTATACTGGTAAGGATTCTTTAATAATGTTTACATTGTCGCTGTTGGGAGCCTTTTCTCTCCTTACTGTGGGTTCAATAAATGTAATTTACAAGTTAGATACAAAGGATAACCGTGGCATTCCATGTAATGGTTCTCTACGTAGTGGGAGGTATCATATTTCCAGAAGAGTAACAATAGGAAAGGTCACCTTTAGAGTCTGATGGGATGGTGACAGACACAGGGGAGAGGATGCAAGGATACAGTTGAAAAGCACATCTTAAAAGTGAGAAGGATATCTTATCTGCATCTAACGTATTGCATAAAATGGTTTCTCAGGATGTTTTGTAGTCTGTAGGTGATAAGAAAACGTCTGATAGTATTAATCACAATTGTCACCTGAAGGCAAATATGTCTTTGTCTGCGGCAACTCACAAGGATTAGGTAGGTTTTCCAAACAAATTTGTCTGTGCCATTTCAAGCTTCTATACATTCCTGTTTCCAAGAACTACAATTCTGCTTATCCTCCGGATTAGGAAATACAGAGAGAAACACTCAGAATCAATTACTGCTCGAAATTCTGCTCCTTGGAACACAGGAAATAATTTTTTTACAAATATTCATCATTTAGTTGACAAAAGATTTCATCTTACGAAGTCTTACCCTGCAAGTGGTGACACCGCTGAACCAGAAGGCTCCTTATCTGCTGTACACAATACCAGTATCGCTGTCCGAGGTGCTGAATACTGAATTGCTTGTCAGATGATGAATCACTTAAAGAGGACCTGTCTACTGACATATCTGTAAATAATTGTATTCCAAATAAGATAAGTTTTAGTACTATACATTGAGCAATCCCTCTATGACTCCTCCTAGACGTATAATGAATACAATGACAAGCGGGTGATAACAGTTGGGATATGCCTCTACACAGATCAGGGCTGACTGTAGGGACACACCACTTTCACAAGGGGAATAGTAGCACCCAATGGTCTGTTTATTGACTTTTTGGAAGAATAACAGAGGAAAGGTACAATACAAAGCACTAAGAAAATATACTCCAGAATTGTTATTTATTATGCTTACTTGCATAGCATCATCATATTCCACAGCGCTTTACAGACATTGTCAATTACTGTGCCATATAGACCTCACAATCTACATTCCCTATCAGTATGTCTTTGGGGTGGGAGGAAACAGGAAAACCTGGAGGAAACCATGGCGAATACAAATATTTAGTAAAAAACTTTGCATTGTTCAACTACAAACAACTTTTTCAAGGCAAATAGATTCTTCTTACAAAGTATCAATAGAAGGATTATGGAATTAGTCAGTTTACTAATATACTGAACTTAAAGTTCAGCCTTGTTGAATTGTATTTTTTCTTATACATTGGATTTATAGAAGGGTTGTACATTTGATCAGTTAACAGAGAGGGGTTGTCTTTGTGTCACAAAGACAACCCCTCTCTGAGAGAAGCCACAGTGGCCACTGCTGGAGAAATGTAGTATTACATGTGGATATTTAAACGAATGGCCAACCATATCATACCTGAATGAGTTGAGTTTGCCAGTCCTTACCCTCATCATGTGCCTATGCCCTAAAGGGAGTTATTAAGTGAAAATTTCATAGAAGGAAATTGCAAAGTGCCTTAATCTTTTTAAATATGATCTACCACCAACATCTCTTTGAAACCATTTGTATGCTATTTTAGGGGTGATTGTGTCAAAGTGAAATTTTGCTGCCAAGAAAATCAACTTTCAATCATACGCAAATGAGTCGTTCTGTGCACCCAGGGAGTGACTGCACCTGCCAAAGTACCCGTTTTTGTTTTCACATAGTGCTGCATCCTAGTATATAGATATGAATGTGCAGGCGTGTATATAAGAGGCAGTTTGGTGGTTCAAACCATCTCCTTTCCGACTCTTGCCAGCCTTTTATCTGATAACCAATGAGCGTTTACATCCATAGCCCTATAGGTGGGGCCCATGACATCATCCGCTACCAATTGAATTATTCCAATATCTAACAGACAATATTTTTTATTAACCAATCCCCATTCCTGAAAAGGCCTGCCTTCACTTCAGCCTCCAGGGGGTGCCACACATTATGTCCTGACACAACATTGAGACTTCACATCCTGATGTTGTTCAGCAGCTGGAGATAGTATGTAGCACTGGAGGCAAAGTGAAGGCCAGGGCAGGTACAGGGATCAGCGAGTAGTATATATTGTCTGTTACCTGTTGGAATAATCCAATAGGTAATGGCCTAATGTGTCACTAATAATCCAATAGGTAACAGCTTAATGTGGGTGTGTGGGGGGGACAATAAAGGAATATATTATATAGAGACAATAAAGAGTGGCCAATAAAAGAGGCAATATATTGTGTGGGGACAATAAAAAAAGTCATTATACTATATGGAGGCCAATGAAGGGGACAATATAATGTGTGAAAGCCAATAAAAGAGATAGAATACTGTACAGGGGCCAATGAAAGGAGGCGTTATGCTGTATGGGATATGATACATCCTCCCACATATTCCCTGGAGTGTTGCCTCTAGAAATTCCTGTGTACACACCTGTGCATGTGAAGCAACCACAAATGCATGTTCCAGCAGATACAGCCCTGTTGTAGGTGCACCAAACAGCTCATTTGCATACATCTTGCAAATATGAATTAGGAACCTACAAAGTATGTTATAATATTAAATACTCAGTTAAAGAAATTTTCCACATAGGAAATACTTGGAGATGTTTGCTTCAGTCAATCACTGAAACCTAGTGGCATGATCTGGGATTAAAGCCAAGACAGAATATCTCCTCCAAAAGGGAGAGAGACCAATCTGCAGACAGCTGTTTCACCCAGCCAGCCTGCCAGCCAGCACCCTGCTTGGCACTGATAAGAGGCAATAACCTAAAAACAACTGTCTGCGGATGGGTGTCATTCTTATGCCTTGGAAAACCCCTTAAACAACATGTACGCACTCCATGATGGCAGATATTTCCTCTAGGTTCATGATTATAGGAGTTATGCTAGGTTCACACTAGCGTTAATGCAAATTGGCCCGAGATTGCGCTTAAATCGTGGGAGAGAAAAGTTTTCAGTATACAATCGTCGGGAAATGGATGGAAACCTGGCAGACCCTATTATAGTCTATGGGGTCTGCGGGTAACCGCTTTTTTAAGCAGACAGGGTTTCTGTCCTTCGGGTCCACATGCATACCTGAAGGATGGAAACCAAGCTCTAGTGTGAACCTAGCCTTAGACGTAAACCGCAGGATAACTTTTCTTGCAATATAACTGTATTCAATGAAATAATATGGTAGTAGACAATAGTGACAACAGTCAATATCACAGCATTTCCTATCATATTTTGCAAAAAAAAGAAAAATGCCAATATATCTGTAAGTGAAATGAACAAATCTTGCATAAACTTCTTGTGTACTTGTACATGGCCAATTCTGCATTTGGAGTGGAGAGTTTTACTGTATGTACAATGTTTCTCTGCTCTACCAGTAGTACATTTGCCAGCAATGATATTCACCTTATCCATCTGTATGCTGCAAAGACAACAACAAAAAAAAAACCTACCATTCTGAAAAGGCCATTAGATATGTCAGTGTAGTCAGACATTTGCTGGTGGACTTTGCAGACATTTTGTGTACACACAATCTCCCTCTTATTGTGGCGGCGCCTTTAGCTCAGGTAGACCTTTCTGTCATGTGCTTGATTTTTTCCAAGAAAAGAAAATTCCAGCCATAGAGGTTATAATACTTCCCATTACATGACAGTCTTGGCAGAAAATCTTGTCAGACTTTAAAGAAACAAGACCGTAATGTAAGATTTCACTGAACAGACTTTTGTAAAGTTACAGTATAAATACCATATATTTCCAGAATTTTATACCATACCCAATACCTTTGTACATAGTGCAGTGAAAGAACCTGTTGTATACATAGATCTATCACTCAGCACATCTTGGACATGGTGCTGAACATATATATATACAAGTATATGGCTGAATGATCTTACATTTCATCCCTGCTTATTTCAACAGCACAATTCTGCAGTCTTCTTTCTCATAAATAATTCCCTTCTATCATATACAGTACAAACCAAAAGTTTGGACACACCTTCTCATTCCAAGAGTTTTCTGTATTTTCATGACTATAAAAATTGTAGATTCACACTGAAGGCATCAAAACTATGAATTAACACATGTGGAATTATATACTTAACAAAAAAGTGTGAAACAACTGAAAATATGCCTTATATTCTAGGTTCTTCAAAGTAGCCACCTTTTGCTTGGATTACTGCTTTGCACACTCTTGGCATTCTCTTGATGAGCTTCAAGAGGTAGTCACCTGAAATGGTTTTCACTTCACAGGTGTGCCCTGTCAGGTTTAATAAGTGGGATTTCTTGCCTTATAAATGGGGTTGGGACCATCAGTTGTGTTGTTCAGAAGTCAGGTGGATACACAGCTGATAGCCCTACTGAATGGAGTGTTAGAATTTGTATTATGGCAAGAAAAAAGCAGCTAAGTAAAGAAAAACGAGTGGCCATCATACTTTAAGAAATGAAGGTCTGTCAGTCCGAAAAATTGGGAAAACTTTGAAAGTGTCCCCAAGTGCAGTGGCCAAAACCATCAAGCGCTACAAAGAAACTGGCTCACATGAGGACCGCCCCAGGAAAGCAAGACCAAGAGTCACCTCTGCTGCGGAGGATAAGTTCATCCGAGTCACCAGCCTCAGAAATCGCAGGTTAACAGCAGATTAGAGACCAGGTCAATGCCACACAGAGTTCTAGCAGCAGACACATCTCTACAACAACTGTTAAGAGGAGACTGTGTGCAGCAGGTCTTCATGGTAAAATAGCTGCTAGGAAACCACTGCTAAAGACAGGCAACAAGCAGAAGAGACTTGTTTGGGCTAAAGAACACAAGGAATGGACATTAGACCTGTGAAAATCTGTGCTTTGGTCTGATGAGTCCAAATTTGAGATCTTTGGTTCCAACCACCGTGTCTTTGTGCGACGCAGAAAAGGTGAACGAATGGACTCTACATGCCTGGTTCCCACCGTGAAGCATGGAGGAGGAGGTGTGATGGTGTGGGGGTGCTTTGCTGGTGACACTGTTGGGGATTTATTCAAAATTGAAGGAATACTGAACCAGCATGGTTACCACAGCATCTTGCAGTGGCATGCTATTCCATCCGGTTTGCGTTTAGTTGGACCATCATTTATTTTTCAACAGGACAATGACCCCAAACACACCTCCAGACTGTGTAAGGGCTATTTGACCAAGAAGGAGAGTGATGGGGTGCTACGCTAGATGACCTGGCCTCCACAGTCACCAGACCTGAACCCACTCGAGATAGTTTGGGGTGAGCTGGACCGCAGAGTGAAGGCAAAAGGGCCAACAAGTGCTAAGCATCTCTGGGAACTCCTTCAAGACTGTTGGAAGACCATTTCAGGTGACTACCTCTTGAAGCTCATCAAGAGAATGCCAAGAGTGTGCAAAGCAGTAATCCAAGCAAAAGGTGGCTACTTTGAAGAACCTAGAATATAAGACATATTTTCAGTTGTTTCATACTTTTTTGTTAAGTATATAATTCCACATGTGTAAATTCATAGTTTTGATGCTTTCAGTGTGAATCTACAATTTTTATAGTCATGAAAATACAGAAAACTCTTGGAATGAGAAGGTGTGTCCAAACTTTTGGTCTGTACTGTATCTGTCAAGAATCTCCATACCCCAATGTACTAACTTGACAATGAATTAGCTATATGCATCCATTCTGTACACAGCATCACTATCTATTTATCTACCTAAATATAATACACATATACTAGACTGCAATGGGAAAATTGCTGCAGTCAGTTTGGCACTGGCTATATGGCACTTCAAGACAACAGTTGGCTCTACAGAAAACAGGAAAATGTGAACAGTAATGATCTGGCATATTTTGCGATTGGCCAGTCAGTAGGAACAATATTCAGCCATAACATAACATTGTCGCTAAGCCAATCTATTTAATGCAGCCATAGAGGGGAACTATGCAGCGCTATATTTCCTATCACCTCATACTTAGATATTAATTTTGCAGATAGAATAGTTTATGAAAGTTGGAAAATATTAAATCTACAATAGGCTTCATCTTACATATGACCTGCTCTGCTTACTTACAGTATGGATCTCCCCCAGTCATTCTAGCTGCCACTAGGGGTTGGAAAATTCTCCTTCAGATTCATTCACATATAAAACAATGATCTGAGCTCTTAAACCCTACATATAGTTCTGCCAAACTGAATAATCTGAACCATCATAACAGGAAAATTTCACCATTTATTAATACTATAGTACTGCTATATTCCTAGATCTAGCAATGTTCCGTGCTGGTTATATTAGTACTCTACTGTATGTAGCAATTATACAAATGTATAAATGTATTATTCTAGTTTTAGTCTAGGCCATAAATGTGGCGTGGGGCTGACAAACTGCCCCTGCATGATTCAGCAATGGCCGCTTCAGATGCCCATAATATACAGAGCACTGAGCTCAAAACAGATAGCTCTGTGCCATTTATAGTGACTGGGCATTGACTTTAATGGGAGCAGAACTGCAGTACCAGCACCCGGCCAGTATACAGGGCACAGAACTATCTGTTTCCGACCCCATTTTCTGTACAGTACATGTATCAGACAACAGCTGATCCATGTGGGGGCTGGCTGGCTGTCCCCCACCTATCAGATGTTTATGCCCTATCTTAAGGATAGATGATAAAAAAAATCTAATGAATGACTCCTTTGATATAGCATCTTTTCATGGCAGCAAGGCTCCCTATCCTAAGCCATTGAGAATCTAGGGAGAAAACCTCAATCTCAAAATGGATTCAAGAAAGTACATAGAATAAATAGACGGAGGAACTCTTTCTAATGTCATAGAATAATACTGTTTGCACATGGAGGGGATGGACCGAGTTCATGAAATTATTGGCATCGTTGTCTGCATCTTATTCTTCTCTTACATGCTTCTGTCCTGATGAGATTTTGCCCTTTTCCCCAGTATGAAGACTTCATGACATTCTATATTCTGCATTTGTCCATAGTCAGTGATCCCCAGTTGTACGGTTCACAGTAGGAGGCTGGAGGTATGATCATATGTAACATTCACATTACTCAGACAATATTCCAGACATATCATAACCTCTGAACACTACCAGTTTGAATGGTATAATACCTATTTTCTTTGGCTTGCACCACCTAAGACATTTATTATTACTCACATTACTTTCTTGATACCTATGGGATTCAGCATCGGATTACATATAATATATTTTTGTCGTTCCATACATTTTAATGGTATTTTTTTTTTTCAAGAATTCTTAAGCATTTATTTTTGCCACTTTGAAGTTCATTAGAAAAGCCTTTGTAAAAAAGCCAAGACCAAATGCCATACTTAAAGTATGCTGCGTAAAAATGCCCCAAAAATGTATTAAATATGGAAAGCTAACCTACTATGTATATAAGACTTTACAATTTTTTTTCTAAAGATTTTAAGGTAAGATCTGGACATGTCATTAATAATTATTTAATGGATTTTATTTTGATCAATACATAAGAGTTAGACCTTGGTGGCAAATGATT
The DNA here is from genome assembly GCA_947044405.1 of Leptodactylus fallax. Lineage (NCBI taxonomy): Eukaryota > Metazoa > Chordata > Amphibia > Anura > Leptodactylidae > Leptodactylus > Leptodactylus fallax. Next base: position 173,908 of record CAMRHE010000744.1, on the reverse strand, counting down.
CACGCTGGTCATCTCAAATTTAGTTATCTCCGACTATACCTCTGGTGCCCATTATTGTGTAAGAGCATGGGCCCACCAGACGATGTACTGGTCCTATGGGGGGCTAATCTAATCCCACTTTCTAGAATTACTGGAATGTTGAGTGTAAAATTTTACTCTTACACCTTTGTATTTATTATGTCTCTCAACTACTGGAGTTGGATGTGGCTCCTGATCATCCCTCTTGAATGTGGCTCAAAAAGTGAGATCTTTGTTCTAATTCATTGTGAATATTAGGCTATATTCACACCACCAAACTGATTCTTGGCAATTTGTTTAATGGATCAGTGTGGGGACGTTTTAAAGAATTTAGAAGAAAACTGAGCGATTATATTGGCCATATGAGCTTTTTTCTCTGTTCAGTCTATGACCACTAAACATGGGATAATATGTGAAGTTTTTGGTAGCCTGTTTCTATTGCAATGAATTGAAGGTGACTGCAGTCTTGTCTTGTCTCTCCACGTTATTGTCCATTATGATTCTTCCTCATATTACATACTGAGAGGAATGAGTCATGGCATGCTGTCATTTCTAATCCTAAATAAATATTTCAATCTGTAGCTGCATCATATTAAGCCTCATTGAAAATCATTAATGTGAGATTTATTTCACCATCTTACCAATGCAATAAGAAGCCTGAAAAGAACTGCCTGGATGTAAAAATATAAATGAGTGTCTGATAATAGTCTAAAATAGATTGCCATATGGAATCATATACAACACCAGGCTCAGACTGGTCCACAGGTGAACAGGTGAATCCACTGGTGGGCCCCAGAGCCAAGTGAGCCCCCAGCTCACCCTTGCGTAACACAGTACATTCATTGTATTGCATTCAGATACTCATATGCATCTTAACCAGGCTATGTATCTGTATAATATACTGGGTACATTATTTTAGAAACTACCCATTTTATTTTTATGTACTGTAGACACTTTGGAGGGGCTGATATGACATGTAGGGGCAGAGTCAAGCCAACCAGTATCCTTCCTCCCTGGGAACTATCTTTGAAATCATTGCAGGGGTCCAATCATTGATCATCTTCTTCCTGAGACCTGCTACTGTGTGGGCACATATGTCTGGCTTACAAAGCTATGATGCCCCTAGTTCAAGGTAAAATCCAGGTAGGAGGCTACTGACAAGGCTCCAGCACAAGAAAAATCAGAGGCAAGGGCTAGGCAGCAAGTTACTACTAAAAAAAATTATATTGGTGACATTTTAGCTGCATAATGGGACCCCGGAATGAGTTTTAATGGTGGGCCTTAGGCACCCCAGTCCAACACGGTACAACAAACATTTAAGACATAAATATGGGGACAGTTGGTTAACTAGGAATTGCAGTGGGCTTCATGAAGAGGTGAGTTTTTACAGTTTTATTTACTGGTGGATAGTCTTATGTAACAGGAGAGATCATTATAACGGTAGTATACATTTTATTATTGGTATTTTCCTATGATGGCTGCCATTGTTGGTCAATTTATCCTAGTTCATGCCTTTTGTGTATACCATATATAATATTCAGTTACTCCCTTGGATTAACCCCCTTTTGTGGCATTAGTGTTGGTATTCCCTTTATTTCCCCTATTTGTATAATGTATATTGTGTATATGTTTTTATTTATTGTGATCAATAAATTATGAAATATTTTTACCTTAGTGTGGGTATGTTTTTGTTTATTGATATACTATTATTTGCTGCTTGCACATGTTTCTATTGTGTCCACATTGGCCCGGTTTTGTGTTTTTGAATCTTCATTCATTTTTCCAACTAATGCAGCCAATTTCCCATGATGCCTTTGGCCTTGCAGAGACAGAGGGGGTGAAGTCTGGTCACACTGTATTTACTCTGCTCTGAGTCCTAGCTAAGGGCATTAAGTGATAGATCAGTAACATAGCACCGCTTTCCCCAACCTCCCACTGCAGAATCTGCCTGTTCCCCTGCCTCTTGCCTGTGGTTGGTTTCTTCCTCTCAGTTCTTACTAGCAAGAGGCAGAAGGAGCATTGTGACACTATATCTAATAGAAATACACAAAGACTATGGGTGTTTCTTATAATTAATCATGCCTAAAGTGTACCTAAACTTTTTATTTTCTCTCGGCATTTGTGCTGTTAATAAATTTTGTAATATACTTTATTGACAGATTTTAGATCTGTTGCATGAAATCTTGGACTGAAATGCACTCTCTGTTACCTGCTTCTTTATCAGCTTTAGAAATCCTCACAGCTTCTGACAAGGAGTAAGGTGGAGTACTGTGTAATACAGAGATGCAAGGAAGCTGAGGTTGGGGGGGTCACTTTAAATATTCATATCTCAGGTATTATAAAATGGAGATGTGCTTCTAGTGCCATAAGAAAGAAGAGATTCTCATCTTTCTAATACCACAGGAATATCACCAGTTGAAAATGCAGTCAGAATAAAGGAACTGTATATACAGTATGTATTTACCTCCTATATCCCAACTGTATTTTCACAATAAGGCTAGGTTCACATCTGCATTGGAGACTCTGCTGCAGATTCTGTCTAAAATCGGTGGAGAGTAAAGTCCTGCACGGAGGACTTTTCTCACTGCTGGCTTCAGTATAAAACCAGCATAAACCTGACAGACACCCAGCGGAACCCATTATAATCTATGGGGTCTGTGGGGGTCCGCAGGCAACTGCTATTTTAAAGACAGGCTTTCTGTCTTTCCAGTCCCCATGCGGACCCAAACGACGGAGAGATGAGTGCTAGTGTGAGCTTAGTGTAATATAGGTAGGAGATAACTGAGATTCTCATCTTTTATATGACACCAGGAGTACAGTTAGACATTTTATAGTGCCTGAGATACAACTATTTGACGTGACTCCCCCTCCAGCTTCATCTTCTCTATATTACACCCGTACTCCCCATACTATCTGTCAGAAGCAATGAGCTTTTCAAATGGCAATACAGAAACAGGGGACAGAAAGTGGATTTCAGCACTGGATTTCATTAAAAGAAGCCAAAATACATTAATAAAGAATATTACAAATTGTATCAATGACACAAATATTGCCAGAAAATCAAAAGTTGTCCAAAAGTTTATTACAATTTAAAAGTTAAGTCAGACCAAATACATTTATGGCATATTACCAGCTTGTTCACACTCATGCACAGCTCTCCCTGGCCCAGCTTGCAATTTGCGGATACTTCCTATCAGATATTGCCATAAATATCCTCGGTCTGAATGTTCCTTTAAAATGAATTGCTTGAGATGATCCTTGAGGGACTTTGGTAGATAGAGCCTTCTTATCGAGCTCAAGTAAAGTATTTCACTTGAAGACCATGGGTGTAATAAAATGAGATGAAGTCAATGTTTAAACTCTTCTGAAGTATAGTGTTTCTCACATTGAGGAGAGCACCAGTGAAGGTGTGCAGAGATTTTAATTGCCTTTTGCCCTCTACTTGGCAATTAAAATCTCTACACACCTTCACTGGTGCTCTCCTCAATGTGAGAGATTCTTGTCCCTAACCCACTCATTGCCTCCCACTAAGCCAGCCAATTCACTTTGCTCTGTACTGATGAAGGACAACAATCCGGAAACAGTGCTGTATGCAGATAAGTGAAATTGGCTTGGCTAAGATCCCTTTTGCTGTCTCAAGGCTCGGTGAGTCAAAAGCAAATTGAGGATCTGTTACATCCAATAGAGGGCGCATGAGCTCCCCAGCTCCTTTCCCATAATGCCTTGTGATATGAAGTATAGTGTTATCATTCTTCATAGTGATCTTTATGGCTGTGGATGTGCAATAAAGAAAAGTAATAAAACAATCTGTCTCCTCGGTTTAGTGACTGTAGTACCTGGGATATTTGCAGGGACAGGTAAATGAACAGTAAGCACAGTGCTTTAATCTGGACTGAAGGACTGTCTGGAGAAGTGAGAAAATGACATCTCCATTGGATGTATGCGGTCTGGCTGTAGGGATGTAGTTTCGCCCCAATGACAGGACTGACTATATAGGCAGTGACAGTTAAAGGAATTATCATCCAGCAATACAAATTGTGTGCGGGGCCTCAGGAGATGTTGGAGGACTGAGTCACCATGGAGACCTAGAAACTAAAAACTGTTCACTATGACAGTGTTAATGAGACTCGCAGACCATTCTATAGTATACTAACTCTTGGAGGTTTCTGTACCAGGACCTCTTTAGATGTATCAGGTTAGGAATTATTTTCTCATCTTAACAATATTAATATTTTGCTTGGATGTAAATATGGTCTGTAGTTAAAGATCATATTCCCTCCTCCAACTACTTTATCTACTCTGAGCATAATACAGGTTACTCCCCTCACTTTCTCTGTCCACTGGCCCACTCTGCTAATCCATTGGACCAGACTACTATATCGCTGGTCCACTCTCCTATTCCTGGCCCACTTGCTAACCATTGACCACACACTATACCACTGGCCCCCACCACTGGCCCCCTCTGCTAATCCATTGGACCACACTACTATACCACTGGTCTACTCTCCTATGCCACTGGCCCACTCTGCTAATCCATTGGACCAGACTACTATACCGCTGGTCTCCCCCCCCCCCCCTCTCCTTGCCTTCGTGGTCCACTCTCCTACATCACTGGCCCACTCTGCTAATCCATTGGATCACACTACTATACCGCTCGTCTACTCACCTATGCCACTGGCCCACTCTGCTAATCCATCGGACCACACTATTATACCACTGGTCCACTCTCCTATACCACCGGCCCACTCTGCTAATCCATTGGACCACACTGGTATACCGCTGGTCTTCTGTCCTATACCACTGGCCCACTCTGCTAATCCATTGGACCACACTACTATACCACTGGTCCACTCTCCTATATCACTGGCCCACTCTGCTAATCCATTGGACCACAAGACTATACCGCTGGTCAACTCTCCTATATCACTGGCCCACTCTGCTAATCCATTGGATCACACTACTATACCGCTGGTCTACTCACCTATGCCACTGGCCCACTCTGCTAATCCATCGAACCACACTATTATACCACTGGTCCACTCTCCTATACCACCGGCCCACTCTGCTAATCCATTGGACCACACTGGTATACCGCTGGTCTTCTGTCCTATACCACTGGCCCACTCTGCTAATCCATTGGACCACACTACTATACCACTGGTCTACTCTCCTATATCACTGGCCCACTCTGCTATACTGCACATATCCTACTATACCACATATCTAGCACTGCTATTCCATGGACGCAACCATACTATACTGATGGTCAAGTCCTGCTATACCAAAGATTCAGCTGTGTTATTCTACAAACTCAATATACTTTGCTCAATGGGAAAAAGTGTATATAGTGCAAACAACACAAACATAAACCCAAAATAGGGGCTATTCAGAAGACATATATTTCCTCAAAGGGGAAACATGAGCCCAATTATCTACACCCTATAATCCATATAGAGTATTGTATGCATCAATTATAAAAATATAACTTTTATCAAACTGCATAAAACCAAGTTTGCTTTAAATGTTGTCAACCCAGAAAGCAGCAAAAGTCGATAGTAATAATTGTAAATGTATGAAATGCATATACCTATTTTAAAGATGGTAGACTTTACTGCAGATCATGTCCACACTAAATTACAGCCCAGGGCGATTGCTTAAAATCACAAAAAGAAAATAAATAAGGGGACCCTTTCGAGTAAGTATATTTCATCTGAATAGCCTCTATTTTGGGTTTCTTTTTGTGTTGTTTGCTTATTTCACCAACTGGTCACTGATATCTGGTGGTCCAGCCTTGTTATACCACAACCCCAGCTTTGCTTTGTCACTGGCCCTGCTCTGCTATCCTGTTGGTCCAACCCTGCTATACCACAGACTCATCTCAGCTACTTTGCAATTCAATTACATTGCATTGCATAGCTACCTACTCTACTGCACCACTGACATCTGTCTGTTTCCCTTCAGGCTTTGCCAGAATTGGACAATGGATTAGCGGATCCACCACACACTTGTGACTGATACTAAAGCAAAATGGTTTATCTGCTTTGGATAATCTCTGCTTGTTAGATCAGTCCCATAGCAAAGATTCCACCTGCTGAGACCTCAACTGACCAGCAGTGAGGAACATGGCAATAAGTATTATATTACCCTGCAGTGCCACCACAGGAGATATTGAGTATTACTTAGTGGCCACATAGTGGCTGTGTAATGCAGGACAGGGCAGGTCCTTCAGAGTGAGAGATACTCTTTCTCTTTGTTCTCTACTCTGGCCAAAAAAAGTAAAGCTCCTAACCAGACCCATCACGCCTCATAGTCAGGATCCCCTAGTCTCATACATGATCATACCTTTTCTAAGCCAGAGACTTATTTGTTCAGGTCAGCTGTAGACTATTTTATACAGTGTAAACAGGACATGGTCATAATACAATTCTTATACTTTATAGCAACAGGGATGGTGAACAAAATTAACACAATATTCAAGGCAAGCTAAGATTTTTTTTTATCACCAGACACAGTGATTCAAATTAATGGCCGCTGTTCTACATAGTAGCACATATAGATCCCAGAATTCCTAGATTCATACGTGAAATTATAGCACAGCAGAACTTCCACCAGCCTGGCCCACCACCGGCAGCAGTCCCACTGCTAGTATGTATCTCTATTATTATCAAAACCTTATTGGTGACTCTTTCTGCTTATGCCATGCACCACTTATTGCCACCCTGCCCACTATCTATACCACCTTGTGATCTGAATTAAATGTGATATAGTGATGCCATGCTCTGTATATATACAGTATTTTACCATACTCTACCCAATGAGAAAGTAAAAGCTCCATCAAATTATTCCTTTTTTTTTTCCCCATTTTTGCATTTAAAGAGGCCATTTCTTTTGACTTATGTTATGGGAAAAATAATTATTTCCTAAGACAGAACACTTTAGAGCATCTTTTCCAAAAACTGTTCATTGTGCAGTTCTGTTATTCCTATTAATAATTTAGAAATAAATTGACAATTGGGTGTTACCAGTTGGAGGTGTGTCCCTGCACTGTTTGACATTGTCAATCAGTACCAGACTGTGTAAGACACTCTATTAACCGGTAACTGCTAGTTGTCAGTTTATTCAAAAAATTCTAGGAGAAAGAGAAATGGTACAACACAGAGTTACAAGAAAATATGTTCTAGAATTTTTACATTATGGGGTATATAACTCGGACAGACCTGCATAGTTAAGGCAGAGATGGTTTATTACTGTCCTTACCTTCCTGGTTGCTATATACTCAGCAGTACCTCCGCAGTGACTCGCCAGTGTAGATATACTTATACCTTGAAAATGCACACAGTGATGTCACTGCACAGGAATAATTCATGGTTATATTACAGATCAGGCATAATGAACACAATGATCACACAGTACAAGTGTAGTAAATACATTTATGTCATGACGCAAATGTAAAACATACAATCTTGTCACTGCACAGGAATAATTAGGACAGTGATGTCACAGCACAGAGAAAATCATCATAGGGAACAGCCAAGAAATAACCATCACAGGCATGTCACAATGCAATATGATATACCCAGTGATGTCACAGTACAAATTTAATAAACATGGTATTATGGGTTATGGTGATTGCACTCAGTGATGTCACAGTATGGAAATAATTCACACAGTGATGTCATAAAAGAGGAATAAAGTAACAGAACAGAAAAAATAAACACAGTGATGTCATAGCGAATGACTAAAGAGGATCACAGTGATGTCAATGTACTAAGATAATAAATACTGGCACTTTTTATGTGGTAGAGTAACCTCTGGGTTCCCCCAGGTCCTTGGGTTCAGGTGTGACTGCATCCTTTGCACTCTCTATAGTTAACACTCTGCTAGTGGTATACAGTACAGTAAAATACTGGCAATAATTCACACAATGTACAGCTGGTTGTTCAGATCTGTTATGGTCAATGTGACCGGATTTTGCGGGAACTCACATCAATTACCTTAGATTCATTAATGATTTATTCATTTTTATGCCAAATGCATTTACCTCACATCTTGTTACAACTTTTGTCGGATATGTTCAACATAAATGAAAAACCTGTGACCTCTTTGTCCTTTTTATGTGTAAATCCTTTTTTATCACATTTCTTCCCTGCCTAGCTTTTATATAGCTATTCCGATTCCCAGCATGTATGACTCCTCAGCTTTTCTCTATCACCCCCCTTCCTTCTCTTGCTGCCTCTAGACTGGCCACCTCTACTGTAAAGCATTTCACAATTCCTGTGAATGTGACACCTGGGATTATGATCTTGTGTCCTGATACATTTATCTTCCTTTGAGGAAAATCTCTTGGAACTTGTTACATTTTAATAATAAAATAATTTTATCCTGTTTCTCCTTTTTCAACTGTCGTAGTTACAGTAGGCTGAGAACACAAATATACAGGGGACCAATATAGCCTTTGGATTTGGGTCTTCTCCTACCACCATGGGGAATATGTATTTATGTCCCAGAATCAACTCACTGCGACCATCTTGTGACCATCTAGTGGTGTGTTAAAGGGAATCTATCATCTAGCTTTCGTCCTATTTGAGGGTAGCATTGACAGATATGTCCAATTTAGAGCTGGATGAGTTGTACAGATGTATGCAGAGTTACCCCGAACTTTTGCAATTGGTTACACTTCTGTTCTGTGATATCTTATCACAGAAGACAACAAAAACCAATTAAAAGTCATTGGAAAAACATTTCAGGTTAACTCTGCTTCATCCATATATGTGCCTGTTATCAGTAAAATCTACACTTTGAACCACAGAGGGGGCATTTCATGTGCAGGACCAATGGCATTGATGGAATATGTTATGTATAATGGCACTCAGCAGATGGTGTTGCACCATTTACAACACCCTTTAGCGTATATTACAACAGTCTCCTCCGCCCTCTGCAGCTGTCTGGTTTCCTTCCCTCAGAAGCCTTTCCTGGCTTTGGATATGTATAATAAAACTCCACAGTGGCAAACTAGCAATCCTTTCTCGGGGCTGATAGGACCAAGCATCCACCAGATCCTTAGGTAACTATATTTACATTAAAAAAGCAAACATTCAAAGAAAATGTGCTTTGGCTTGTATAGTGAATCCTTTTCAAAGCCAAAAAATCTAAAATGTAGTAGTTGCAGCACTCCAGCACTGTGACCAAGGAGTTCTTGGTTTTCATGAGCTGTAAGCCCCCTCCACAGCAGATTGACAGCTTTCTTCCTGTTACAGTGCATGGGGAGAAAGCTGTCAATCAGCATCTGTAAGGCAGGGAAGGTCTGAGGAAACCTGCAGCTTATAAATACTAAGGACTTCTGGCTCACAGCTCAATGCCAGTCCTGGAAAGTGTGGAGTTATTATTTAAAATTTTTGGTTCCAAATTTGCTTCTAAAATGGAAGCACAGAAAAAAAATAACATTACTGATATTGAAGGAATTGCTAGCTTTCCTTTCAGGATATGGTTTTGCTGTTACCTGGTTATAGATCAAAATATCAGTACAACATTACAATCCATGGACATGGAATACAACTAAGACCCCATTGGTGAAAAAGAGGAATTTGCTCCTAGCGCCACCTATTGGAAGGTTAATACCTGGTTTTGAAGGAAATCTAAGGGCATAATCCGGGATATAATAATTAAACCAGTATGACTCCTCCAGAAGGAAGAGGTTCCATACACAGACAGCTGTTTCAAGGTTTTCATCCCTCATCAGTGCAGAGCAGGGTACTGAGTGGCTGTGTAAGAGGTCTCGATGTGGGTCCGAAGGGTTTAATGTCTCATATTAGGAAGAGACTGCTACAGGGACTTATTAGATCATACATACCCTGCTAAGAATTACGGGTCTTATTTTTATTCCTTACCCAGAATTCCTATCAGGGTATGCATGGTCTAACAAGTCCCTTTACCAGTCTCTTCCTAATGACATTACCGCTTCTAATCCATGGGCATAAATGGAGTTTCAAGGTGATTGGAACAGTAAAATTCCAGACAATCCGTAGTAGTAAAGCCTAAAATACTCCCAAGTTGCATATCATTTTTTAAATTGCAGTAAAAGTTGTGTTGGGTCCATGAGCGACCTAGGTATGGGAGGAAATCGGTGAACCTCATGCATCTTTAAAGACAGAACCTTTCAGAATATTTATAGTTATTGCCTGGAACGCAGAAATCTTAGCTAGTCCAAAACCCTTTGAAGCCTTCACACATGTCATTTTCTATTAGGTACCCCAAGTGTGCAGTGAACACAGTCTGCAGGCTATGCGAGGCCTCTAGAAACCTACAAGAAATGAAGTTTCAGGCAATTTTCTGTATCTCTGATGTTTTGCCGAGGCGACAGTTAAATTTACTAACAGTTGCATAATTCACCTGTTTTTTAATCCCTGACAAAACAGATAATTTTATTTGCATGGAACGTGTCAATTCACCCCTCAGCAGCCATGCAAATATAATCCTTCCAGGCATGAAAAGGTCAGTAGGTGCAAGGAACACAGATTATTTAAGTTCAATATTCACAATACTTCTGCTGAGCATGTTCTGTTCCTACTCAGGTTTTATTACCATTTTTATTGACTCCCTTTGCATAATTCAATCTACACAAATCCTTCAGGATGTCAAAAATGACGAATGAGATGGATTGGTGTTTGTGTAAAACAGGGGCCATGTGCAAGGCTTCAGCTTTATTCCCCGAACAGCTTTTATTCTGACACTGCTTTTCACTTGAGAGATTTTACAACTCAATGTAGGAGAAAGAAAAGGGCTTCAATGACATTTATGCTGGTTAAATAATCATATCCTATGTGCACAATCCATTGTACAGATGTAGCAAAGTTTAACTTGACTCTTTCTGCAGCATATCTTATTACAGAAAGCAACAGAAGTAATTGGAAAGTCATCAAAAGAGATGAGTTAAAGGGGTTTTTCGGGCCAACATTATTGATGACCTTTTCTAAAGATAGGTCACTAATATTAGATCTGTTGGGGTCTGACAACCTTGACTGTTTTCAGCAGCTGACTCATAAAGAAAAGAACAGAAAGCGTTACCTCTGTTCCCTGTGTAGCAGTGAAACCGAATCACTGGAGGTTAGGTCCCATTCAAATGAATGGGGGCTGATGCGCAGTACCTGGTCTGGCCACTATACAGGGAAAATCACTATCTGCTTCCTGCTCCATTGCTGTGTATCAGCTGCTGAGAACAGCTGATCAGTATTGATGACCTATACTTAGGATAAGTTATTGATATGTTTAGCTTGTAAAACCCCTTTAGGATAAAGCCACACGTAGCAGGCTGCAACGAAAAAATACTGCAGGAAAAAATGCGGCGGCAGCGCATTTTGGTCTTTCCACAGCACTTTCACAGAAAGTCCGCAGATTTTTCTCTGCGGACTTTCTGCTTCAATTATCCTGCAGCGTTTCCATAGGTATAATTGACATGCTTCTATTTCCAAAAACGCAATGACTTTGGAAATCGCAGCATTTCTGCTGCACGTATTTTTCTGCAATGTAGGGATGGGATTCACTAGAATACCAACTACTTTGTAGGGACTGTAAAACTCTGCGGCCAAACAGTGGCATTTTGCCACGTGGGGCCCTGGCCTTAAAGTTATTTGCCACAGTACAGTAAATGCGTTAAGGGTCAAGTAAAACTTTTTCTACATCCGTGCCTGGGTAAAGGATTGAAAAAAAAAAGAGTCCACCAAGTTCAACCTTTAATAATTACAGTTGATCCAGATGAAAACAATAACTTGGTGTGGAGCAAATTGCCACAATGTGAAAAAATTATTGTCTTAACCAACTGGACAAATCCCTTAAAGAAGTTGTCCAAGCAAAAATGAACAACTCTTTTAAAGTTTAAATAAGCTGGGGGCAGTATAAAAAAAAAAAAAAAAAAAAAAAAAATGTATACTCACCTGTCCACGATGCTCCAGTGTCCTCCTGTGTTTATCTGCTCCCAGCGTTGTGTTTAAGCTGATGATTGGCCTCAGTGATCACGTGACCACTGAGGCCAATCAGCAGCTTCAGCACAACGCCAGAAGAGACCCGGGAAAGAAAATGAACCGGGAGGCGCGGGACGACAACGGAGCAACTGGGAAAGGTGAGTATGTATTTTTTTTTATTTTTTTCACTGCCCCCAGCTTATTTAAACATTAAAAATTTAGCCTGGACAACCCCTTTAATATCAACAACCCTATATATTGTGTTCCTCAAGATATTTCCATAACTTTACAGTCTGGACAGTAAAGCAATGCTTTTCAATTTTGCTAGGAAATATTTTTTTTTCTCTATAGGAGTGATAAAGATAGCTGAGCACTGTATTCAGCTATTATTATCGGTCTAAGGCTATATTCACAAAATCATGATGATTCTTGGCCACGCAAGGTCCATTTTTTCAATGACCCTTTCACCTCAATGGATGAATCTGGTCTGTGAAAATAGACTCAAGAGTCCACATTGTTAAAAAATAGAGCACACCCTATTTCACCATGGATCACTGACACCACAAGGCCGAGAAACTCGGCTGTGTGACTAAACTCTAAAACAGATTAAGGCTGAAGCCCCACGTTGTGAAAATGCAGTGTTTTATAGTACCTGCAAAGTGAATGGGATTCTGGCTAATCCCATCCACACATTGCAGGAAAAAAATCTGCAGTGGAAAAGCTGTGTTTTCAAAAACGCTAACGTTTTTGAAATTTGCAGCATGCCAACGTTTTCCCTGTTGGTATAATAAGGCCAGAATGTCCGCAGAGGGAAACTCTGCATTTTTTCTGCAGTGTTTTTTTTTTTTTTTTGCTGCATTTCGTTACTTGGGGCCTTAGCCTGAATGTAGTATACATGCTCATTCATTGTATCATTCAAAATGAGGACAAGGAGCTCCTTTTTTGTGATCAATTGGGGCTCCAGCAGTGTGACCCCCAGTGATCATTCATTTGTCACTTATCCTGTGAATAGCTGTTAGTTGTTATTATGGGATAACCCATTTAATGGTAAGCAGAAACCCTATATTTTCTGTGAATAGCTTACTACATTGCTTATATAAGTGTCATTTACATAATGATATAATCTGATCATATCACCCCTTAGCTGTCTTCTCTAGGGCAAATATATTAGTTTAATTTAGAAATAAATTTAATTTTGTAATTGGAATCCACACTAACTTTTATTCATTTGGTTACCCTTCATTGACTTTTCTCCATGAAGCTGAATAGGATACATTGCCTTTATAGTCTTGTTCACTAAGAAACCCCCTCCCCTTCAATAAAACAATGAGTAAAATTCCTCTTCTATCGTCATCAGTAAAGTGATGAATATTATGGTGGATGCAGTCAGATTTTCTGGAATTAGCCCTATTGCATATTCTTAGTTCATGTTGTGGGTAATGTTTCTAGACTTTAGTGATAATGGTGATAGAGCAGACATGGACTTTGCATGGTTCAGAAAGATCATTTACAAAGTGGACCAATTGAGGAAAATAGTGTCATCCTGCAATAACTGACCTTGGAGGGAATCTATGGGGAGTCAGGCATTTTCATTGTAGTGGATGCTACAGGGGAAAGAGAGTATTTCATGGTGGCCATTAAGATAATTGGCCATAAATATTGTTTTAATTACATCACATAATACAGATACACAGTGTGATTCCTAAACCCCATTCACTACCTGTAACACAGGGAAGGAAACAAGAAAAGATTATTTAACTATAATTTAGCTCTTCCCATTATCAATATAATCCATGGTTTCCATATAAAGATGTAGCAGAGTTAACCCAAACTTCTGCAATTGGCTAAACTACTGCAGCATGATATCTTATCACAGAAGACAAAAATTTGTCTTCTGTGATACGATATCATGCTGCAGCAGTTTAGCCAATTGCAGAAGTTCGGGTTACCTCTGCTACATCTGTATTCCACAATTCTTTTGCTTCCCCCTTGTTTTATAATACAATTTTTCACACGGTTCATCATAAAACACACTTTTTCATTGCACTATACTTATAGAAAGACTGGCTATCCCATTCTTTACTATTATTAAGCATAGTATAAATAGCATTCTATGATATTCCTGATATGGCTCTTTTTTTACTTTTCATTTCTCCAATCTTCTAACTCCTCTATTCATAAAACACTAAAAACTCATTATTATTCCTCTAACTGCATGATTTATGTGTAAATATTCCCAGCACCCACTATACTGTTAGTATACTAAATGTTATTAACTCGCCCTCTTCAGACATCTCATCTATTTTTCTAACCTTCTCTTTCTCTTATTTTCCACATCCCTTACTCTAATTCCCCTACCATGGTGCCCACTATAGTAGATACTGTATAATATATTTTTTTATGCCTCTCCCATTGTGCAATAATCTGAATTCCCAAAAGATTCTATCAATGCTAATATATTTATATTGTTACTCCCCACCCGCATTCTTGATATATACAGCACTTCTCTATTCAACTTTTTGTCTCCTCAGTCAGAAACTACAACCGAGAATTGGGTAAAGAAACACCGCCTTCCTTTATTTTATTTTTTTTAATATACTTACACTATATTAAATTTTGCTAGCCGACTCCTCCACAACAAGTCATTCAGCAAGCCTTGCATTTTTCTTACGTCCTAACAAATTTGTGCACTGGTTAGAGCATCTAACACTTTGCAGAAGTATTATCCATGAACCCCAATTCTAGATCTTGTTTTAGTTAGTAGTGGATTTATATTATGTAATCTTTTGGGGAGGTAAAAACATTAAAGCCAGGGCCCCATGTGGCCTAAATGCCGCAAAAACCCCAACATTTTACAGTCCCTGCAAAGTGGATGGGACTCTAGTGACTCCCATCCACACATTGCAGAAAAATACGTGCAGCGGAAATGCTGCGATTTCCAAAACCATTGTTTTGTAAATTGCAGCATGTCAGTTATACCTACGGAAACGCCGGCGGTTTCCCTTTAGGTATAATTGAAGCAGAAAGTCCCCAGAGGAAAACTCTGTGGATTTTCGGTGAAATGCCCTGCGGGAAAAACCGTGATGCGTTTCTGATAAAGAAGTTTTTCAGGCAAACTGGAAAACCCAAAAGGACCTGGGTAAGCTACATACAAAAAAGATGTGATCCTTACCCCTAGTCCTCTGCGCTGTCATCTAGCTCCCCAATCCATTACGTTCCGTTCATGCACTGCCTGCGCCAGAAGTGAAGTGGCTCAGTTAACCACTGTGGCCAATAACTGACCTCAGTGTTCACATGTTCAGTACTGGTGACATCACTTCTAATGCGTCATGAGTACCCAACATGGGTAAGAATAGGTATTATGTCTTCTTAAAGTGATTGTCTTTGCAGGCCATATTGTGGTATGTAGAGCCTTACAGGCCATACATGCTCTACTAAAGATTCTGGGAAAGAAATATGCAAATAAGTTCTTCTTGATGGAAAAAAAAGAAAACTTCCAAAACTTCCGCAGTGGCCAGTGATTTTTTTCAGACCCCATCCCCCAGATCTGACTAATAATAACTTTGGTGGTTGGATCTTCTAGTTATTTGGCATTCATTATTCAATTTTTCAGCTAAAGTTTTACCTAAAAATTTTATGTCAAAGTTTAATAATAACTACGGCCTGAATGATTTCAGATCTAGTGGATCCTTTCATTCTTTGAGATAAGAATTATCATAGTATACCTTAGAGTTTGCTAACATAATCTTTATGAATGATTGTTTCGACCTGTGCATTACGTCCTTCTGGGGCTATATTATTTCCTGATAGCTTCATGGCATCTTTTACCCCTGCTATACTAATGGAGGTGTCCATCAACATTTATTATACTGTGGTGTAAATGCTTGGAAGAGCAGATGAACCAAGTCATTGTATATTTGTTCCTCATTACCTCTGTATAGTCTATCTATATAGTTCCCTGTAGTATTTAACACATTTTGGTCTGAAGAGTTCTTGGGCCATGTCTTATTCACATTATATCCTCTGTGTGAGATTTTTTTTTCATTTGCTAAGGCCCTGTTCAGATTACATTTTTCTTCTATTCTTTATGTCTATGCCCAGGAAAGCTCACAGCATAGACACTAAGAGGCTGATTTATCAAAGCCAACGTTTCTATGAGGTGTTCCTTACTGGCATAGATTTCTGGCACAGTTTACACCAAAATAGTGGCATTAATGATAATAAATCTAATGGGGCCAATGACTCTGCTTCCGTCATGCCCACTGCCATGCTTCTTTTAAAGAAAGTGGCAAGCAGGATGCAAAACTCAAAAAGTCACAATTTTATGTGCAAAATTCTCATTTGCACAAAAATTTGCTAATTTTTTCATAGCTTGTACACCATTTTCTAGCACAAAAGCCATAGGGCTCCATTAACCTGAAACAGACCGAAATTTTGTCTTCTTGACCTTTGTCGAATGATATACATTGGTAAAAAAAAAAAAAAAAAAATTAATCCATATAACAATAAAGGTTTTTTTTTTCAATGGAACACTATAGCTGATGTAACCCACTGTATAGATATACAGTGGGATATGTCACAGACCTTCATTGGAGATATACTTTGGGAGATTTTACTGTCTTATATATCTAATGAAGACCATTACTGTGAACGGAGTCTAACGGAATCAGTTTAGCTCATATTTTTTCTCCCCCACCTTATAGATTCCTGTATTATCTTCCCTTTTGTTACAGCTTTTATTATATCCATAGCCTCCCCCCCACTCTCTTTTTGTCTGTTCTGTCTGAGCTTTTATATGTTTAGTTTCTGACATTACTTTGTTACTCTATTCTGCTTTCTTATTTTTTTATCTTTTGCTCTATCCAAGCAAATTCCCTCGCTTAACAGCCCTCTCAGATAAAATTTGGCTGTATTATATTGCTCATATTGATGCTTTACCTTTATTAAAGTAAAAACATTCCCTGAGGTTTTCCACCATGAGCTGGTCTTCTTCATCCATGAAAGTCAGTATGGATTTATTTTTAACCTTCTGTTCTCATTTACTTCTTTTCTGGCTAGCACCTCCTATGGTCGGACTTCTTGGGCCAAACGTAATATTCTGTATCAAATCAATACTAGAAAAAGTGCTATTTGTCTTATTGTAACTAGTCAACTAAACTGTATTAGGATTCTTTAATCTTCATATATTGAACCAGTCTAATTCCTCCGAGAATTGTTAACAATATATTCTTAGTAGACTTTTTCTTCTTATTCTCTTTTCTCACCTTATCCATACATTCATCAAAGCGTTGTTAAGTCTCATATGACTAGCAGGGAAACTCTTTTATTTGCTAAAAATTCATTTAAGGATAGCAGAATTTTAACACTTTTGTATACAAAAGCCGTAATACATTCACAGACGTCTAACCTGCAATGTAAAAACATACAGCAACCATGCGGATCTATATTTTCTGATATAATTTCACAATTTACTTTTTCGTGGATAACAAAATTGATTTCTTGAGACTTGGGGGAATATGCTCAGTAAAAATTATTTTTCTTACTACAGTTACCATTTCACTTATAAGATACGCTACACATGTGATGGCTGGTAGGTAGTCAATAGATGTATGAAATATCGCATTTCTCTTCTTTCTATCCCACAGTTCCTCATATTCCAGCAAATTATTTTAGTCGTTGTTTGGTATAAATGCTTATTACTAGTCCATCTGTCATAGAATATGAAAAACAAGCTGTGAAGTGGAAAATGGAGGAACAAAGGTAGAAGACCCAACTGAGAGAAGAGTAGTTGAAGGTTGTTGAAGTTTGGTGTTGCTTCTCGTACCCTTTACCTATTACCACATAATGGTCAAATCTTTATGCATGGCCTAGTCTAACACTAGTGAATAGAGTTGAGTTGGAATACCACAACCTAATCCTGCACAAACCTTTCAAAGTCCAGTCACTGGATTACCTCCTTCTCTCTAGAAAAAATGCACTTTATCATGAGAAACTACATGAAGCCTTGGGAAAATGGGTAGGTGGTAATGGGTTTACAAGGATTATGTGGGCTTTCTCAGTAGCAAATAATGAGGAGAAGTCTTAACTGCTACAGTCTCCTCCCTGCACCCCATCTGGGAGATTTGTGTCCTACCTAGAAACTCCACTTTATACAAATCTACAATAGCCCTACCTCTCTGGGGTCCTCTTCATCGGACAATCCCATGACAAATGTGAACAATAATATACAAGCAGAGTTAAAGAGGTTGTCCATCTTGAAAAAAAAAGATCTTTTAATGATTTATGTGTATAAGATATACCAATTACCAATTTACTTTAAGTATCAAAGCTGCCCTGATCTACAGATATTTCTGGATGTTCTTAGCTAGACAACCCTCTTTAAAGGGGAAATATGACCACAGACAGTTATTGTATATCTGCAGGACATGCCACAATGTCTGACAGGTGCAGGTCATACCACGTTGACCCATTCTTATCTCCAAAGTTGGTGATCTGCCAATCCAATTGATGCAGCAGCCTCAGTGAATAGAGAGGTGGTAACAGATGGGTGGCTGTTTCAATTCACTTCTTTAAGGCTTTATTCACACTACCAAGGTTCACAAATGATTGTTGTCATGATCTTTGAGAAAATAGCTCATGTTCTGTTTTTTTGTATGAATTGGAACCATGATTCCCTTTTCACAGACCCAACTTTTCAATTGAAACTCAATGGGTTCACGATAGAGGTGGATACCACACAGATGCCAATGTAGGCATTAATAAATACAGCTGAGAATTGGCATATATGTGTGAATATAGCCTGAGCTCAGAAAACATGAATGTTATAAATGTCTGTGATGAAAATACCCCTTTATACCAGGGCCCCACATTGCGAGAACGCTGCATTTTACAGTACCTGCAAAGTGGATAGGATTGTGGATAATCCTATCCACACATTGCAGAAAAAAAATCTGCAGCAGAAAAGCTGCGTTTTCAAAAATGCTTACGTTTTTGAAAATGACAGCACGTCAATTATACCTATGGAAATGCTGGCATTTTTTTCTGTATAGTTATAATAGGAACAGAAAGTCTGCAGAGGAAAACTCTGCAGACTTTATGTGAAAAACACTGCAAAAAAAAATGCAATGTCTTTACCCCCCATTTTTTTCTCTGCAGCATTTTTTTTTTTTTTTGCTGTGTCTCTCTATGTGGGATCTTAGCCATTTCCAAGACAAAAATGTTACACTAGGTTCACACTAGCGTTTGGGTTTCCATTCTTCGTGTCCACTTGGGGACCCGAAAAATGGAAACCCAATCCGCTTAAAAGCGGTTACCCATGGAATTCGCTTAAAAGCGGTTACCCATGGAATTCGCTTAAAAGCGGTTACCCGTGGACCCCATAGACTATAATAGGGCCCATCGGGTTTCCGCCCGAAAAATGCAGAGAGAAAAGTCCCCGAACAGAGATGTAGCGCTAGTGTGAACCTAGCCTTAGCAGTCAATCTTCAAAGGCTAGATCGGGCTTGAAATATGAGTATATTTGATAACTCTTATTTGGAGTTAATAGTCAATTTTCTGCCAATGCAATGGCCACTCTGAGAAACATTATAATAAAAGTTTCTCTTAAGTAAAAGCTGACATAAAAGACCCTGTCAGTATCTTGTACTCATTTATCACTTTCCTAGATAAGAATATGTGGCTTGACATTTGCTTTACCATAAGACATCTCTGGTTTAGACTTATGTGCAGTACAAGAAGGATCTGCCATCACGGTGACTGCAGGCTGCATGAATGACATAGGGCAGCTGGATCTCTTGACACAAATTTCTAAGGGTAAATGAGAAGCCAGGATTGTGATCTAGGACTAGAGTAAAGAATGAACAGTGCACAGGCCAGCGGGATGAGAGTCAATGAGCGGCATACTGCATCATTTACATAATCCATTCTCTGCAGTATATTATGTTACAGTGAAAAACCTTGTACCACAAACTATTGATAAGTCATCTGCGCTTTACAGTAAGGGAAAATTAGGATTGATTTGGGATAAAAATGCCATAGGATGGCCAATGAATCATTCCCTGGCTTTTAACTAACCATTGTTTTCACAAGACTAGCTTATGGGAGAATACATAATAGAACAATACATTAAAGCCCAATGGACGGCGCATTGTAAAGTGAATGCTATAATTAAAGTAATTGCTGGAAGCAGGATCCAGGGAGCTCTGAACACTTATAGAAAGCAGTAAAAGGATTTGTAGGGTAGACGGTATGGAAAGAAGGGAAAATATATATGAAGCACCATTGTGCAGCAATAGGGGGTCCATTTGTTTAGTCTATTCACAATGTCGCTAAATAGAAGATTATATTTTGCTTGTTAAAGTAGCAAGTGTAAGGCGCTGCACCTGCTGTCTTTATATATGTTTTATCAGTGATAATATCCCGGGGTGCAGTCATAGCAAATAAAAATATCTATAAAGGGTAATAATAAATAGCGCTCAGATGGATATACAATATAAAATAGGTACGGACATAATTCACACTTATGACATAAAGTTAAAAACGATGGGGAAATTTATTGTGCAACTTGCACCAGTTTTCTGGTGTAAAACTGGCACAAGTCAGCGCACAGTTTGTGACTTTTTTGATTTTTACACCGATCTTGCCAGTCTCCCAATAAGTGGGTGGGTTTAGCAGAGGTGGCAGGGTCTTCCACAACACAAAAGATTTACTATAAGGCATAAATTATAAGGTATATTTATGCCAGCTCATGTGTAGATTTCTGAAAGATACAGCAAATTTATTAAGACGCCAATGTCTCCTAAATTGGTTACATGTTACTCCAGCTCAGTTTGGAAAAAGAATTGTACATGAAATAGTAAATTCCCTACCATGTGTATAAAGTATGGTCATAAGACATTTACTCACTTGACTTTAAGGTCTATGCAAGACTTTGGTTATTCCCAATAACCGCATTTCGTGCTCTTCTTCAGGCAGCATTCAGAATGTCTATTATCTCTTTCAGTAGACCTAGAGACCTAGACCTAGATTGTAGAGCAGTGTCAACAGTGACACCTTAGTTTGTTTATGCTGGTTGCATCAGAAAGTGTCATATGGGGCTGGGTTGAAGTTGTTGTGGTGGTAACATGTGCTGGAACAAGCCAACAACTATATTTCTTCTCATGCATGGACACACAATATTAATGATTATATTTATGGTAGAACAACCAGTAGAACAGGCACAGTATGCCTCACAGTCCCTAGGCTGAGGCGGTGACCAATAATGGCTATTGGATCTTACCAAAACTACAAGTGGGTTTGGCTTTATGGGAGACGACTCCTTAACACAGCATACCTTACAAAGCTATTGATACACAGAGTTGTACCAACCGCCTGTCATCTCTGTGAATTTGGATGGTGTCTAATAATTATAGAAACTTCAGTGATAACCAGAAGTTGGTCAATCTTGGGGGTTGCTATCAGAAAAGTGCTAGTACTAGGGAGAAAGGCCATTACTATGAAAAGAGTGGGGTTATTTTATTTTGTCACCATTGGATGATATTTTGGCATACCCACCTTTCCCAAGCATATTCAGCTGTCAGCACCATATTACAGAGCACATTGCAGTGATAAACACCTTTGTTATGTATGTCAATTTTGTAGATTTGGAAAAAATAACTTTGAAGTCTTATGCAAATGAGGCAGTTGGTGCACTGGGAGCAGGTCTTTAGCTCATCCCACTCAGAACTCTACCACCTTTCCACTACTGTGCCATCACCCATCCTACTTCAGCAGGAAGAGCAGTGGTACCTTTACCCCATATAGGACACCATTACTGCAGCTCTGTTCTCATTGATGTCAATAGGGACAGAGCTGCAGTAATGGCGCTCAACCACTATATAGGGCACGGAGCTATCTGCTTCTGGCTCCATGCCCTGTATAGTACATCGACTCAACACCCCCCCCCCCCCAAACAGCTGATCTATGCGGAGGCTGGCTCTTAGCTCCCGACTAATCAGATATTTATGACCACTCCTAAGGAAAGGCCATTTAAAAAAAATCCTGGAGATTCCTTTAGGTTGAGGGCCTATGTTGCGGAAATGCAACTTTTTTGTTGCAGATTTTACTGTAGTTTTTTGAGCCAAAGCAAAGAGTAGATTGCGCAGAAGGGAGAAGTATAAGAACTTCTTATATATTTCCCATTCCCTTTGTAGCCATTCTTGGCTTTGGCTCAAAAAACTTCAGCAAAATCTGCAACCAAAAAACAGCATTTCCACATCGTGGGGCCTGAGCCTTTAGCCTCACTCTTTCCCAACAAGTCCAACCCATTTTCCACTAAGCCTATGCCCCCTTGTCCAACATAGTGCAGAAGGTGTCAATACAGTTAATAAATGTTGTATAGCTTTACACACCAATTTTTTGGAGCAAATTGGGGCAGAATTCTGGAGCATTTTGTTCAGTAAATCGGCTGCATTGTTCCTTTTCTTTATCTGGAAAATTTCAATGATCAACCTTGGTCAGAATCATGTTTTGGTTTTCTATAATGACCTGGATTATAAATTAAACCTTCAGTAATCCACAAACTCCAATAATCTGGCACCTTGCGAATCCAGATCATGACAAGTTTTAACACCCTGTCAATGATAGACATTATTTGCTGCATTTACATTAGCTGCCATAAGAAACACATTATTCCCATTGCATTTGGGAAATGCCAACCACTGTGCCTACTTTATGCCATAAACGTAAAATATGTTGGAATGAAACAGGTGATTCTAAATATAAATACAGGATGTGGGGAAAATAAATCTATCTAGGTACACAGCACAAATACAGCACTATGGATCACCTGGGAGTGTTCAGCTCACATTGTAGATTTGTTTGAGGAGGTTTCCGTCCCCTTGGGACTATTTTCCATAACTATAGTGCGGTGGTTTTATATCACTGATGATTACGTTGTTTACATTCAGCGCTAGCAGCCCTACCATAGCTTTCCTGGCTGTCTCTGCTCTCAGCCCCCTGCGATTTGAGTGCCAGAAATCAGCAGGGGGCATCAATTACTTCAGATTTATTCACCTCATTTCATGCATTTTACAGAAAATCATGTGGAAGACAAATATCATTTAAAACCAGCAGCGTGAGGGATCATCCTTCATTAAACATGTCTTGCTCACATCATTCTTTAGCGTGAGACCTCCTTCCTATAAATAAGACTGCTCCCAGGAAAGCTCAGAGCTTTACAACAATTTACTCTGCTCAACATAAGTGGCCATAACTCGGAATTCTGTGATTTTAAGTATTCTGTTAACTGTACTTTTAACCATGACCATCTGTGTTGTCAGTAAGTCTGGTGTAAGATGATTTTAATGCAAATTGCCTCGTCTCCAAAAGGATATTGTATATTGACAACGGAGGCAGCGATTCACAAGGGGATAACACTGTTTGATTCAGGTGACCCGAACCTATCAATCTATGGGGCTGGGTTGAAATGCTAGGGGAACAGGCTCCCTATAAGTCAATGTCTGACCAATAAAAGAGCCTTTGAACATGACTAGAGACATCAGCCAAACCAGAGAGACTGACAACCATGATTCAAGGCTCTCTAGGGTCTCTCCACAAAGATAGTTCCTGTTCTGAAAATACAACCTGTATATCAGTCATATTTCCCAGACTGCACTATGATGCTATGAATTACAGCCTCACTGCTGGGCTACAGTCCCATCATGATTACAGTACGGCATAGCACTCCCACAGTGAGACAGTGACTACCAGCATCATAGATACAGTGCAATCCAGGAAATTTGGTCTTTATTTTCTTGACATGACCTCCCCTTGTGCAGGGGCTGTTTATGGCTCAGATATTGATGTCCAGGGTAGCTACCTATACATGGCATTTGAGATATAGTTTTCTTCCTTGTGTAGGAAAGCTAATTTGCATACATTTTCACAGAGAGCATTGTCGGTAAAACTTTCAACACATGGATGGCTCTTCCCAAGAAGAAACTGTACTTTCCAAGGGTCATTTTCACTCTACTATGCTATGGCAACTTGGGTTTACATATAGTTCTGCTCCAAATCTGTCCAATAATTCACTGTTCATTTGTCAGCACTGGCAGTTTATTTTTTGGAATATTTAGCTAAGGAACGTATAATAGTAAAAAAAAAGTTCATAGCCCATAACAATTTTTCTGTATAACATTCAGCATTTACATGGTACCATTGTCATGACAGTCATCAGACTGGCAACAACTCTTTGGAAGATGAAGCTGGATGGATGAGTAAAATTGAAACCAGACACATTTATCCATTTATAGATAGCAGTTTGTTATTAGGATTGTAACAAAAAAATCTAAGTGTTAATTCAGCTTTATTCAGTCCCATGACATTTTTGTTTGTCCCAGAATTGGAATACTTTAATGGGTTGTCAATTGGGGAAAAATATGGAACAAAGGAAGGATTAAAAAAAAAGGAAAAGAAGTGATACTCACGGATTCCCTGCCACTTCTGACTGAGTCACTACAGGTCTCTACTTCTTGGGGGTGTCTCAAAACACAGAAAATCCCCACCAAACACTTGCCAAATAGGAATTTCCTGAGCGTCGGGACCAAGATGTAGAAACCAACAGGGACTTGGTAAGCATGAGAACGGAAGTTGGTTAATTTTTAACCCTACTCTGAAACCTTTTCCCTTAATATTTTCCAATAAACAACCCCTTTTTAACTATAGTTTCTGTTACAATTATTCTATTATTTTAACTACACAAAATCCATTCAGAGACAAATGTATGTGATATATAAAGATCAATGTACTTTACTTACTTAAAATTTCATGGACCCATGTATAATGCATATCATTGTATATACAATATAGGTTGGATAACACCCTCTGAGGTATCCTCTTTTGGTGCCCTTCATCTATCATAAGAAAAATGGGAGAGTTTTTACCATTTTGGGGTATACATAATTTATTGATAACTTGTATTATTTTCTTTTGTGTGAGTAAAGGTTAGGGTAACTCTGCCTTTATTTTTCTTGGGTTGTTTAAGCCATGCACCATGCTATAGAAATTATAAGTTAACATTATTCTTCAGGTTACAGTACAGTTGCCCAGATGTCTTTAATTACTCACTTTTGTTGAAATATCCCCATATTGTGCCCCTGTAAAACTATGTTCCCCTTGATGATAATAGCTCCACGTATTGTACACCTGGATAAAAAACAGGGCTACAGTTTAAAAAGTTCACACACTTTGACCCTGAAAAAAAAAGTGTCCCTAGTGGCAGGAATGTGTTCCTTACTTAAAAAATGACTTCACTGTTCACTTTGAAGAAAAATGACCACATTGCGCCCCTGATTTAGGAAAATACCCCCACTGTGCTATCTGATTGAGATAATGCCCTTAATGTGCCCCTCTTTCTAGAAATTATGTCCCACTATGCCCACTGATTAAATGTCTGTCTCAATTGAGATAACTCATATTGTCCAGAGACAGAACAGAAATCTGATCTGTATCTGTTTAAACACCCTTTGGTTTCAATGGATGTTTGAACCGCTCAGGTGTCACCTGTTTGCATCCCCTCCATTGTAGATCCAGCTTTTTCTTCAGTCCAAAAAAAATGAATCCACAATGGAAAACAGTGGATGTTCTGTTTTTCAAACAGAAGGTAATGTGGATACAAACAGAAGGTAATACAGATACAAACAGAAGGTAATAGGTTTGTATTGGTCTGTCCATCTGTTTTTGGTAGCATCCTTTTTTTGATGGAATGGTCGATGCAGATGTGAATGTAGCCTAAAATTTACCTTATGTAAAAACATCATTTCTTGTTAATACCTCACATATTCTTCACATATTCTATAAGCAAACTAGTAATGTAGATTTTGGCACCATATAATGTATCCAGGCAATTTTATTTTTGGCTTATTTATTCTAGCGGATTGCGAGGTATTTTAACTTAGTATATACAGCTGGACAATGGATAGGCTAGAACACATACTTTTAGTTTTCATATCCCATTACCCAATAAATCCCAAGACTTCATAAAACCCAAGACTACTCTACAGAAACAATTTACAAAAAACTATATATATTTATGTGGAGGAGAGTGATCATGGCTCCTAGACATTACAGGTCATAGATGGACCTCTTTCGATGAATGAGGTGTCCGTGGGACATTTGCTTGATCAATGTAACCATATTGGCTCAAGATCAAGGGGTTGTGGAACCCTTTTGTTCATGGGCCTTTAGGTGCTGTCAAAGTCCACCATCAGTTCATAGCTGATTTATTGTCATATAATAAACTCAGTGTCATACGTATATGTACACTTCGAGAACACCTATGTGACTTCACATGACAGAGATTAATGTGCAGCAAGCAGTCAGGTTGGCCCCTCGGTTTCTATCCACTGTTTTCCTGATTTTTTGCTATATCACTTCCAAGAGACACTTCCTAGTTGTCCTCACATCTGCTGTAGCAGCTTCCTCAGGGAGCTTCATTTGTACTGGCAGTTCATTACATCAGGGGGCACATCTTACAAAATGTTGTGTAATATATGCATGTATATGACTTCAATACAGCCAAGCGTTTCCTCCCCCACAAAACCATCACATTAGAAGATGCATCTCCTAATCCCCAACAGAGAGGAGCCGCACCATTATGTGATATGGAATAGATTCCAATCTGAAAATTTAATACAAGTAACAAATCCAAGTTTCAAGTTTATTAGTGGAGAAGTAGGAGATAGGAGAACACTGTAAAATTCTAGATTTAGGAGAGACTGGAACTATTAGGAAGAAGTGAAATAAAATACAAAAAGGGTTTTTACAAAGTACATCATATAAATGAAATGTGGACGTGAGTCTATAAACTTTTGTTTTATAGTCAAGTAAGGAACATTAGGCTCCCCATAGT
The DNA here is from genome assembly GCA_947044405.1 of Leptodactylus fallax. NCBI lineage: Eukaryota > Metazoa > Chordata > Amphibia > Anura > Leptodactylidae > Leptodactylus > Leptodactylus fallax. Next base: position 147,046 of record CAMRHE010000744.1, on the reverse strand, counting down.
TACAATAGTTACAATATCTCTTGATCAGTCACGGCTCTCTTAAAGGGAACCTGTCGTGCTGAACTTTTCAAGTGCTCTAACAGAATTTAGTGATATGTTTTACAGCATAGTCATGGTCATAGGAAGCAATAGTCTGGAGTCGACTAATTGAGGCTTATGGGATATTTTCCTAGGTATGCTCTGTGCAGGGACAGAGAGTAGTTAAGCTGTGACATTGTTAGTAGTGGATACAATGATGTGTGTTATCTTCTATTGTAATCCTGTCTGTCTTATCTGTAATATAAATTAAGCCCTTATCTGTAATACAAACAAAAGTCTTATAGAACTGGCATGCGGACATCTATTATTAGGCTTAATGGTCAGAGTTATAACTGCAGAATATAGTAATTTTTTAAGATATAGATAGTGACATTAAAAAATTAAAAATTTTATATATATATATATATATCTCAACAATTCTTGGCAATTTTCTGCTTTCTCCTTTTGTTCTTTCTGTGCTTAGTAGTCCAGTGGGCGGGCCTACTTAGTAATCGACAGCTTTCCCTGTCAATCAAAGTAGGACCTCCCACTGGACTCCTAAGTACAGAACGAGCTTTAAATGAAAAAATGTATACAAAAGCTTTCTCTTAAAGCTATCTATTGCTTTATACCATGCTGCCCACAGATAAGACTATATAAACAATGTGACAGATTCCCTTTAAGACTTCCATACACCGTCATCAGAACCTGTCAATTTTGGCAAAACCAACCATCTTATATGTATAGGGCCTCCCAACTGTACACCAACAGATGAAAGAAGGGCAGACCTCCACCACCTTGTTCTCAAGGGCAGAAAGCACATGTATTGCAGTCTGATTTTTTTTCTCTCTTTCAATTGTAAGGAAAGAAAGACCCACACAGTGATGTCCCCCTGGGCCTTGCTCGACCTTGATCCAGCTCTAGAAGGATTATAGCTAAAACCTGACCCGCATGCAACAGAATAGACACATAGGGAACTGGTAATACATAAATCATGTAGCAAACAAAATACTATATAGAAGGTTATGCTAGTCTCAGTACATAAATATATTTCATGCAATACTCACTTACTGTACTATGTGGGAGTGAATAAAAAATATCTTCTCCATCTACTGTGTTATTTATCATACTATAGAAGTAAACAAAATGGAGATACACTGCAATAATAAATATCTGATCCCTTTACTGAACGTCAGTAGGATTTTATGGTGATCCATTGTGTTCAGTGTTTTTGGAAGCAAAACAATCATTCCTGCTACTGAAAATATAGCTTGGATATATTTTTTGCACAGAACTATTGAATGCTTAGAATCTTGTGAACCTGGAATATTTTGGATTGTAATTGTATTACTCTACTAGTGGCCGCTTTGCTTTAAGTCTTTCCTCCCCACCGCGGTTAGGCTGTACAACCAACACCGACCTAAGCGGAGATCATTACATACAGAGAACTGAAATATCTCTCTGCCTGTTAAATCCCCCCCCCCCCCTCTGCTATGTCCTATCTGTCTGTCTGCTATTAATGTAATGCCTCTCACCTTGGAACATTCCTGTACATGTTGTATTTGTATTTGTATCTGCTTATCTTATCTTTGCTGCTGTAACACACTGAATTTCCCCACTGTGGGACTATTAAAGGACTATTATTATTATTATTATTATTATTATTAATGGGAGTCTGTCATCAGAACCCACCACATGAACCCAGTCCCATAGATAGATAAGTTAGGGTCACCTGAATCAAACAGTGTTTTCCCCTTGTGGATTGGTGCCAAGATATCATTGTTTTTGTCAATATACAAATATTGATTTAAGAGCAATAAGGGCATTGCCGTTACCCCAAAGAGGTAAGCGCCAATGCCCTTGTTGCTCCAAAGAGCTCATATGGTTATTGACAAGAACAATAATATCTCAGCAACAGAGGCGTCAATTCACAAGGCGAAAACACTGTTTGATTCAGGTGACCCTAACCTATCTATCTACAAGCTGGGTTGATATGCTGGAATTTGGTGACAGAAATACAGGTGCATCTCAATAAATTAGAATATCTTTGTAACGTTTATTTATTTCAGTAATTACATTAAAAAAGTTACCTCCTCTATTTTCTAGATTCTTTACACACAGAGTGTTCTATTTCAAGTGTTTTATTTCTGTAAATGTTGATTATGGATTACAGATAATGAAAACCAAAGTCTAAGAAAATTAAAATAAATTAAAACCTGCCAAGTTTTCCTAAGCCTTTAAATAGTCCCTCAGTCTGGTTCAGTAGGACACACAGTCATGGAAGACGCTGATTATGAATTGTATTACTGAATCACTGAAATGAATGAACGTTTCAAGAATATTCGAATTTAATGAGATGCACCTGTATACAATGTAATTAACATATGTGTGTAGTTATATCTATCATGGTATTGGCAGCAGTGGCTCCATAGACCACCATGAGAATGTGTCGGTGTTCATAGCCTAGGTCTTTAGATTTGTAAAATGGCATCTTAGTTCTTGTGAAATAGGGTTTTGACATTGCTTTCATAAAATCTTCAAGCAGAAAAATTATTATTGGTTAAAAAAACCCAAAGAGCTGTAGTCATGCATATCTTAAAGGGGAAGTCCAAAAAGTTGAGTTTTAACCATTCATTAAAGCTTTTCAGACCTCTTAAAAAAACAATATTTTTACCTGGGCACTAAAAAAGATACACCTGGACCACTACTTAGTAACACAGAATGTGCCCCATCAAAAACATTTGTGGAAAAGTGTAGCTAGTGACTATTCACATATGTTCAAAGTATCTGGCCCTGGCAGCCAGATAGAGGAAGATAGGGACTGGGACGCAAAGTTGATTCATGATCTGCTTGGAATTATTTGTATTCTATACCATAAGAGTATACGAGGGACCATGGGCCGCCATTGGATTATGTGATCACGTGACGGCTGGTCTTTAATAGCGAGACTATGCAAATCAGTGGGAGTGGTTCTAGACATTCCACGAGTTTGTCATATTGTATATCCTACAACACATTACTAAAGATTATCTGGGTCAGTGGGAGGAGCCGGGGAAATTAGTTAAAAAGAAGGAGACAGGTAGAAAGATGTGATATTACCACCACACAAAGAAACTGTTTTCAAAGCAAAGAATTGAGATGAAAAAGAGTTATTGATATTTCTCGAAGAAGTATCTCAGCTCCTGGGATAAATGATTCATGGAGCATTCATCTATTTCTTTCATCCATCCTTCAGACAGCACTACCTTTGGGTATATAATCACATTTCACGCAATGCAAACGGAACCTAGAGCTCAAGAGACAGATGTACATGGACTAAATATCTGGTGCTGGTGTTTGATACATGCTTGACTGGGATTATAACCCTTACAAATTCTAGTCTAAGCCTCACATTACAGTTTATGGACTGCTGATCCGGAAAAGGGGAACTATCTAATAGGATTTCGATCCATTTACTTCTTTCAAGAAATGTAAGGAGAACTTGGGTAGAGCATTGGGCAACAGTCATCTGACTCTGCAAGAGCATAGGAGCTGATGCTCTAATTCTGCTTGTATTGCACAGCTTGATAAATGACTTTTCAATGACTTGGCACAGAGGATATTGACAGGTGGAGTCAACTTCCAGAGAATAGCAAGACTGTAACAGCACATTCCACATTAGACTGCTTCAGTCATGTCAATGAGGAACATATGTGAGATGCATTCTCTCCTGGCACACGTATTAGCTGCTACCCACGATATGTCCAAGCACTTATGAACACATCGGAAATTCAAAAACCTCAAGAAAAAATTTTCCATTAAAGTAAACCTCAGATTTTCTAGAAACATCAGACACGATCAGAATCTCATCAAATGAGAAGAAAATTGTGCAAAATACCCGAAATCATCACAGAGAACTCTATGACCCACATTGAATAGGGGATTAGAATCCTCGGCACAGGCATTCATTTATTTTTCTTTGCTATGTAACACAATTCCTCTAGATTTGACTACTAGTACACACGACAACATCCTGTATATAATCCTATAGGCATGCAGTAGGTGTAACAGAATGCACTTGCTACTTAAACCACTGGCAAGACAAAAATACTCCTAGTTCTGAAATAAAGACAATTTTTTGGCATGTGATATTACTCTATAAAGGCATTCGTAATGTTTTAATATCTCCGATCTAATATTTTAATCTCCAATTTTAGAGAATTAATATTGCAATATAAATAAAATAAATGGCAAATTTACTAAACAACCAATTTAAAATGTTTTTTTAAATTAATCTTCCACAAATTTTTAATATATGGGATCTATCGGATGTACAATGTAGTTGGTATGGATAAAAGAATGAAGTTTGCCAAGTTAATGCCCAGTTTAGGAGCAGAGCGTAAAAGGTCCTAGAGATGAGTCTTACCTGTGGGATGCACAGGAGCACATCTTTAGGAGGACAGCATGTGGAGCGGCCGGGAGGCAGAGCAGCCGGGGATGACTACACAGTATTACAGCACAGAGTACACAAGCACTTGAAGCAACTCTCTCTGCTGGTAGTGAAGCTTTACTGAACCCTCAGATACAGAAGCATAGCCACTCCTTCCATCTACACACAGATGAGTCACAGGAGAAGATGTGAGCAAGGCAGTTTTCTTTAACCCTTCTGCAGTCGGATAGATAGGAATGCTGCAGGAATGTTCAATGTCACCACAATAAAAAGAACTCAATTCGTGTGAAACAGAAGAGGCGCACATTTATGTCAATACTTACAAGGTGACCCTGTGGTCACTGGGCAATAAATCCTAGAAACCTAAATGGATTTTAGGAAGAATTTGACTTGATGGATTATTCATCATAGTCACAGTATTAAGTCAGACTGGCGGATGATCCCACACCGAGGGGCTCTCCAAAATGACTTTGATTAACTGATAAACTGCTCAAAAATTCAATAAAATCCATTCGCTTTTCATTTAGGTGAAGCACGCTTTCACCATTAACCTATTTTACAGATTGCATATTGATATATGGAATAACTTTGTAAACGCTTTTATCTTGTGCTTCTCTTGAGATCCCTTTTGTATCCATAGCATAGGGCTATTCCAACCCCAACCGCAAAAATAAATAATGGTCAACACTGGGGGTCCGATAGGATTATATTACATTTGTGTTTTCTGAGTTATATCCTTCGCAAAATTTTCATGCTGGCAAGGAAAATAGTCGACACTCTTGCAAATTTATCACAAAATACTTAATTGAAAATAAAATTGTAGTAATTAAAGGGGACTGATTTTGATGACCTAACCTAAGGATTCCTAAAGATGAATACTTAGGCTAGGTCATCAAAATCAGAGTGGTCAGGGTCTGATACCGGCACTACCACCAGTGAGCTGTTAAAAGAGGCCATGGAGTACAGGAAAACGCCAGAGTCTCTTCAGCGTTTACCAAGTTTTATGAAGACTGTCGTTTTCAACACCAGTATTCACATCCCCTGTATCAGCAGAAGGTGTGACTTATTTATGAGAAGGCTTACACTTTCTCACAACTCAGGTGCACCCTCCTCCGGGCCGTACACACCTGCACTGAAGTCTATATCAGTAAACTGGTGTAAATGATCATAAATCTGGCCAGGCCATTGCCCTTCCCACTCCATGCCACTTGCCTTGCCCCATTTCAGGAAAGTAACAAAAACTGAAAAAAGTCAATTTTTGCACGAAAACCTGATTTGCGACATTCCATGCCTTGTATGCCAGAAATCTGGTGTACAACACATGATAATCTCTCTCCTTGTAGCAGCACAATATAAAGAGCAGTTGGATGTGCACCAGAATCCTCCAAATGCAGAAAAAAGAAAACAGCACTCCAAAGTTCAGTAAAAAAAATAAAAATTGGCCAAACAGACATTAGAATTATAAGCTAAGCAGATACGATATATACAGATAAATGTATCATTGAGTGATAGGGAGACTATATTAGACTACAGGGTAACAGGGTAGTTGTAAACCCCAGCACATTTCGCCTTGCTTCGTAAGGTGCCATACCTTGCATACTAGTCCTTTTCTCAATGCAGTATGACCATACCTGCATTACTTCTATTTCAGGATCGCACAATTATTACTGTAGCCACACAGAGGTTAATAATCAGAATCATCATAATAATATCACTGTGACATAAGGGTAAAAAAATTCTTCAAAGTGCAAGAGGGTCATAAATATCGCCCATACTACTCTTGGGTGGTTTAGAGCTCATATTAATGCCCTTAGTGGTCTGGAGTTGGTTTAAAGGAGCAAGAAATAATATCCCTGGTGGTCTATGGTGGTGAATGATCTAGTAATAATATCCCTAGTACTGTACTGTAGTTGAAGGATTAATACTTATAATCTCTCTGCTGGTCAAGGGTGGATGAGGAGTTAATAATACTATTACTCAGTGTTACCATATTACAGAATTAGTAATTAAGATGATACAGTAAGGACCATAAGACTGTGTAGAGGGTCAGAGGTCAAGAAAAGACAGAATAACCAAAAGTTCATGCCCTTTATACAGTAGATACCTTAATCCACCAGTGTAGGAAGCAAAATCAATAGTATATAAATCCCAGTGCCAAAGGTGATAGTGATGCTGCTTGCAGGCATAGCCTACTCCACTGAACATAAGTAGAAACTGTGTTATTGCTGCCATGGTGAAGATTTATATTATCACAAACTAGGAATTATAATCCCTTTTGATTTTGTCATACCATATGTATTGCAAATAAATAAACAGATACACGTTGCATCATGGATTGAGCAAGAGACAGGGGCAGATTAAGGGTACCATGCACCCCATTTGTGGCTATGCATCATGGCGATGGTGTGACCTATGTAACTGCTTAGGCCCAATCACAGTCCTCAGTGGTCCTTGATGTCATACAGGAAGCCGGAAGAGGCCCAAAGAGGATGAGGACCCACTCCAGAGTCCAGGGGAGGTGAGTAAAAGTGTTTGTTATGTACTCACCTCCCTTGAGCCTCCAATTATTATAGAGACCCCAGGGTATAATAATAGCAGTTCTGGTCCAGACGTATTCGGTCCAACAAAACTGTTGCATGAACCTTGTGAATATTTGCAGACAAATCTTGCAAGGGTCATCCAACAAATACTCACCTGCAGTAGACTGGCCGAAAACACATTTTGCCCTTATTATAATCCTCCCCTAGAAAGAGATTTCAGCATGGGTAGACAATTTCTGCCACTCTGTGGGTATGAAATGTAAAGCAATGGAGGTGATTTACAGAATAGTGGCTTAATTTGTACAAAAAATAGCATACATGCTTTCCACAAAATTTATTTATTTTTGGACACTTTACGTGCTTTGCTGGACACAGGGTTTAACACAAGCCACCAAGCACCAAAATTTTAGTGCAAAGCTTTTTCGCAACCGAATTAGACAAAAACTTCTATTTTGACAGATCTTTACACTGCTTGGTTTAAGTTTACCCTTTTCTAATATTTGACAGGATTAGTAAATGTGCCCTAATTCTGTATGCCATTGTACATTGAAAATTCATCAGTACCAAATAGGAGCTAATGGGTCAAGAGACATGCAATGTCATATATCTGTATGGACAGGGCTGGATCAGGGATGGTGGATGCCAAGGGGCATTGAGGCTGTCACCTTTCCATTGGTGCTAAAGAGAAGAATACACAGCACACTTACTGCACCTACAATTCCAGCAGACTCACATCATCTCCTTTAGGTGCTCACTTTTTGGAGGAGAATAATACATCTTCGGTATATGTCAGTACACTGCACACTGGCAACCGCTTACTGGAAAAGAGGGCTGCATTACTAACATACAAACCATGGTGCTGAAATTCCCATGTCTGGCTGCAGCGAGTATCTGCAAAGTTCTGGAGATGAAATAAAGGCTCCCGGGCAATTGACCAATATAACCCAGCCATCTGTAGGGAAATATGGCTGTTCTCACATTTATCTAATGTTTTACAGTTTTAAACACAATAGGAGAAATTTATCATGGCTTGTATGCCAGTTTTCTAGATTACAAGCATGAAAAAGTCGCATGAAAATTTTACATTGAGCTGGCACAGATTTCAGTGCAGGTGCACGGTCCGATGGAGGATCTGCCAGGTTTATGACGAGACATGCACATGCACTGTCGGCACAGAGGATATAATATAATATGCCGGTCTTGATAAATCTCCCCCAATATTATTAGCTTGTATTTTGCAATATAAGTCGCCAATTTAGCAAATCAATATTAGTGCAATGTAACTATTTATTTACTAAACTTTATTGGCACATTTCAGGGCTTTTCCCATCTTAGGCATTTATGACATACATGCATAATTGAGAATGGAGGTTGGGCTGATATGAAGGTTGGGCTACTCTCTCATTCCTATGGACATGCTGAGCCAGCAGAGCAGGCTTTTTATGAAACTTCTATGGAATTAAAAATAGAGAGCTGCGCATGGCATCCATTTCTCATTATATAGCAGCCACTGGATGAGGGTCCCTCATTCTTGAAATAGGTGTGGGGTATCTCTTATTTCTATGGATGTTCTAAAAACAGCTGAGTAAGAGTGCTGAGCTGTTTTTGGAACTGTCATAGAAGTGCACAGAGAGAGTTGTGCATGCATCACCACTTCTATATTCATAGAGGCTGTGGACCCCTGTTCTTGATATAGGTGCTGGTCCCAGAGGACCGATTTATTCCATAATATCTGGGATGAGAAAACCCTCTTGCAGGGTAAGGTCAGACTATCCACATCAGACATGTAATGTGCAGTACTAATTGGGAAATCACATAAATAATTGGCTATGACTATCATACAGGATAATTGCACTTATTGATACAACTCAGCTGGGTTGCTATTCCATTGCCGAGTTCACACTGGTAGATAATAAGGACACTTCCCTGGTAAATTAATCATCTCTCTCAGTTCAGTGAATTGGGATTATGGCAGCAATGTCTCTAGAAAATAGATCTTCCATAGATTGATAGCAATTCCACCTTCACAGACAGCAGATGTTACCTATACTATGGGAGACCTACAGTGCTGGCCAAAAGTATTGGCACCCCTGCAATTCTGTCAGATAATACTCAATTTCTTCCAGAAAATGATTGCAATCACAAATGCTTTGGTAATAATATCTTTATTTATTTTGCTTGCAATGAAAAAACACAAAAGAGAATGAAAAAAAAAGTCAAATCATTGATCATTTTACACAAAACTCCAAAAATGGGCCGGACAAAAGTATTGGCACCCTCAGCCTAATACTTGGTAGCACAACCTTTAGACAAAATAACTGCGAACAACCGCTTCCGGTAACCATCAATGAGTTTCTTACAATGCTCTGCTGGAATTTTAGACCATTCTTCTTTGGCAAATTTCTCCAGGTCCCTGAGATTTGAAGGGTGCCTTCTCCAAACTGCCATTTTGAGATCTCTCCACAGGTGTTCTATGGGATTCAGGTCTGGACTCATTGCTGGCCACTTTAGAAGTCTCCAGTGCTTTCTCTCAAACCATTTTCTAGTGCTATTTGAAGTGTGTTTTGGGTCATTGTCCTGCTGGAAGACCCATGGCCTCTGAGGGAGACCCAGCTTTCTCACACTGGGCCCTACATTATGCTGCAAAATTTGTTGGTAGTCTTCAGACTTCATAATGCCATGCACACGGTCAAGCAGTCCAGTGCCAGAGGCAGCAAAGCAACCCCAAAACATCAGGGAACCTCCGACATGTTTGACTGTAGGGAACGTGTTCTTTTCTTTGAAGGCCTCTTTTTTTTTCCTATAAACTCTATGTTGATGCCTTTTCCCAAAAAGCTCTACTTTTGTCTCATCTCACCAGAGAGCATTCTTCCAAAAAGTTTTTGGCTTTCTCAGGTAAGTTTTGGCAAACTCCAGCCTGGCTTTTTTATGTCTCTGGGTCAGAAGTGGGGTCTTCCTGGGTATCCTACCATAGAGTCCCTTTTCATTCAGACGCCGACGGATAGTACGGGTTGACACTGTTGTACCCTCGGACTGCAGGGCAGCTAGAACTTGTTTGGATGTTAGTCGAGGTTCTTTAGCCACCATCTGCACAATCTTTCGTTGAAATCTCTCGACAATTTTTCTTTTCTGTCCACATCTAGGGAGGTTAGCCACAGTGCCATGGGCTTTAAACTTCTTGATGACACTGCGCACGGTAGACACAGGAACATTCAGGTCTTTGGAGATGGACTTGTAGCCTTGAGATTGCTCATGCTTCCTCACAATTTTGCTTCTCAAGTCCTCAGACAGTTCTTTGGTCTTCTTTCTTTTCTCCATGCTCAATGTGGTACACAAAAGGACACAGGACAGAGGTTGAGTCAACTTTAATCCATTTCAACTGGCTGCAAGTGTGATTTAGTTATTGCCACCACCTGTTATGTGCCACAGGTAAGTAACAGGTGCTGTTAATTACACAAATTAGAGAAGCATCACATGATTTTTCAAAGGGTGTCAATACTTTTGTCCACCCCCTTTTTTATGTTTGGTGTGGAATTATATCCAATTTGGCTTTTTGACAATTTTTTTTGTGGTTTTCCATTGAGGACAAATTAAATGAAGATATTATTACCAAAGCATTTGTGATTGCAATCATTTTCTGGAAGAAATTGAGTATTATCTGACAGAATTGCAGGGGTGCCAATACTTTTGGCCAGCACTGTATGTTGTTCCTGCATTGATCCTGACACAATGGTCTCTGGTAATGTGTATTTGCTAATGCCCTGGTCACTGTATTGAGCCACCTGCATATTATCACGAGTGGTTGGAAGTTTAGGCGCAGTAAATCGCACTATAGAAGTACACCAGTACATGTCTGTCACGGCTCAGTGGCGAGCAGAAGCAGTGGATAACATTACTAGAAGAATACACAATGTGCTGGTAATGCTTGCTGCACTATGATAATTCACTAGTGTCTGGGGACAATGAAATGCTGTATGTTTGTATATAGCTTCTACTACCTGCATTCAATACTAACAATACGTTCATGTTATGCTCCACAGGTTGAGCTTTATAGCACTTTTATATTATACTTATTATACGCTATACTTTTTATATCCATTTTACTGTAGACTGTTTAGGGTGCATTAGACAGTATTGGTGGGTACAGTAAAAACCACGTCAAAAACCACAATGAAACATGCAATTTTTTTTAAATGCACTTTTTGAGTGAGTTAATATGTTGCTTTTTTTATTGCAGTTTTTCATTATAGTTAAGCCTAGCACATGTTGCTATCACCTGTATGATAACAGCCATTAAATTGAAGACCTCTGGTTTACTGACCATTGGCATACAAGTGACAGCCATAGTAACATGTGCTACTGCAATTAAAGGGGCTGTCCAGGGAGTCTTATTTTACTGACACAGGGGGCGTGTTCCCTGTGCTCAAAGCACAGGCTTGTGATAGGTTCAAGCATCGCCTCTCTCTTCTGCTCCTGATACGTCTCCTTCTCTTCACTCCTCTTCTTACACGAGACCACCACAAAATGGCATCAGAACATGCGCAGTCGGCTATTCCGTAAGCCATTTTGCGGTGGTCTCGTGTAAGAAGAGGAGTGAAGAGGAGGAGATGCGTCAGGAACAGAAGAGAGGTGGTGCTGGAACCTATGATGAGTCTTTGCTTTGAGCACAGGGGGAACGCCTCCTGTGCTTTCTGAAGACTAATTTGCATAATGAAGAAAGAAGACAAAACTCAAAAACAGCGATGAGGACCTGAAAAATAAAGGTAGGAGAATAGCCTTTCTAAAGGCTATTCCAACATGCTTTTAGTTAAAAATCGATTTTTTTAATGATAGAAAGAGGTTTCCTCTGTGGACTTTCTGCTTCCATTATACCTATTGGAAAACCGCTGGCGTTTCCATAGGTATAAATGACATGCTTTGATTTCTAAAACCGCAATGGTTTTGGAAATCGCAGCATTTCCGCTGCACGTATTTTTCCACAGAGTGTGGATGGGATTCACTAGAATCCCATCCACTTTGCAGTGACTGTAAGGCTAAGACTAAGGCCTAAGGCTTTCAATACCATTGCTATGCTGATGACACTCAAATATATCTCTCTGGACCAGACATTACCTCCCTGTTGTCCAGAATACCAGAGTGTCTAGCAGCCGTAGCCTCCTTTCTCTCTCCCGCTTTCTCAAACTCTACATAGAGAAAACGGAGCTCATCATTTTCACTCCACCTTGCACGGCCCCTCTACCTGACCCATCTATCAAAGTTAATGGAACCACACTCACCCCTATCCTATGGGTCCGCTGCCTTGGGATAAACTTAGACTCTGACCTATCCTTCAAGCCGCACATCCAAACCCTCAACATCTCCTGCCGCCTCCAACTCAAGAACATCCATCAAATCCGCTCCTTCATCACCCCTGAAACTACAAAGATGCTAGTCCACGCCCTCATAATCTCCCACTTAGACTACTGTAACACCCTTTTCCATGGCCTCCCTGCAAATACTCTCGCCTCCCTCCAGTCCACCTTAAACTGTGCTGCTCGCTTAATACACCTTTCCCCCGTTCTTCATCGGCCGCACCCCTCTGACAATCCCTTCACTGGCTACCCGTCACCAAACGAATAGAGTTCAAATTACTAACGCTGATATACAAAGCCATTTACAACCTGTCCCCTCCATATATCTCCGAACTAATCTCCCACTACCTGCCCACACGTAACCTCCGATCCTCCAATGACCTCCTACTCTGCTCTGCTCTTATCCACTCTTCACACAACCATCTACAAGATTTCTCCCGTGCATCCCCCATACTCTGGAACTCATTACCAAGACACATACAGTAAGACTGACCCCCACAATCACGAGCTTCAAGAAGGCCCTGAAGACTCACCTATTCAGGAAAGCCTACAACCTCCAATAACACTACTGTCTACTGCCTTTATCCCCACCTTCTGTCTCTATCCCTCTTCCCCCATAGACTATAAGCTCTTGCGAGCAGGGCCCTCTATCCCACTATGCCAGTTGGTCACTGTTAGTATTATACTGTATGTTAACCCTCAAATGTAAAGCACCATGGAATTAATGGTGCTATATAAATAAACAATAATAAAAAAAGGCTAGGGCAGAATGCAGCGGAAATGCATCACCTTTTTTTTCTGCAGCATTATTCATTGGGTTTTTGCTGAGTTTTTCTACGCAGATTTTCTTCCCTTATTAAGCCTATTGGGAAAACACCAGCATTTCCACAGGTATAATTGACATGGTGCGTTTTTTTTTCCCCTGCAATGTGTGGATGGATGGGATTAGCCAGAATCTCATTCACTTTGCTGGTACTGTAAAATGCTTCATTTGTTGTCACTTCGTTTCTGCGGCAAAAAAAAAAAAAAATGTGGCGTTTCCGGAACGTGGGGTTTCAGCCTTAATCTGGTTATAACAGCTTGTCCTACACTATATATATGATTGAACAAGTGGACATAGTTGTCAGCTCTGAAGGACTACAAACATCCAAAGAAATTGATGATTATTCTCAAGTATTTAGTATTACGTTTTTTAAGTATTAAGTATTATTATTTTTATTGAGGTTTCAAAATAAGGAAACAAAAACTAAAATGTGCTAGAAATCCTACAAAGCCACGAACTGTGATAGCCATGAAGTTAGATAGGGCCATAGATCCCACCTTAACAAATATTACACACCCCAACAGAAACAGAAATGCCGATAAATGAACGGCAGACAATACACCAAGCATTTACTATAAGGTAACATTAGTAGTCAGTAATAGATATTTATTATAAGCATATTCAAGTACCCTCTAGGTTTCCCATTATTAAGCCTTATTTGCCTCCATATATGTATGCTACTTACCCGATACCCATCTTTTTCTTACCAATGGTTTAGCAGTCTGCATAGTTAAATCATTCTGCCTTTGCCGTAATGGAAATCAGCCCTCCATGCACTGACTTCCTGGTGAGCTTGTGATAGACTTATATTATACACAGCAGTCAACCTGAGGAGGCAGAGCTGCAGGACTGAGGAAGAGAACAGCACATCTACATACAATACATATTTATACAGACAGTACAGGTGATACTGCTGTCAAGGCTATGGTCGCAGTGCAAAGGAAAGGAGGTATGGAGGCCAGTGCATACATAGACGTAATTTTCATTTTGGCAAAGACCCCAGGCCCACTTCATTTAACCATCCACGACCAGACCAGGAGGAGCGGGAGTGGAGTTGCAGAGACAAGACATGTATAATCTGAGTCTGTCTCATTCAGCTGACCTGTACTACTGGCAGTGGAGGAAGAGCCTCGAGACAGTTCATTAATATTCACTGAACTTGTGACATCAGCATCAGAGTGGTGAATACCAATGAAGCGGCTGCTGTAACATTGCCCTCCTGCCTACCCAGCCACAAGATTGTTGCATAGCTCCTGTATGGCCCTCACAGACCTCCCTAGATGTCCTTCCAGTCACTTGGCCCACTTATCTTAGTCAATGTGAGAAACACACACAGTTCTACTGATCTGCTGTCCCCAGTGAGTCATGTAGCCCACCAGCCCCAGCCCTAGTCACATGGTAGCCCCACATTCCCGCAGACTTAACACCCACCCAGGCCCTAGACCCATCAAATTATGTGGGCCTCAGGGACCAACATCTAACACATGGCTGAGCATGGTTATGGGTGTCCCATAAATGACAGAGCCCACTCTTTTGTGGGATGTATTTTATGGTACACTCTCATCTACACTAGAGGCATCTTTTGAAGCCATGTTGCAAATCGGCCCAAAAACACTTGCTGCTCTATTTTCTCTGGTAACGTAAAATGACATGGTGTTAGAAACCTGATGGACTCATAATAGTGTAGGGCAGTGATTCCCAACCGGGGTGCGGTAAAGACCACCCAGGGGTGCCACAACAATCCAGTGGAGAAAAGACTGCACGTCCTCGTTTAACTACATTGTCATCCTTAGGATGCCAATGTAGCTGTATAGAATGGTGCAGCAAGAAGGCTTTAGCTTCCTGCTCTATCACTCAGGCATCAGCTAGTAAGATCTGCAGCATCAATCTGCAGAGAAGAAGCAGGAGGACCTCAGAGCTTCAGGGTCCAAAGATGGGTGAGTGATATTTGTTTCTTATTTATATAGCACAACTACAGTGTTGGGCCACTGGAGGAAATGACTAATTGTCTGGGGGCCACTGGAGGACATTAGTACTTGCCTAGGGGTCACTGGGGGACATTATTACATTCCTGTGGGACAATATTACTTGCCTTGGGGACACTGGGGGGATGTTATTAATTGCCTGGGGGCAACTGGGGGAGATTATTAAGTGCTTGGGGGCCACTGAGAGACATTATTAGTTGCCTGTGGGCTACTGAGGGACATTATTAGTTGCCTGGGGGCTACTAGGGGACTTTATAAGTTGTCTGGGGACTCCAGGGAGGACATTAGTAGTTGCCCAGGGGCCACTGAGGGACATTATTACTTGCCTGAGGGACATTATTACTTACATGGGGACTACTGGAAGACATTATTACTTGCCTGGGGGGCACTGGGGGACATTATTACTTACCTGGGGGTTACTGGAGGACTTTATTACTTGCCTGGGATTTACTGAGGACATTATTATTTGCCTGGGGGCCACTGGGGACATTATTATTTGCCTAGGGGCTACTGGAGAGAATTACTACTTGCCTGGGGGCCACTAGGGAGTATTACTCCTTTCCTGAGGGTCACTGGGGAGCATCATTAGGTGCCTAGAGGCCACTGGGAGCATTATTAAGTATTAAGACAAATTTTTAGAATTGATACAGAGTAGACCTTCTAGGCGATGTCCTTCCTGAGTGATGTTGATTGGACACATCTGTAACTAACTGAGTCAATGTTTCCTGACAATGAGAAATAACCTATTGCTGTTTGTAACAAATCTGCAGAGAATCAGCAGCAACATCTTCATTTCTGAACATGAGGTCAGCAGCAGAGTCATGACTGTGCAAAATGTACCCAGGAGCAGAGATGAACTTAGACACTGACTGCACCGAATGCAGCATTATATTATTAGACACAGGGGCACATCGTAATGGAGAGGAAGAAAACTGGACCCAGATGCCTTACTAATACAACAAATGGCAATGTTACCATTCACATGTAGGGTGATGTTCAAATCCTCTGACTCATAAGATATTTTCACAGATTTTATTGTTGAAATGACTTGATATGTGTCATATGTTTCTTATATGGTGAGACCTTTGTTAGACAAATATCCAAAATGGTGGTAAAAAGCAGTTTTCTAGAGTGATAATCCTTTCAAATAAGAGGGTCTACTGTACTCATAGGATATAAAGGAAATCAAAATCTGTTTTAGATCAGGGGTCCTCTTCTTGAAGAGGTCAGGAAAACCTGGGTGACAAGCTTTTTGGGAACTGTAAAGGTCCATTCACTTGTACCAGATTTTGCACAGATTCACAAATTCTTAAAACCTGAGGACAATTTACATCCCATGCATGTGAGTTGGGTTTTTCACATCAATATGGACAAAAAAATTCAGCCACATACAGTGGAAAAACTCTGGGTAGATTTTTGGCATTGATATCGAAGAAAATTCAGCCACGAAAATGTTTGACAATGGGACTAATCCTTATGCAGATATGTTGCCATGGAATAAATGTCGGTTTTATCCTGATGCCTGTGTATACCCTAATAATAGTTGTTTTGGTTACTTTTTTTCTTAATTTTTCTTTTGTTGGAATCTGGGTGCTGAGGCCACCACTGATCCCTAGAGCGAAGCAGTAGGGGCCCTCAGCTAAGCGTTGTGCTCCCTAAGCATCTCTGGAAGAGGTGGAATTATCCGTCTAGCAGCTATAAACTTTCTATTAGTTGCCCTACGCTGCCTTCCATGACCCTCCTAGGAGAGTCAAAAAAGTCAAGTCCAAGCTGAAGGGACACAGTGTTCAGCCTCTTAGTTTCAGCGATCAATGGGGATCTCAGGACAGTCGAACTATCAAAACTCCTGACATGTCAGAATCCTTTAATTTATCACTTCTGGGAAAGGAAAACAAACTGCAAATGTTAACTCACAGCAAAGAGAATACGATATTGGATGCTGGTAGAGTTCAGTCTGATACGTTAAACACCATGAACATGACAGGAGACAGAGACACGAGGAGCAGCTGAAGCCAGCACGGTGCCTTGTCTGAGTGACAAATAATAACATGAGCTCTCTAAGAGAGAAAATAAAATAGTTATCACCATCTCATTGAGACAGTCCTGTTTTTATCATGGTGGGTATTCTTAGACACAGGAAATGGAATTTATTCACACATCATCATCGTCTTTCCCGTCTTTCCTGAGAGTCTTGGGATTTCTAGACTAGCGTTTATTTTGCAACTTAGGTAAAATATTATCACTCATAATGATTTATTGCTGAAGTGTGTGAAAGAAATGCGAGAATTGAAGATGTCTTAAACAGAACAATATACAGATTTGAGAAGAACAAAGTACACCCTTTCTGAAAAAAAAGGTCCTTATTAGGTCTTAAAAAAGGTCAGTTAGTGCTGTTAATAGGCTAATAAGTGCACCCAAATACCTTTAGCAGGGTTTTGAATGATTTTTGGTTTTCTCTGTGAGCTCCTGGCATCTTCTGCATTTGTTTACATGGGCATCTTACTGTTCTGTGTTTACCAACAACTATCATGATGCCTTGGGCTTCACTCAGAGCTGACTCCCTCCCCCCTCCCTTTCTCACTCCCTCCCCCTCCCTTTTTCACTCACACCCCTCCCTGTTTCCCTAGCTAGCCCGCCCACTACTAGCCCTTCCTAACTAACTCAACATCCCCCCGCCCAATCATACTTACCTGTCTTCAGGTTCAGACCTTCCGGGCATGGGACGTCGCTTCTTCTTGCCCATGCCTGCGCAATAGAGCCGGAGTGACAGCATGCACTGAGGCCCAGAAGAAGTGACGTCCCGTGCCCAGACCGGAAGAGTGGTAAGTATGATGGGGTGTGTTTTAGTAATGGTGACATTCCATTTCCCCCCTTCTGGAAATGAAACGTCACCAGAAAATCAGAAAATGTGCCTGGGGCGGTCACATGACTGCCCCGGCGAACTAGGAAATTATAGATTTTGGGTACACTAAGTAATTTAGAAGGTAGGCAGGGAGGGGGTGTTTAGCTTAGATTATAAAGATCAATTTATCCCGGACAACCCCTTTAGGATAGTCCAACCTCAGATGAACAACACACAACAGATTCCACAGTTTCATTATTTACTTATTAAAAATTAGCCCAAAATGAAAAAGCCATGTGTGAAAAACTAAGTACATACCATAAATAAGTAACTTGTAGACCTTTGTCAAGCAAACTCGTTTTCGCCAACAACCAGATTTTGCTTGACAAAGGTCATAATTAACCAAAACGTTGAATATTGATCTGGATACTGTCTTTTGAATTATCTCCCACATGGTGGGCGACAGCTATGCTTATAATCTATGGAACATTACATGCCTTACGCAGTATTATGTGTGAATTGTCCAATAAATTGGACTAATAATTTCCATCACTGAGTGTAGGCTGTGGTTTCTTCTCTTGGTTGCATTGGGTTGGAGAATCCTACCACACTAGTACAAGACCTCCGCAGAGTGCAGTACCATTGACATTATCCATAGGATAGGTCATGATCATGAGTATTAGATCTGCGAGGGTCCGACAACTGAGACCCCAGCAGATCTGCTGTTTGTAGACAGCATGATCCCAGTAATGGTTTTGGTACTACAGCAATGCCCCACTGAAGTCTATGGATCACCACTGTAGTGCCAAAACTTGCCTCTATAAATCATGCGGAGAGTGGCTCCAGACTTGTAAATATTAACAGGGCTGTGCTGTCCTCAAACATCAGATCTGTGGGTGTCTTGGTTGTTGGACCCTCGTAGATGTAATATTCATGACTTATCCTAAGGATAGGCCATCAATATTAGAAACTGAATAATCCCTTTAAGCCTTATCCAGAGAGATGCATTGAACAGGTTCTTTGGGACTATGAAATTGAGGAGATCTCAGGATCACGATTTTGGTTTCTGGAATTAAATAATACTGATACTTTTCCAATGGACACTTGCTTAAATGGGTTGCCTAATGAAGATAACCCATTTCCATATGCTCTGTTAAGCATAGGGTCTAATAGGCTATATGGACACCCCTTGCACCCCTTTCCAGGTTCTATTAGTCAGAGTGGAGGATCACTAAGAAAATTGCTCTCATTGTAATGTCATGGCTTGTCCATTTATGATCAGCCATTTTTTTTGATGACTACTACAATTCCCCCCCTATAGTTGGCAATAGCTTCCTCAGATGATGTCTGATAATTGAAGGACTTTTTAGCTCAGAATTGCGGGCTACTCTTATTTTCAGAAGAGGTCACCATAATAAGACAACCCCTTTACAATGAAATGAGAAGTGTGAATATGAGGCTTAAAGAGGACCTTTCATGTCCTCATGAAAGTGTGGCTTTATATACCGCTAGAGAGCTGACAATGCACAGAATTCAGCGCACTGTCAGCTTTCCCAGTATGTGCCCTGGTGGAGGAGATATCGGTGTCACCTGTAAGTCACAAAATGTTACTGCACTGTAGTCACCTAAATGATAGAGGATAAATACCTGAGTGATGGGGGTCTGTCTGCTGAGACCCCCACTGGGCCTGAGAATTGTTTTTTTTTCCCCCCACTGGGTGGGAATCCAGCCTGACTGCAGCCATATATATACAGTGGGGAAAAAAAAGTATTTAGTCAGCCACCAATTGTGCAAGTTCTCCCACTTAAAAAGATGAGGCTGGCCTGTAATTGACATCATAGGTAGACCTCAACTATGAGAGACAAAATGAGAAAACAAATCCAGAAAATCACATTGTCTGATTTTTAAAGAATTTATTTGCAAATTATGGTGGAAAATAAGTATTTGGTCAATAACAAAAGTTCGTCTCAATACTTTGTTATATATCCTTTGTTGGCAATGACAGAGGTCAAAAGTTTTCTGTAAGTCTTCACAATGTTGGCACACACTGCTGCTGGTATGTTGGCCCATTCCTCCATGCAGATCTCCTCTAGAGCAGTGATGTTTTGGGGCTGTCGCTGGGCAACACGGACTTCCAACTCCCTCCAAAGGTTTTCTATGGGTTTGAGATCTGGAGACTGGATAGGCCACTCCACGACCTTGAAATGCTTCATGCGAAGCCACTCTTTCGTTGCCCTGGCGGTGTGCTTGGGATCATTGTCATGATGAAAGACCCAGCCACGTTTCATCTTCAATGCCATTGCTGATGGAAGGAGGTTTGCACTCAAAATCTCACAATACCTGGCCCCATTCATTCTTTCATGTACACGGATCAGTCGTCCTGGTCCCTTTGCAGAGAAAAAGCCCCAAAGCATGATGTTGCCTCCCCCATGCTTCACAGTAGGTATGGTGTTCTTTGGATGCAACTCAGCATTCACTCTCCTCCAAACACGACGAGTTGTGTTTCTACTAAACAGTTCTACTTTGGTTTCATCTGACCATATGACATTCTCCCAATACTCTTCTGGAACATCCAAATCCTCTCTAGCAAACTTCAGACGGGCCCGGATATGTACTGGCTTAAGCAAGGGGACACATCTGGCACTGCAGGATCTGAGTCCCTGGCGGCATAGTGTGTTACTGACGGTAGCCTTTGTTACGTTAGTCCCAGCTTTCTGCAGGTCATTCACTAGGTCCCCCCATGTGGTTCTGGGATTTTTGCTTACCGTTCTTGTGATCATTTTGATCCCACGGGGTGAGATCTTGCGTGGAGCCCCTGATCGAGGGAGATTATCAGTGGGCTTGTATGTCTTCCATTTTCTAATTATTGCTCCCACAGTTGATTTCTTCACACCAAGCTGCTTGCCTATTGCAGATTCAGTCTTCCCAGCCTGGTGCAGGTCTACAATGTTGTTTCTGGTGTCCTTCCACAGCTCTTTGGTCTTCACCATAGTGGAGTTTGGAGTGTGACTGTTTGAGGTTGTGGACAGGTGTCTTTTATACTGATAACAATGTCAAACAGGAGCCATTACTACAGGTAATGAGTGGAGGACAGAGGAGCCTCTTAAAGAAGAAGTTACAGGTCTGTGAGAGCCAGAAATCTTGCTTGTTTGTAGGTGACCAAATACTTATTTTCCACTATAATTTGCAAATAAATTCTTAAAAAATCAGACAATGTGATTTTCTAGATATGTTTTCTCATTTTGTCTCTCATAGTTGAGGTCTACCTATGATGACAATTACAGGCCTCTCATCTTTTTAAGTGGGAGAACTTGCACAATTGGTGGAAGACTAAATACTTTTTTCCCCACTGTAGCTCAGCGCTGTAACATAGCCTTGTACTGTCAGAGGGGGCATTCTTTACTGCCCTGCGATGACGCTGAGCTGCGAGGAATACCCTTTTGACAGTGGGGGATATCAGTGCCGAAACTAATGGCACCGATATCTCCTCCACCGGGGCACATACAGGGAAAGCCAACAGAGCCCTGAATTCAGCGCACTGTCGGCTTTCTGGCGGTATATGAAACTGCACTTTCATGAGGACATGAAAGGTTCTCTTTAAGAAAAAGTATGGTGCAGAATACAATATCTGGGATCACCAATCCACAGCCAAGTTAGTATGCTAGTAATGGAGTCCTGGCATATGCCTTTGTGAACTAAGATCCTTTTACCTGTTTCTACGCAACTTTTCATTCTGAGCTTTTTCTCTACTTTGAAAGACACAAGCCGTTCTCTACCATCTCTAATCCGTCCATCAGTAATATCACATAGAGCCCTCTTGAAAACAATAGCGTGGAGATCTGCACTTCTAATCTCACATCCCCAGCACGTTTCCTGCATATCTTTAATTGGCTTTGTTTTGGGGGAACTCTTTCAAGTGATGCATAAAGCTGCCTGGATAACAGAAACTTGTCAGGGATGAGTACATTGATTTCCTGTTGCTTTTTTCTCTGGATTTTTTATTATCTTCTTAATAAACCATTCTTTGTACAGATATATCTTTTATTTTGTAAATGTATTATTGAACCTGTGGTCACACATCCTTCATTAACACCATGTACAATGAGCTTAGAGATGAATGGAGATCAGAATATGACTGTATTGCATCTTGTAGGCTTTACTACTGTTGTTTAAAGGGGCTTTCAAGGCTGGGGGATATCTTTGATACTGATGACATATCCTCAGGCTAAATCATCAGCATCAGATTGGTGGGGGTCTGACACCTGGAAACCCCACAGATCAGATGTTCTAGGCAGTCTCCAGCCCCTTTTCTATCACAGCTGATAGAGACAGAAAGGAAGGTTGGCTTAGCTAATAAACTGATCCAGACAGTGAGTCCCTATTTAGACACATCACAGACACAGGGATGGGAAAGAAACTCTCTGCCAGAAGTGGGACCCAGAGTCAATAGAAATCAAGAGATAGAGATTGTTCCTTTCCCATATACAGTACTGTGCCAGAGTTAATGGGAAAGTGAAAAAAGTGATGACTTGATCCCCATAGAGCCCTGATCTCATCATCATCCAGTCTGTCTAGGTTTACATGAGGAGACAGAAGGATTTGAGCAAGCCTACATCCACAGAAGATCTATGCTTAGTTCTCCAAGATGTTTAGAACAACCTCCCTGCAGAACCTGCAGAGTTCCAATTCCTTCTAAGTGTACCTAGAAGAATTGATGGAAGGCAAAGGGTGGTTACACAAAACATTGATGGGATTTAGGTTTCTGTTTTCTTCATTCACTTCATTTTGTTAATTGACAAAAATAAACTATTATCACTTCTACTTTTGAAAACATTCCTACTCTGCAGCATTTTTTTCCCACGTGCCAAAAACTATTGCACAATACTATACTTTAGATATATCTGTGTGAAAGGACAATGCAAACAGGTGGTTATATCATAGACTGACACTTATCAGTCTGAAACTTGGATAAACCAGCATTTAAAGACTCTACATATGACATCATCAGCCGATTTCACTCAACTTTAATCTCCAGTGTATGGCCATCTTTAGGCTACTGGTCATATTAGAACTTTATAAACTGACATCATAAAACACACACAAATGTTGACACATTATAAGGTAAATGTCAGGGGCAGACTGCTGCCTGTTTATTCTAAGTGGTGAATACAGAGACGTTTTCATGGTTTATAAATACTTTATATAAAGGGAATATAGTTGAGTTGTTCTGCTGTTGGTGCTCAGTCTAAAAATTTACCTTGACAGATGACAGAAAAAGTGATCGCTTGCTGTTGTTGTCCTATTGTAGCGATGGCATTGACTGCTTTGATCAAATACCAGCTGCCATTTTACAAGTGATGTTTACAGGATAAAAGCAAACTGTGTATGAAAAGGAAAAATAATTTGACAGTATTCTGTTTGTTGGTGAGGTGAGAAATGCTGCATAAAGACACCGCATTCAGAATATTTACTACTCCAAAAAGCTGTTGGTGAACCAGCCAGCAGCATCAGGCTACTCAACAGTCTGGAAGAGATTGCCAAAGGGTTAAAAGTTGTGTGGTGAGTTGCTCTGATACATGTGGTTGAATGAAATGTCTACACACCTATCTATTTTGGGGCATTTATATATGTGATAGATCACATTTGCTGTATGGCTTTTGTGTACACGCTTGGAAAATCTCCCTACATATACACCAGTGTATAACACACAGCAGTATATCAACAGAAGACATACGATATGCAAGTGCACATGCATACAGTTGGCTACGTCAAGGCAGATCAATTTTTTCACATGGCGCGCACTGACTGTAACTTATATTACAGTGCTTTATAGCCAGTGTCAGACTGAGGTTCTTTGGGCCTACAAGATGTAACATTTCTGGGGCCCACCCTCCAACAATGCCTAGGAAATAGCCTGTAATACCTTTCAAATTTGTGCGTCTTCTGCTGGATCATTATTGTGTTAGAGCCAGGGCACTTCAGAGGATCCTCTAGTACTATAGGGGGGCCAGTCCGACACGGTCTATAGCCTATATCTCATTGTTTGAATTCTTGTACCCCAAACTCTATTTTGAAAAATAAGGAACATATAAAAAAAGTCCAATTAAATTCAGCAGAAAAACCATGCTAGTTATTCAAATGGGTTTACCCAGAATAGTGATAAGTTTACTGTAAGTTAACTTATCACTATCCACAGGATACTGTATGTCTAATCACTAGTGGTCTAACCATTAGGATCCCCACCAATCATGGGCATATCCATATCTCCTGTTCGAAAGGAGCTGAAGATGTGCATGCATGCTGGAATTCCATTATAAATCTATGTGACTGATGACGAAAGCCAAGCCTGGTATTCTGCTATCCCCATCAGATTAAAATGGTCCTTTACTGCCTCCATTCTTCCAGCTCTTTGCATCCTTTAATAGGTGCTGCTCCACTGATTCCAGTGCAGTTGGGATCTTTCCTCTAGTCCACACAATTCCTGAGCAATCAGTGTATTTAGTTTTGGATCCTGATATGATTAGGCTTTCTAGTGTTAGGTGGGTGGTCTTAGGAAGGAGCAGGCAAGGGGGAGTGAACTTTGACACTCTGGCCCTTTTCTGCGCCAGATACCCCCCACAGCAGAGAGACTAACATATCAGGCACCATAGCTAAATGTATTGATTGCTAAGGAATGGTGGGGGCTAGAGAAAAAGTGACAACTGTGCCAGAATCAGCGGAGCAGCACCTATTAAAGGATGCAAAGAACTGGAGTTGGAGTTTTCTGATAGTTTGAAGTACTTTTAAAGTTTACTTTTCATAGCTTTTTGTGAATGTGGTCAATCATCAGAGCTGCCAGCCTGAATTTTTCTTTTATCTAGGTCTGATGACATAACCAGAAATCATGGACAGCCAATGTTTTTTTATGGACATGTTGGAAAACCATAATAAATGATACAAAAAAATCGGTAATATATGTATATGTATACCTCAAATTACTGAGATGGACCAATTATCAGCATTTATGTGAGCTCTAAAATGAT
Organism: Leptodactylus fallax; assembly: GCA_947044405.1. Classification (NCBI taxonomy): domain Eukaryota; kingdom Metazoa; phylum Chordata; class Amphibia; order Anura; family Leptodactylidae; genus Leptodactylus; species Leptodactylus fallax. The sequence goes on along the minus strand of CAMRHE010000744.1, from coordinate 122,036 downwards.
GATAATTACACAATCCCATACTCAAGGACCAACCTCCAAAAAATCATGGCCATATCTATTTCATGGACACTGGAAAAAAGTAACTCTGGATGTCATATAGCTGCTTCTTCTTCCATGTAGGAGAGCCTACCTTGTGTATAGTACTAATTGTAGTAGTCACAAAGTTGTGGCTACAGGAGTAACATACAGTTTAAAACACAAAATTAACAGACATATAGTATAGAGCAAAGAAACCTGAACACAATACCAACATCTGGTTTCCAGCTACATTTTTTGGAGTACAAGTTGATTTAACATGTGGTTCTGCGGGTTTATTGTAAAATGGCACAGACAGCACATGCAAGATATCTGTGTGCCACCCGTGCCCTCCACTTACCCATTTAGTCTTGTAAGAGCCCGGGGTGCAAAACAGACAGGAATAGGACCTGTCCTGAGTTTCACCCGGGGTCACAATTCCCTACTAGGACCCATGATAATACATTAGTTTGTGTATGGGCCCCTAGGAAACAATGAGTCAGTGTGCTAGCTATTAAAATATGGCTAGCACACTGACAAAGCACATGCCCGTGTGCATAGGGAGCCTTAAAACACTCTATGAGAAAGCGTAAGTATCAACTAGAATCATTTATTAGAAACACTATACACATTAAGCCCAGTTCTAACAACTATTTTATTATAATGGAGCCCACATACAGAAAAGGAAGTTATTCTATCAACAGCACATCGATTTTCAGAGACTTCACTTATTACAAATGCTGAAAGCTATTTTATGGATATCTAAAACACCACAGAAAATGAAATATTTCCTTTATTAAATCAATATTCTCTCAGAAGAAATTCTCCCCAATCTGTCTTGTTTAATAGGTGGGGATATGCTGAATAATAACAAGTTCTGGCTGGATGATTAATATAATACTTCTGGTGCATGCTGCGCAGGCGCAAACATTAGATGGTGGTATATGGGGAATTATGGCCATACTGGAAAATATTAGCCATCTCCAGTGTATTAAGTTCTGGCTGCATATCCCTCTAATGTCCAGATATAGCTTACAATGAGTAAAAATGGTTAAGAACTGACATATATTCAAGCTGAGGAGAATTTAAAATCACGCGGCTATTACAACCCACAGCAGCTTCATGCTGCAGCAGTTCTTGGCCGCTTTGTAGCTGTGTGACCCTATCCCATGATTGTTATGGGTGTCCTTTAGACTTGGTGAGATCTTTACCTTAGCCAGAGCCCTTTACTTCCTGTAGGTAGATGGCGCCGTTCATCCGTTCTCTTTCCACAAACTGCCCATGGAGAAAAATTCTATCCAGTGGTCACTGACAGCCTGCTTACTTGTAACCTCATGTCTATTGATGGAGGAATGAGCAGTGTAAGAATATGAAAACTCTCATTAAGGATGGGTGAACTTCTGAAGATTTGTTTCATCCGGTGTTCTGATGAAGCGATCCTCTGGTTCAGTCCAAACTTGTTCAGACATAATCGGATGTGAAATTTTTAGACTCTGGGGTCTCTTCAGACCCCAGTGTATAATACGTGTAGGCCCAAGGAAATAAGTGTACTAGCCATGAAAAACACATCTAGCACACTAACTGTGCACATGGTCGTGTGCATGAGGCCTTAGTCTGACCCAAGTGCTTTGTATCACAGGCAAATCACTTTTTTCACATCAGTACATGTCAGACTAAATATATACTATATATGTCCTTCATGTTCTTGGGGCTGTTTCTCAATGAGATAAAGCTATAGAGCAGATTCCTCCTCTACTCACTGAGTGCAGTGTATGGCAACTATTCTCCAATCACCAACTCAGAAAGAACTACAATTACCAGATATAGCATGGATAAGGGTGCTACAAACGTCAGGATATATCATGACCAGAAATGGTGTTAGTCGTCATGTACAAGTCATGTATCCTGAAAAGGTAAAGTAAATGACATGTACACTTTAAGGAAAGATGAACAAAACTGTATTTTCGGGGAATACGATAATTTACCAGACATTTCAGGAGCGCTAACAGGTCCTCTTAAGACCTCATGCTCGTGGGGCAATCCAGACCTGAAAATTCAGTTTCCGTATTTCCTGACCTGAACCCAGCCATGAAATGGGACATCATAGTTAGAGATGAGCGAATCGAAACTGATGAAGAGGAACTCGATCAGAATTTCAGGAAATATTCAATTTGCATTGAATCCGGATTTCCTCACGCTTCGTGGTAACGAACTACATTTTTTCATAAAATGGCTGCTGCACGTTAGGACATGGGGCAAGGAACTCTGGGAATGTGGGATCACCCACAATGCCATGCATGCAGCCAATCAGCAGCCAGCCAGCCAGCCCTGTGATGTCACAGCCCTTTAACCCCCTTTGCGACCGCCCTTGGCATCAGGAGTGGGTGTTAGCTGTAACTTACAGCTAACACCCTGCTCCATAACCCCCGGTCGGAGCACAGTTCCGATTGAGGGTTTTAACCCCTTGGATGCTGCGGTCAAACATCTGACATGACATCTTCTGCCGCCCGGGGTCTGGACAGTGACCCCAGGCTGCTACTAGCCCCCAGTACCTGGTTGATCCTGCCCAGACCCCGATCAGGGGATTTAACCCCTTGGATGCCGCAGTCAAACATGACCACAGCATCCAAGGGGTTCCGCCATGCAAAATGTCCCCCTCGGCCAGTGGTGAACCTAGCCTCTTTGCTGCCTGAGGCGGACTATCGAAAGACGCCCCCCCCCCCCAAAAAAAAAATATAAAATTGCATTTACATGCTGTTAGCGTCACATGCTGTTATTGTCGTACAATAAACATACACAAACTTATGAAACAGTTTTTAAGAATTCTTCTTCCTGTATTACTTCAGTATCAGATCAACAACACGGCATTAACAATGAAAGTAACTTCACACATCTTCTGTTTGGTTGATGGACAAGGCCACGTGGCCCCCATTCTCTATAATAGGAGCGCCGCAGATAGCTGCGTACTGGACTTCGGCTATCTTTGGCATTCCCATTGAAGTGAATGAGAGCAACGCGGGTTCGTCCATCCAGCAAGCGACAAACCTATATATATGGCTGCAGTCAGGCTGGATTCCTACCCATTTGGGGGAAAAAACCCCACAAAAAAAACAATTCTCAGGCCCAGTGGGGGGGTCTCAGCAGACAGACCCCCATCAATCAGGTATTTATCCTCTATAATTTAGGTGACTACAGTGCAGAAGAGAACACCAGAGCAGCAGAACCAGACTGCGGTGGGAGACATCGGAGCACAAGGGACAGGTGAGTAGGTGTTTTTTTTTTTAATACATTATTATACGGTATTATGGCCCACAGCGGCCCGTGCACACAGTATTATATGGTATTATGCTACGCAGTGGCTCCTGCATACGGTATTATGCCCCGCAGCGGCCCCTGCACACAGTATTATGCCCCGCAGAGACCCCTGCACACGGTATTATGCCCTGCAGCGGCCCCTGCACACGGTATTATGCCCAGCAGCGGCCCCTGCACATGGTACTATGCGCCATAGTGGCCCCTGAACTCGGTATTATGCTCCATAGTGGCCCCTGCACACAATATTATGCCCTGCAGTGGCCCCTGCACACAGTATTATGCTTCATAGTGGTCCCTGCACATGGTATTATGCCTCATAGTGGTCCCTGCACTCAGTATTATGCTCCATAGTGGCCCCTGCACTCGGTATTATGCTCCATAGTGGCCCCTGCACACGGTATTATGTCCTATAGTGGCCCCTGCACACGGTATTATACTCCATAGTGGCCCCTGCACACGTAATTATGCCCCATAGTGGCCCCTGCACACAGTATTCTGCTCCATAGTAACCCACCCATGAACTATTATTATACTCTGGGATCTTTTTAGACCCCAGAGTATAATGATCGGAGACCCATGTGGTGACAAACATAAAAACCAGTGTTACTTACCTGGACTCCCATGCACTCCCTGCTTTCGGCCCTCTTCAATGTCGCACAGACCGGAGTCGCAACATAATGACGTCGGGCTGACTCATGTGACGCCTGGGACGTCATCAAAGAAGGCCAAAGCCTGCTAGGAGTAACATTGGATCGCCGGAGAGGTGAGTAACATTGTTTTTTATGTTTATCACCTCCCCTGATTATTATACTCCGGTGTTTGAAAAGACCCCGGAGTATAATAATAGTAGTATTTGGCCTCACTTATCGATCCCCGCTGTCACTGACACAGCTGCTTCTGATTCCCCCTTCTGCGTCTGATAGCAGAAGAGGAAGCGGGGGCGGCCACAGCAGGTGCGGGGATCGATAAGTAAATAGGCCGTTACCTGCTGGGGATACTCCAGCAGGTTACGGCCTATTTATATATATAAATCTTGTCCGCGACGTCTGCGTCTCAGCGTAGGCGGTGTGATAACGTCATTGTATCGCCACCTGCGCTGACATGCAGAGGTCTCGTAAACCAGCCCAGGACAGGCCCCGCTTAGCTTTGTTTTTTTAAAGTGGCCTGTCCTGGGCTGGTTTACATTAAATAAATGGTAAAAATACCGCCCCCCAGACAGTGATGGACAGTGCCGCCTGAGGCGGACGCCTCACTTCGCCTCATTAGCGGTGCGCCCCTGCCCTCGGCACTCCCCTCGGCGAGTTCGGGGGGATGCATCTTCTGCAGCCCGGGGTCTGGCCAGTCTGCTAGTAGCCCCCAGTACCTGGTTGATCCTGCCGAGAAGTAAGTCAGCCTATGCGACTGCATACATGTGTATTGCAGTTTATATTGCTGAACCAGAGATTGTACTCCACTATGCAGGCTCTTTGTAGCCAGGAAATAGCTGTTTTTTTAACTCAATTCACCACAAATTAATTCGGATCGAATGGAATTGTGTCAGAAAATTCGGCGAAGCTGCCGAAATCAAATTTTTTAAAAATTCTCTCATCTCTAATCATAGTGATCTCTGAAATTGGGAGTCCCTGTTTGTCCACAGCTTTACTGTCCCATACTGTATATAGTACAGACAGTAGAGCAGCATGCATGCAAGGAGTCCAATCTCTAGATTGGGTTCGGGCCAGGAAATCCAGCAGAAACTGTATACGGACCCTATATTCTGATATGGATTGCGCCATATGCATGGGGCCTTAAGGAGAACTATGATGCTAGTTCCTACGATAAGTTTGTCAGTACAGTTGTGCTAAAAAGTTTACATACCCCGGCAGATTTTTTGTTTTTTTGGCCTTATTTCAGAGAATATGAATGATAACACAAAAACTTTTTCTCCACTCATGGTTAGTGGTTAGTTGAAGCCATTTATTGTCAAACTTCTGTGTTTTCTCTTTCTAAATCATAATGACAACAAAAAACATCAAAATGAACCTGTTCAAAAGTTCACATACCCTGGTGACTTTGGCCTGATAACATGCCCAGAAGTTGACACAATGGGGTTTGAATGGCTACTAAAGGTAACATCCTCACCTGTGACCCGTTTGCTTGCAATCAGTGTGTGTGCATAAAAGCTGAGTGAGTTTCTGGGATCCAGACAGACTGTTGCATCTTTTCTCCAGGCACTGACGTTTCTGGATTGTGAGTCATGGGGAAAGCAAAAGAATTGTCCACAAATCTATGGGAAAAGATAGTTGAATTGTAAAATACAGGAAAGGGATACAAAAAGATATCCAAGGAATTGATAATGCCAGTCAGCAGTGTTCAAACTGTGATTAACAAGTGAAAACTCAGGGGCTCTGTAAAAACCAAACCATGGTCAGGTAGACCAACCAAAATTTTGGCCACAACTGCCTGGGAAATTGTTCGGGATGCAAAGAAAAGCCCACACATAACATCAGCTGAAATACAGGACTTTCTGTAAACTATTGGTGTGGCTGTTTCAAGATGCTCAATAAGGAGGCACTTGAAGAAAAATGGGCTGCATGGTCGAATTGCCAGAAGAAAGCCATTACTGCGCAAATGTCACAAAGAATCTCACCTTAAATCTGCCAAACAGCACAGAGACAAGCCTCAAAACGTCTGGAAGAAGGTAATTTGAAGTGATGAGACAAAAATCGAACTTTTTGTCCACAACCATAAACGTTACATTTGAAGAGGTGTCAACAAGGCCTATGATGAAAGGAACACCAATCCTACTGTAAAGCATGGAGGTGGATCACTGATGATGTGGGGATGTGTGAGCTTCAAAGGCACAGGAAACTTGATTGAAGTTGAAGGAAAGATGAATGTAGTACGTTATCAGCAAATACTGGAGGCAAATTTGCAATCAGCCAGAAGGCTGCGCATGGGACATACTTGGACGTTCCAACATGACAACGATCCAAAACACAAGGCCAAGTCGACCTGTCATTGGCTAAAGCAGAAGAAAGTGAAGGTTCTGGAGTGGCCAGCTCAGTCTCCTATACTCAATATCACTGGGGAGATCTCAAGTGCGCAGTACATGCAAGACAGCCCAGGAATTTACAGGAAACATTGCTGCGATTGCGCAGGAACTGTATCTCACTAACTGATTATCAGGTGGCAGCGCGGGATCTAAAAGACAGATTCCATCGTCGAGGATACCCGGATGGGATTCTGCGAACTGCGCATCAACATGCTTTATCATCAGCACAAAGTAGCCTTTTACAACCTCAGAATAGAACAGATGCTCATGAGTTGAGAATCATAGGTACATATGATGTGGCACATCTGGAGGTGAAAAAAAGTCCTACAGGAATCCTGGGGAATTCTTTTGATTGATCCTGATGTTGGTCCTCTTTTGAATGACTTCCCAGCAATTACTTATAGATGGGGAGTAAACTTCAAAGATAAATTGGTACAAGGATAACAAATACACCTCTTATCACCAAAGCCAAACTCTAGCAAGGATATTAGAGGAAGGTCTATGGAAGAAATCACTAAACCCACGCCCAAGCATGGTATAAACATATGTGATCAAATCCTCCCTTTCACAAGATGTTTAAACTCTCCCCTCTGCCTAATATCCCAAGCTCTCCTCTCTGCCTAATCTCCCTACGCTTAACATCTGAAATACTGGAGCCTACCATCTGGGCGTCAGGAACTGTGGTTTTCACCACACTATCTTTGTTATTTTCAATTTTACTCTCCATTTAGTTATAGAAATTCCTCTGATGAACCTTGTGTAGATATTATCCACTAGGGAAAACGCGTAGGCAGATTAGGCAGATTTTTGCAGTGGCAAAAAGTTATAAAAAGAATGACCCAGCTCACCTTCCTGGTACAAGTGTCTGGAACTTGGCTTAGAAGTCTAGATAAACTTAAAAAAAATGGAACAACACTCCAAGACAAATGTTATAAAAATCAATCCGCAATAAAAACAAGCGCGCCAAGATGCAAAGACATAGGGTATCACTCCTCTGACGGATTTCCGGTCATAACATGTGATTAACCCAAGTTTGCTATTACTTGTATGTGTAGGTTTGTAACGTTATGATACTAGGGTTAAGGGTCTGATATGACCAGAAACGCGTCACAGGAATGATGTCCCATCATTGCATTTCAGAGTGCTTGTGTTTATTGCGGATTGAATAAATAAATGCTGGTCTGTTCTTTGCTTTTTTCTATATTCTATGCATGTTATATCAATGAATATGTCTAATATTCTCGTTGGTGTGTCATTGGTGAGCCTGCTGATGAAAAGGTGACACATATCAAGTCCCACTGGACTCTTAGTCACTATGACTCCAGTTTGACGTAAATAAGCTCCAGTTTTATGGATGACTGTAGTGCCAAATATCTTCAGCTCTCCAATATCATATCACGTGCCAGCAATTCATCTATGAAAACTGAGAGATCGATTTCAATACTTGACTTTTACGTAAACAGCCCCTTTCTATGTATTACATAGTATTATCTCTATACTGTAATGTACCATTTAATACTACAGTACTTTACCATGTTTTGGCTGGCTGTTCTGTATTTGTGTAAGAGACAGCCAATGTTGTCTTAAGCTTCATTTGTCTGTATAAACTGTTAATGTTGAATGTATTTCTGTGATTCTGTTCCTTTAAGACAGCAGCCATTGTAATTGTGACATGATGCTGGAGTGAGACCCCCCCCTCCCCTTTTATGTCAGCCTGCCTGTTCTGCAGACAGAGTGTGAGCAGAGAAGCAGGAAGTGACGAGACAGAGAGCAACAGCCATCTTGGCAAGAGAGAAGACAGGTGTCTGTGCTGTGTTGAACTGGTGTGGATATTTTTCTGTACAGCTAAGCTGTATCTTGGTCCAGAGACAAACAGAGTGTAAAGAGACAACAGGTCTAGTGAGTCCACGTGAAAGGAACTGTGCTCAGTGGCTGATCAGTGAGACTGACATTGTGACTGTGTATATGGATACCACATATAGAGACTCGCAGTGCTGTTGACGTACTGGACAGTAACTGCTAAACCCCGGCTTACAGCCCAGCTCAGTGTATGGATTCGGCAGGACTGTCAGTGTGCTGAGTGGAATCTGCTGTTGTATTACATTGCATTCAGTTGGTTTCCCTGTCTGTTAAAGAGGACTTCATTTCTCCCAAGATCCTGATAACAGTGAGGAGAGGACGCTTCACTATAAAAGAAAGGACCAACTTTGGGCCCCACCGCGCGCTTCTACGGACTGTAAGCGGTCCACCTGGACCACTGGGGAAAAGGGGGTGCACCCAAATGTGATGTCAGGGTCAGTTAGGGATAGATTTGAGTATATTGTTCATTCAGTGTCCATACTGCAGAAGTGGACAGAGTAAAAGTTGAAACCATTGCAGAATTTGCCTTGAAATTGTTCATGCTATATTGTATATTTTGCTTGTCTTTATCCCTGTCATTTTACCTTTAACTAGCCTTTATTAACTTATAGTAAATATATTTTTTTTTTTCTTGAACTACCGCGTGTGCGTTCATTTCTGGTTGCGGAGTCCAAACCACCTGCCTTGCTCTCGGTTCACATTTGCTCAATGCATTGCTTTGTTATCTTAATTCTCTTAGTTCTTTTAATCATATACTTCCTCATCATCACTCCATATCCTTCATCTCGTCTTCACGCTCTCGGTTTCTCAGTTGTCATTTCCCCTCTTGTTGGAAACAGGAGAGAGACTGCCAGTGATGGTGAGAAGCTTAATCTACGTTCTGTCCCAGGGTCTGACAGCAGGTTTGTGTAATAGCCAAAGCGAACAGAGGTGGAGGAATGACAATGACAATGTGTTTATTTTGACACAAGTATTTCATACATCAACATTTTGCAGATAAATATTACACATTTTTGTAAATATTCTGCACCATAACCATATGGATGGGCTTACTTGAATAAAGAACTGTCATTTTTTTTGCATATAAAAGTCTCACTGGTGCTGTGACCTCTTTTCTCTTTCACTCTTTCTATATATACAGGTACATATTTACATATTGGAATCAACAGTCTAGTCTATTTCTAGAATAAACCCAAGCAGTATACTCCGCATATATGTTGACTGCAATAGATTAGACCAGGGGTCGGCAACCTCTGGCACGCGAGGCATATTTCCCTGGCACGGCAGCGGACTCCTCACCCAGCAGTTTCGATCGGACCAAACACGTCCGAAACGAAACTGCTATTATTATACTGTGGGGTCTCTTCAGACCCCTGAGTATAATAAGCGGAGCCCCCGGGGAGGTGATCAAACATAAAAAACAATGTTACTCACTATTCCACGCTCCGCAGCCGCTATGTACTCTTCGGGCGCTTCTGCCTAAAGTCAGCTGACAGGGCCTCAGGTGTTACGTCTGCGTCTGACGTCATTACGCATAATGACGTGACGTGACCCCTGAGACTCAATGAACGGTCGCTGACTACAAGCAGAAGCGCCCGAAGAGAACATAGAGCGGCTGCGGAGCGTGGAATAGTGAGTAACATTGTTTTTTATGTTTCATTACCTCTCTTTGCCCTCCACTTATTATACTCTGTGGTCTGAAGAGACCCCACAGTATAATAATAGCTAGTGGGTGGCACAAATTGGAATATTATAAAAGTTAGAATATTATACCGTGTGCAGGGGCTACTATGGAGGATAACACAATGTGCTGGGGCCACTATGGGACATACTGTATACCGTGTGCAGGGGCCACTATGGGACATAATACCGTGTGCAGGGGCCGCTATGGGACATAATACCGCGTGCAGGGACAGCTATGGGACATATACCGTGTGTAGGGGCCGCTATGGGACATATACCGTGTGTAGGGGCCGCTATGGGACATATACCGTGTGTAGGGGCCGCTATTGGACATATACCGTGTGTAGGGGCCGCTATGGGACATATTGCTGTGTGCAGGGGCCGCTATGGGACAAATACCGTCTTCAGGGGCTGCTATGGGACAAATACTGTGTGCAGAGGCAGGTATGGGACATAATACCGTATGCAGGGACAGCTATGGGACAAATACCGTGTACAGAGGCCGCTATGGGACATAATACCGTGTGCAGAGGCCGCTATGGGACATAATACCGTGTGCAGGCGCCGCTATGGGACATAATACCGTGTGCAAGGGCCGCTATGGGACATAATAACGTGTGCAGGGACTGCTATGGCTGTGGAACATAATACCAGTGCAGGGACCACTATGGAACATTATTCTGTATAACGGTGTGTTTTCTATATTAAGGATGTGTTTTTGCACAGAAAACTCAGGCTTTGTTTTTTTTGTGTGCAAAAATGCACCAGTTTTACATCGAATAAAAATGTTCCAGTGGCCTAAGAATATAGCTACATCTAGCTACATAGTGTGTTTTGACCATAAGGATGCCGCCATACGGTGCTCCTGGACACATTTACCACTAATTGGGGGCTGTACATGGACTTTCATTGCTACTAATCAGAAAGTACAGGAGCGTCCCAGGAAATAGCAGCAAATGCATGTGTCCTAAAGCATCTGGTGGCAGCACTTCTGTGTTATGGTTTGTGGTATATGACTTTAGTTTAGGGGTCGTCAGACTTACAATTATTGACCGGCACTCCGAGTACCTCATCAACACAAAAGGTTGCCTACCCCTGGATTAGACAATATTAAAGAGGTTGTCCGGCTGAACAAAATTATAACTAAAACTACCCAGAACACGGTACAAAAATAACAGAAGCAGTACTCACCTCTCCCTGTCACTCTGCTTCTGACCAATGACAGACACAGACAGTAGAGGGCCCTTGTGCAGGCACAGTATATGGGCCCCTTATTATTCTATATCTTATCATAGATCACCACCCTTATGTCTCTCTAACAATGTATTAGTAATTGTTAGCCATGATATTCTATAACCTAGGAAAATATATGAAATCTAATAGACAGTAGGAAATTGCCCCATAACTACTGGGCCCCTTTGCAACTGTACATGATACTGAATGTCTGCCTCTGGATCTAAGGCCCCTTGCACAAGACCTTGTGCGAGTTCAGTGTGCTATCTGGGTTTTTCCTGGATAGCACACAGACCCATTCATTTCTGTCAGCCCATGCACACGACTGTTTATTACACATATCAGTGTGCGGGCTAACAGTCCGGGCTGCAAAACTCAGGACAGATCCTATTCCTGTCCTGTTTTGTGCCTGTGCTTCCTTGGCCCCCATTGAATGAATGGGGTTACGGAAGCATGGCCTGTGCACAGGCGGCACACGGATGACGGCCAGCAGATGACGGCCTATTGCTGCCAGATCTCCCTCTGGTCTTTACTTCCTGTAGTTGCTTGACACACAGGAAATGGAAATTACTGGCTAAGGCTGGATTTACATCTATGTTGGAGCCTCCATCCGGAGACTCCGTTGCAGTAATAGTCTAAAATCACAGGATGAAAAAGTCCTGCAAACTTGTTTAAAAAGTATACATTATAGTCAATGGGGTCCCTCAGGCTCCATTTATGTCCACTATTTTAGCAGTTCAATTGTCTGATCTTCCGTTCCAGAAGAAGGGACACCCGGCACTATTGAGAACATAGCATTAGGCAGGTAACTTACTGATCAGGCATGTCTAGGAATTTCCTGTGTGTAAGGGACTACAGGTACTGAAGGCCAGAGGGGGAGCATCGAAGGGCATCAGAACAGCTCTAAGTTATAGTTTAATGCCAGGACCTCTTTGAGGTATATTGTATTCTCTGTCTGAGCTTCTCTATAGAAAATTGTAATCCACTGGTTGGCCCTCTCTGTCTCCTAGCGCTCTGAGTGGCATATCTTCAGCCTGTATACAGGCTTTACTTAATAAAGTCCAATATCAAGGCTAAGGCTTATAGCAAAGGATGAGGAAGAAGGTGCTATTCTCTCCTGAACCGTCTTCACTTGCCTCTTTTGGCTGTGTCCTCAATGGTGGGCGAGCTATCTTCCTATGCCTCCGCCCTTGCTGAAAACTTGTTCTGGTGGGCATGGCTACTTCCTTCTAATCCTCCTCCCTACTACTGCCTGGGGCTCTTCTCGTGGGCATTACTTCTTTTTTACAGGTGGCCCCATGACTTAGACTTCTGGACTGTCCTTCCAGCTTCTTTGCTGCCACTGTTGCAGTCCCTATTATTGCTGCCGTCTCCGCTCTGTTTTTCTTTTGGACACCATGGCTGCTTCTGGCCACTGTCAGACTGCCTGGACCTGCTCCATACACTGGCTATTACACTTGGTGTGTAATGGTCACATATAAAAATGGTAGGCAAGTGCAAGGTCCATTATTAACAGGACAGCTTGCCAGCTGTTCAGCTTCTAATCTCATGGTACTGACTGGTCAAATGTGTCTGGCACTACCAGCCAGATACTATTGGAATGGCTTTTATAAAGCCCCATAAACAATACTGCAACCACAACAACATGTATGCATTTTAAAATGTCTTATATTGCTCTATTAAATTGAGGTAGCTGTATGACATATAAAGATCCCAGGTATACACTCACAGATAACACAACTCTGGAACGAAAGGGGTCAATATCGGTACAATAATCTTACGGTTACTTGCAAATTAAAAATCTGTCCCTGCTCACATACTGGACAGGCAAGCCTCCCGCAGGCTGATTTTCACTGGTTCAGATATTGTAGATTGAACTCCAGGGACCCACACAATCTACAGATGTTATTACAAAGGGAAGAGGGGTGACTGCAGCAATTTACAGAGGGATAACTATCAAAGGTGTAGAAGAGTCTGTGACATCTGCTGAGATTTCTAATAACAAGGTTTTTGTGCTTTCTCCTTCTTGTGATTCAATCAAAATTCTCCCTTAAAGAAACTGCTCTGTGCTCACTGCCATCCCTTTATGATTCCTCATCTTGTTTGTTACATTGCATTTTCACAGTTCAGTGTCTAATTTCTGTAAATTTTCCACCGGTTTTAAATAAAGACGCTGTAATATATCTCGTATCCACAGGATGGGGAATAAGTGTCTGATCGGGGGAGGTCCGAGCCGGGGGCTTACAAAGAAATCATGGGACCCAATAGCAAAAGTCAAAATTGCCCCCCCTTTCCAAAAGGAAAGAAGGATAATGGTTGTAGAAATAATGTATTTTCTTTTATTATCTTTAAAGAGGACCTTTCACCACTTCCACCAACTCCAGTTCTTAGAATCTGTTGATAAACACTACTTCACTGAATCCAGCACAGTTGGAATTTTCTCTCTAGCCCCCACCATTCCCGAGCAACAAGCACAGGTAGTTTGATGAGCTATTTTAGCTCTGTAATGTCAGAAGGGCAGTGTCAGGCAGGGGATGTGATTTAGAGCTCCAATCAGAGGCAGCCAGTGTCAGAGCTCAGAATCACACCCCTTGTCTGCTCCTGCCTGACATCGTCCTCCTGACAGTACAGAGACTAAATAGTATATCAGGCATCAAAACTAATAGCATTGATTGCTCAGGAATGGTGGGGGCTAGAGAAAAAAATCCAATTGTGCCAGAATCAGTAGAGCATCGACTATTATTGTAAAGAGCTGGACTTGTTGGAAGTGGTGAAAGGTCCTCTTTAAGCAAATGGGAGGTCTAGGCATCTTATGTCAAAGGCAAGAATCTCAACCTTTATATGACTCCAAGATGGCAGTTCGATGTGTATTATATCCACAGTTATCGCCAGTTATAGATACAGTCAGGATTGGGTGCAGCTGCATATAAATACACTAATCCTGACTCTGACTTGTGTTGCAGATTCAGCATAGCGGAGTTTATTACAGTACAATGCATGTGGTTGAGGTTTAGTAAATGCCACCTTCGTGCAATGGAAATTTTGCAACAAACATCCAGCAAACTTTCAGATTTGCAACCTGGTCATCTTAGCTACAGATTCCATCTATTCATGGAAAATCTGCAGCAAACACCACATATAACACATGCAGATCCTGCTGTGGATTTGCTGCAAATTTGTAGTTCGTTCTGCAGCAGAAAACTCTGCCCATTCAAACTCCATATTGCTGGTGCTGATGCAGCATCGTGGATATTTCCGACACATTTGCTTACTCAGAATCTGGCTACATGTTGGTTTTTGTGTGATATTTTGGATATTCCTGTGAGCCCTGACTTGTTAGCTCTTCTTGTTGGGATTCCTCATTGTCCCTGTACATAATACTGACTGATGGTTAATGCCACTTTCTTAAGGCTAAGGCACCACAAAAAGCTTCTTTTTTTGTTGCATTTTTTGCTGTGAATCAAAGCCAGGAGTGGACTGAGGAAAAAATAGAAGTATAAGAGCTTCCTTTATATTCCTCATTCCTTTTGTAGCCACGCCTGGGTTTGGCTCAAAAAATGCAGCAAAATCTGCAACAAAAAAAGTGTGTTTCCGCAAAGTGGGGACTTAGCCTAAGACACTGAAACCACAACAAAAGTAAAAATGTCACATTTCTTTTTTTCTGCAATGATTTTTTTTTTTTTCCACCCTTGGAACAACACCACAGTTTTCCATTGAAATCAATGAGGCTGTTAAAGTTTGTTCACACAGCGGAAAATGAAGATAAATTAATCTTCATTTTCAGCTGCCGTATTTGGCCATAGGATTGCCGCGACAGAATGCTGCAGAAACTATGGCAGATCCCTTCGTGTGAACTCATCATGGTACGATTACACGTAGTAATCTGCTGTGGATTTGGGGCGGATTCCGCCCCGAATATGTTTCCCTATTGTTTTCAATGGGAGGCAGAGTTCGCATCAGGACTCGGAAAAAAACGATCTTTCCATGGACTCCCTGCCCTGCATCAGCATTTCGTCATGACTAGACTGCAGCCGAATATGAAGGCGGAAATGAAGAGGAATTTCTCTTCATTTTCCGCCATTGACAGTGCCTTGCAAAAGTATTCATACCCCTTGAACTTTTTCACAAAGTAGCAGATAATTGTGAAGTTGAAGGAAAATGATACATGGTTTTCAAAATATTATAGTATTCAACCCCCCTATATCAATACTTTGTAGAGCCACCAGTCGCTGCAATTACAGTTGCAAGTCTTTTGGGGTAGAGACTGATATTTTTGCCCATTCTTCTTTGCAAAAAAGCTGAAGCTCGGCCAGATTGGATGAGAGCGTCTGTGAACTGCAATTTTCATGTCTTGCCACAGATGCTCAATGGGATTTAGGTCTGGACTTTGACTGGGCCATTCTAACACATGAGTATTCTTTGATCTAAACCATTCCACTGTAGCTCTGGCTGTATGTTTAGGGTCATTGTCTTGCTGGAAGGTAATGCAATGGTGGGACCAAATTCCAAGAGATGGAAGAATGGATCAGCGCTTACCAGGACAGATGTAAAAGAAGAATCCTTTATTGTTCAAACCAAAGCATGGCGCGCTTCAGAGTTCCCGAAACTCCTTTTTCAAGTGCAGAGTTGGTTACATAACATACTGTTCATGAAGCAGACATAAATAGTAAATGCTATTACAAGACAAACAGCCTAAAAGAGATGCAGGAAAAATGAAAATGCATTTCAATAAACATAGATAAAATATAAAGTACAGAAATAAACCCATCATATCTCATAATTGGCGTTTATAGATACAATTAAGGTACTTAGCTGGTGGTAGAGATGTAATGGTGTTCATAGGAATCTACTGCCCATGTGTGAACTTATATGGCACTGAATCATCGCAAACGTGATTCGCCAAAGCGAAACTCCAGTGCCTGCATCTGCGCAGGGAACGGAGTGATGCTGCTGTGATATGTGCATGCCATGGGCCATCAGTCCTCGTATGCGTGATGTATATATTAGCTGTTACAGGGGAGCAAGAGAGCGCCAGTGTGAGTAATCTGGCTCGCTCATGCGCTGTCAGTGTCTCAACAGAGATGCCGCTTGCAGTAAGTATAGCGAACTGCCGTTCCCCCATTCGTTGGATGAAAGTGAGGAGACTGAATGAAATAGGAGGCATATTGAAAACCATCTCTATTGATACAAATATTGTATTTGGTGTGGGGATAAATTGTATGTAACATAATATAGCATGACAAAATCATAATACAAGTAAAAAGTGATTGTGATTAATATGCATGATGCAATGATAAAATGTTATGAACAATTGGTATTCGGAGCACATAACTAGTCACTGGAAGAGAAATGTTACAATATTGAAATGTAGTTAAAAGGAATAAATAGAAAGGAAAGAATGTCATAAAGGGAAAAAGCCAAAGGTATTAAGAAAGTGGACACATTATTGTGTAATATATCTTCAAAAGCTTCATTCATACCAGCAGTATATATCCAGAAGATTTCCCTCTTTCTGAGGGCTTTGAAACGATTGGGTATACCTGGGTGTATAAATGATCAATGGGAGTGACCCAAAATCCTCTGAAATTGCTCTCATATGCTAATGCTGCGTGTCTAGACACGCTGTGTATCATGGATTCATTGTTGGTAATGGACCGATGTTTCTATATTCTTTCTCTTAGTGACATTGTGGTCGGACCAACATATTGTTGTCCGCAGGGCATTCAAGCATGTACATAATACAGCTAGAGGAACAGTCTAATCTTGCTTTAATCTGAAAGGTCTCGCCTGTTGACCTGCTCGTAATTGCGTGATATTCACAACATTTACATCTGTTTTGTCCATATCTATAACTGCCCTCTTTAGATAGTACTTATTGAAAGAAATGCTTTTTTTAGGTAATTTTAGTTTGCTGGGTGCTAAAATATTTTTAATCATTTTTGCACTCCTAAATGTAATTCCTGGTGTCTTGGGAAGGGAACTTTTCAGGTATTGATCGCGAAGGAGGATGGGCCAATGTTTTGAAAGTATTAACCTAATTGTGTGCTCCATTGTAGGTTGTTATAAAATTATTTTTATAAAGATTGTTCTCGTTTTTCGATTTTGGAACAAGGCAATCAGCTTGAGAAAGGAGACCTGCTTTTGCCCTAGCTGTCTCAATCAATTTTGTAGGATAGTTCTTTTCAATGAATCTCTTCTTTAATACATTACTCTGTTGTCTGTAATCAAAGTCTCGGGAACAATTTCTACGTATTTGTTTAAATTGATCGAAAGATATGTTTTGTTTCCACTTTCTGAGGTGTAGGTTGCAAAAATCCAACAGACTGTTACAATCGACTTCTTTGAAGTAGGTCTAAGTGTATATTTGTTTGTTATCACCTATTAGTTACCAGATCTAGATATCCAATTTGGTGCTTGTCAGTTTTTCCTGAGAATGAGATACACACTGAAGCAGAAATTTCTCTTTAGGGCTAACAGCTCTTGCCTACACTGATACATTGTAGCAAAGCCTCAGAGATGTGAGCAAGGCAAGTAGTTGGGTGGAGTTGAGAGATATGTATAATATGAGTGAGAGCCTCTAGCTCAGACTCCATGAGAGATATTTATTATTATTATTATTATTATTATTATTATTATTATTATTATTCTATGCTAGATTTCCCAAGGTTTGTCCATGCCAGTTTTCACCACCAAAAGGGGGCATGGTAAGGGCATGCTGGGTGCAAAGAAAACTGGTGTAGGGAACTGCCATTTCTACTAGTATATAATGTATCTGGCTTCTTTGCCCCTGCAGTTTGGCTTCAGAGACCCCAGGCATTTAGTGCAAGTTTTGTTTTGTAAATACAGTGAGTCAGACACATGTGAGGCAGAGCTGCTGGGGGGAGAGATGTGAGCAGAGCTGCTGAGCCAGACATGTTATGTCTGGGGGAGTCTAAGAGCCACTTGTTCCTCTTTACTTCACAGTATATAGTTAGGTATGTGTTACCCCCTATATACTCACAGGACCTAGCTAGTAACCGTAGTTAGGGATCCATATATATATATATATAGTTCAGGGCAGTGATAGGTTAGGCTTCCGAAGGCCAACTAGCTAGTTAGAGGCCCGGTGGCACTAGTAGTTTAGCTGGCAGGTTAAGGACTCAGTGTTAGGGTAGTCAGGCCTGCATCTACTGCCGTCACCGTCGCCCTGTTTGCTGCCTGTGAAGAATCTCACCATCATCATCATCATCTCCTGATCGGCTGTCTGTCATCTCCTGGAAGAATCCGAGGATCCACAGTCATCCACAGGGGCCCCTGCATCTCTTCTGTTGCCTGGAGGTATTGTGCACTGGACTCTTGCTATATATCTATATATATACCCGGGTATATAACCTAAGACGGTTGAGGACTTGCTGGTTGTTGTAGTACTGCTGTGTTCTGAGTATATTGTATGTATGTATTATTACCCTGTTGATTCTTATAAAGCTACTGTTATAACCTTATGTGGTATCTGTATGTATTCTTCAGACTGTGAGATTAGTACAGTGATCCTTGTTAAGGCTACTAACTGTATTTCATGGGTAAGTCCCAGGAAGAGATCCTCCCTGTAATACAGAGGCTCTATCCTGGGTGGAGGCACTGATATATTTCATATATGTTCCCAATCTTCCCTTCAGCGAAGGCTTCAGGTCCCATTATACACACAGGTCAGCGCCAGAGTCTGTTGCGGGAGGGATAATACTCATACCCCCCCCAAATAGGGCTACATTTGGAGGCACTGCTGAGATTTAGAAGTGGGAATAGTCATTGATATGGAGAAGCGATATAGCTCAGAGGGGAACCTCCCACTAGCTACTACATGGGATTACCGACCTCCTGTTCCTCCCCTGGTTCAGGTAAAGGAAGAACCCCGCTCAGCCAGTTACCCCCCCAGTATGGCCGTCGCTAGCAGTTCCTCTAGTGACAGTGCTATTAGCACTTTAGCCAGGCTGACTGAAATGTTAGCTCAGGGCCTGCAGGCCACTCACTACAAGAAACTAAAAGTATTCTCTGGTAATGTCCCAGTACCACAAGGGGAGGAAAACTTTGAGATATGGAAAGAACATACTCTCCAATGCCTGAAGGAATGGTCTTGCTCTGAAGAAGGCAAGCGGCAGCGTATCAGTGAAAGTTTGCGGTCTCCTGCTGCAGAATTGATCCGCTTGTACAGAGACTCTCATGAAGGAGTGAGTGCATTGGACTATATACAAGTACTGTCTGATCACTTTGAGCCATACTATGACCTTGCCCAGATGGTTGCTGATTACCGAATGGTTCGTCAAAAAGAAGGGGAAAATGTCTCTACTTTTATTAACCGTTTACAGCTACTTCTTTCACGTCTGGTGTACCACGCAGCTATATCTACTTCAGAGGTAGACGCTCTGAGAACCAGCCAGTTGGTGAGAGGGTTACAACCTCATCATCCTCTTGCTCAAGTACTCAAGGTCTTACTATCTGATAGAGTCCTTCCATTTCCTGACTTAATGAAGTTAGTGAAGAAACAAGAAGCTGACATTAGTTTTAGTACCCCTAAGAAAGCGAAAAGCATCTCTAAAGAAGATGTTGTTCCTAATTCAAACAAGGACAAACCAGCGGAGCGGTCAGAACTTAGACAGTCCGCCACTCCACCCACTGCCACTCAATGGAGGAAGGATGCTAGAACCTGTTATAAATGTGGTCAGACGGGCCATACTGCCAGACAGTGTACGGAGGACAGTGAGGGATTGGGACACAGTGCTGTCTTCTCTATTCAGAATCAAAGACACCAAAGGAAGGCGGGCCGAGTAAATACCAGAGGCGCTATCGCGGGCTCCAGGTCCGTTGTCAAAGTCACTGTCAATGGTCATGCCGCTCCTGCCCTGTTTGATACAGGATCTCAAGAGACCCTGATTTATCGCTCGTTCTACCAAAAGTATCTGAGGGATATACCTCTTCAGTCTACAGGACAAATGAAATTGTGGGGGCTTAATTCAGGATCATATCCTGTAGATGGCAGCCTACAAGTAGTTATAGCTGTCCCTGAATTAGAAGATCAGAGTGTCGCTCCCATGAAGATTACGGCTCTTGTCTGTCCTGATACAGGGGATTCTTGTGCAGCTCCTGTGATACTTGGCACTAATTGTCCCGCAGTGCATTATGCTTTTCAGAAGTTTCTTGGAAGAGATTGGAACCCTGCAGCTCAGCCGGTGAATATATCTTCTGATCTTAGAGAACTCTGTGATGCCCTGTCTACTGGCTATCGACATGGAATGGTATATCATATCGGTGAGAGAACCGTGGAAGTTCCTGCCGGCGGGGAGAGAGTTCTGAGAGTAGCCTCCAGCATTGCTCCCGATTTGCTTGAAGGGGGGAGTTATGTCCTTATGGAAACCCCTGAAGAAATGATTAACCAGAATGGCTGGATGGTGATCCCAGAGAGAAAGGACTGGAGAAATAAAGTGGAGTTATCTACCTGTGTGACAGTGAGGAACTGTTCACCGCATCCGATTGTAATTGGACCATACCAGAATGTGGCCCACTGCTACCCTGTGCTTGGAGTAAATCCATACGCTGAAGTGTGCAGGATTCAAATCCGAGATGCAATCCCTAATCTCAATCTTGACTTGAGTGATCCACATTTACCAGAGGCCTGGAATCAGCGACTGACACAGAAGTTGTCTGAAATATCGGAAGTGTTCTCCATGGATGATATGGATGTAGGTTGTGCTAAAAGTGCTCAACACACTTTCCGATTGACCGATTCTACTCCCTTCCGGGAGCGACCACGGAGAGTTGCTCCAAAGGATGTTGATGAGTTAAGACAGACTCTACAGCAAATGAAAGGTCAGGGGATCATTGTGGACAGTAAGAGCCCCTATGCCTCACCTATTGTGGTGGTAAGAAAAAAATCTGGAGCAATTCGCCTATGTGTGGATTACAGAACTCTGAACCGGAGAACCTTACCTGATCAGTATACACTGCCAAGAATTGAAGAAGCTCTGGAAGCTCTGAATGGAAACTGTTGGTTCACAGTGCTGGACCTAAGATCGGGATACTATCAAGTCCCAATGGCACCTGAGGATCAGGAAAAGACAGCCTTCATATGCCCCTTGGGTTTCTTTCAGTTCACTCGTATGCCGCAAGGTACAAAAGGTGCGCCAGCAACGTTCCAAAGGTTGATGGAAAGAGTGTTAGGTGATTTAGTGCCCCGGGAATGCCTTGTATATCTTGACGACATTATTGTGTTTGGAAAGACGCTGGAAGAACATGAAGAACGACTCATGAGAGTACTCCAACGCTTAAAAGAAGAGGGGCTGAAGTTGTCGGCTGACAAATGCAAATTTTGTAGATCTTCGGTCACTTATGTAGGTCATATTGTTTCTGCTGAAGGAGTTGCTACCGATCCTGGTAAGATTGAAGCTGTGGTGAATTGGCCCCGACCGCAAAATATTACGGAGTTGCAATCTTTCTTGGGGTTTTGTGGATTCTATCGACGATTTGTGGAAGGATATTCAAAAATTGCTCGAGCCCTCCTCGACCTGTTGAAGAGTGATGCAGGAGATCCGGGAAAGAAGAAAGGGTCTTCCAAAAGCCTTTTTGGCGATAGGTGGACTGCGGATTGTGAAGAAGCATTTAAGTTGTTGAAGAAGAAATTGACAGAAGCTCCCGTTCTGGCTTATGCTGATGCACAGAAGCCATATGTGCTACATGTAGATGCCAGCTTTGAAGGATTAGGTGGCGTGCTGCACCAAGAATACCCGGCCGGGTTACGGCCCATAGCTTTCATAAGTCGAAGTCTTTCTCCCAGCGAGAAAAATTATCCAGTACATAAATTGGAGTTTTTGGCGCTCAAGTGGGCCATTGTTGATAAATTACATGACTATTTATACGGAGCCACGTTTGAAGTAAGAACAGACAACAATCCACTGACATACGTTTTGTCAACCGCTAAGCTCGATGCTACAGGACATCGCTGGTTGGCAGCTTTATCCAACTACCAATTCACACTCAAGTATAAATCGGGGCCTAAGAACATTGGGGCAGATGCTCTATCAAGACGGCCTGGATTACCTAGTCCGGAAGTAGTGGATGAATGGGAAGAAGTGCCAAGTCCTGGAGTAGGAGCTTTGTGTGCCATGGCTGCTGTAGTTGAAGACCGAGTAGCCTTTTCTGAAACTCGGCTTATTGACTCTATTGGGGGAGGTCCCGAAGCTGTACCAGACATGTTTGCCTACCCTGCCGCTTTAGGATCCTTTGAGAGTTGTTCTATATCTTCAAAGCGAATGATCTGGAGTCAAAAGACTGATCCTTTAATTGGACCTCTTTATCAAGCAGTGAGTTCTCAAGACAGAGAAATGTTAAAGACATCCCTACCCTCTGAATGCAGTCAACTTCTACGAGATTGGGAGAAGTTTGAAATAGACAATGGCCTACTTTATCGTGTGGTGCTGTATCATGATCACCCTGGAAGGCGCCAACTAGTTATTCCAAGCTGCTTTCAGAAGATGATTTTCCGAAGTCTGCATGATTATCATGGTCATTTGGGACCTGAGAAGACTTATGGCCTAATACAAGACCGATTCTACTGGCCCAAAATGAGAGATACCATGACTCGTCTGTGTAGGTGCTGTCGCAGATGTTTGCAGAGGAAGACTGTCCCGGTTCGAGCGGCCTTCATGGGACACTTGAAGAGTTCAGGCCCCATGGATCTTGTCTGCATAGACTTCCTTTGTATTGACAACGACTCCAGAGGATTTGGAAATGTATTGGTGGTGACTGATCACTTCACACGATATGCTCAAGCCTTTCCGACTAAGGATCAAAAAGCAGTCACTGTTGCAAGAGTGCTTTGGGAAAAGTATTTTATCCATTATGGCTTACCACACCGGTTGCATTCTGATCAAGGCCGGGATTTTGAGAGTAACCTGATCAAAGAGTTACTTCAGTTGTTGAACATCCGCAAAAGTCGGACGACGCCTTACCATCCAGAGGGAGATGCCCTTCCTGAAAGATTTAACAGGACTTTACTTGATATGCTTGGTACCTTACGAATTGAGGATAAGCGATCCTGGAGTCGAAAAGTGGAGGCTATGGTGCATGCCTATAATAGTACAAGGCACGAGAGCACAGGATATTCACCATACTTTCTGATGTTTGGAAGAGAGCCTAGGCTACCTATTGACATCTTGTTGGGAGTCTCTACCGATGGTATCAGTCATCGAGATCATTACCGATACGTGGCACGTTTGAAAGAAACGCTTAAGAGTGCTTATCAGCTGGCTGAGGAAAATGCGGCCAAAGTGAATGAAGGAAATAAAAGGAGATTTGATCTTCGAGTAAGATACCGAGAATTGAACCCTGGGGACCATGTTCTGCTACGGAATTTGGGAGCATCTGCAAAACATAAGCTGGCTGATCGATGGCGGAGTGAACTCTTTACAGTGGTAGATCGGTTGCCTGGAATACCAGTCTACAAGATAAAAGGACGGGACGGGAGGATCAGGACTTGGCATAGAAATCATTTGTTGCCTCTACCTCAGATTGATGGTATGGATATCTCCAATGATGGCTCGGCCTGCGATTCTCCACAGTCCTTAGCCGATATTCCACCTGACCTTCCTGAAACTCCTGAGAGTGATTGGGCTGTGGCTCCTGAAGTTCCTAGATCACCAGTATCTTCTCCTTCAGGGAGACCTATGAACCCTCAAACTCCAGAATTCGTACCTAGATCTGTGTCTACAGATGAGCAGGGATCTAGCTCTCCTACGCCACCAGCACCATCCCCTCCCATGGCAGACAACCCTAGTTTAGGGCCTGGACATGCTAGTTTACCTCAGAGAGAGGTACGGAGAGGAGAGAGAATTAGACACCCTCCACCTATGCTGACATATGATAGTTTGGGGGACCCCAGATTTACTACTCAGCCTCATTTATACCATGCTTGGGTGGGTGCAGTGTCCACTTTGGTCAATATGTTACCAATTTTCGCTCCTGCTGGCATGTATACCTATTAACCTGTTGTGACTCTGTAAATGCAAAAGCAACCATATTGATATTGTCATTGGTAATGTTGACTGTATACTATGACTTTGTATGTCTTTGACGTGACGTAAAGATTTCACCAGAGGGAGAGTGTAGGGAACTGCCATTTCTACTAGTATATAATGTATCTGGCTTCTTTGCCCCTGCAGTTTGGCTTCAGAGACCCCAGGCATTTAGTGCAAGTTTTGTTTTGTAAATACAGTGAGTCAGACACATGTGAGGCAGAGCTGCTGGGGGGAGAGATGTGAGCAGAGCTGCTGAGCCAGACATGTTATGTCTGGGGGAGTCTAAGAGCCACTTGTTCCTCTTTACTTCACAGTATATAGTTAGGTATGTGTTACCCCCTATATACTCACAGGACCTAGCTAGTAACCGTAGTTAGGGATCCATATATATATATATATAGTTCAGGGCAGTGATAGGTTAGGCTTCCGAAGGCCAACTAGCTAGTTAGAGGCCCGGTGGCACTAGTAGTTTAGCTGGCAGGTTAAGGACTCAGTGTTAGGGTAGTCAGGCCTGCATCTACTGCCGTCACCGTCGCCCTGTTTGCTGCCTGTGAAGAATCTCACCATCATCATCATCATCTCCTGATCGGCTGTCTGTCATCTCCTGGAAGAATCCGAGGATCCACAGTCATCCACAGGGGCCCCTGCATCTCTTCTGTTGCCTGGAGGTATTGTGCACTGGACTCTTGCTATATATCTATATATATACCCGGGTATATAACCTAAGACGGTTGAGGACTTGCTGGTTGTTGTAGTACTGCTGTGTTCTGAGTATATTGTATGTATGTATTATTACCCTGTTGATTCTTATAAAGCTACTGTTATAACCTTATGTGGTATCTGTATGTATTCTTCAGACTGTGAGATTAGTACAGTGATCCTTGTTAAGGCTACTAACTGTATTTCATGGGTAAGTCCCAGGAAGAGATCCTCCCTGTAATACAGAGGCTCTATCCTGGGTGGAGGCACTGATATATTTCATATATGTTCCCAATCTTCCCTTCAGCGAAGGCTTCAGGTCCCATTATACACACAGGTCAGCGCCAGAGTCTGTTGCGGGAGGGATAATACTCATACCCCCCCCAAATAGGGCTACACTGGCATAAAATGTTGCTGGAAACCTACACCAGAAAACCGGAATCAGCTATGAGCTGGTGTAGATTTCGCTGCAGGTGAAGGGTGATGCAGCTGTAGGACATCCTGTCTATAAAGACAAACTGCTTAAGCCCTAGAAGTAAGTCATCGAAATAGAAAGTATATTAGATGTCTAACCACAGGACCTGTCATCCACAGCATACAGTCAGCATTACATTATCAACTACCAGTACCCCCAAATGAATTCCCCTGATCACATGCACGGTGCTGTACTGTCCAGAGCAGTGCCATGCTGCAACTGTGCTGTCTTGATGGAGACTACAGCGATATGGGCCCCTACAAGTATGGACTGCAAAAAAAATAAATAAATAAACACCTGTGTAACACCTTTATACTGTGCTTTATGTGCTGTTACCAGTCAAACTTTTATGGGAGAACTCAGTATGTAGCTGAATAAAAATCAGCAAGACCCTAGACCCCTAGGCTCTGCAGTTATCAGGGCATGCTGACTGATATAGGAGTATATGATGCTTCCATCTTCCCAGTACTGTTGATGCAGGGTGTGTATAGAGGAGTCTCCTACACATGAGACAATTCTCACATGCTTTATACATTGACTCTTCTAATTTCCATGAATCTGTTCCTGCACCTTGCCATTAAAGGGGTTTCCTGGGACTTATATATTGATGGCCTATCTTTGTGAATTGGATTGAGCTTCAACACCCCAACAATATGTACAGCACTGTGCTTGGTATTCAGTGAAGAGTCTTCTGCACTCACCCAAATGCTACGGCCTCTTCAACCAGCTTACCTGTGGAGGCCCCTGGTGACAACCCCAGTGATCATATTACATACAGGTGTATATATACTATATATACTAAATATTTTATATATTTTATTTTATGTATATATTACAGTTTTATTATATATATATATATATATATATATATATATATATATGATTACAGTTGTTTCTACATTAGTAAAAGATGTGCATTACTTTCTAATAGAAGAATATAGCAGATAAGTTCCTTTTTTGTTGATAATTACCTATGTGTATGACCAGAGCAATAGACTGAAGTAGCAGACTTTGGATAAACAGAAGAGGCCAGCTTTTGGTTTTGGCAGCAGTTGCAAATATATGTTTGCCAAGAGCTTTTAATTTCCCTGGGTATTCACAGGGCTTAAACACTGACCTGGAAATGTCTCTCCTTGGAAATTATATGACATTAAGTAAATCAGTATTGTCAAGTATCCAAAGTGTATTCATCTGAACATACAGATGTGTCTTCCCTTAACTTAGCTTGAATTTGGTTAAGGACTCCAGTTCAATATAATGGGACCGATTTATGAAGACCGGCGTTATTAATGCCAGAGTTCCTAACCTGCACGCCACCTCATAAATGAGGTTCACCCTCTGCTGGGCCGTGTGCCGAGAGGGAAATGTATGCCAGTACATTGCTGATGTGCATTTCCTGCATAATTTACACCAGATTTTCTTACTTCAACTGCAGCCCTGCTCTTGCTATTCAGGTAGGATGGGTGATGTCATAGCAGTGGGAGGATCAACTCTCAGTGCACAGGGTGGTGCAGGTAAGAGATGGTAGGGGTCTGAGTGGCAAAAGCAGTGTTCCAGGGAGCTGAAGACCCACCCCACTGCCTCATTTGCATAAGACTTCAAAGTTGTTTTTTTTCCAAATCTACAAAGTGACATACATAAAAGAGGTATGTTGTATATCATTGTAATGTGCTCTGTGGTTACCATTGAATATGCTTAGGGGAGGTGGTAGACTCCCTTTAAGAGGAGAATGCTTGAATGTGACATAAAACAGTTCCAACACAATTTGGCATAGTTGACAATAAAACACTTAATATATATACTCAAGCAATTGTAAAATATTAAATAATGTTAGGGTGGGATAGTGTAAGAATTCCTGCCATTTCCTCTGGCCAAAAAGGAAGCAACTCGGAGTTACATTACTAAGCGCACCTGTAAGGGAATCACTAGAGGAGCGATTCCCCAGTAACTGCTGGAGAACTTAGGGGGGGAGGTGCACAACAAGACAGTGGACCCTAAGCTGAATCCCCCCACTGTCCCTGGCTAACTTGCCCAATCTGTCCTAGGTGACAGCCAGCAACCAGTCGACAGTCCCTCCTTATAATAAGTGATAACACAGAACGCAGACAAGACGCACAACAACAAAGGGAGGTCAGCTAGCCAAGGGGTCAGTAACAAACGAGCAAAGCAGAACAAAGTCAAAATCCAAGAGAATAGTCAAAGGTAAGCCAGTGGTCAGAAAATCAGAAGAGCAGGTAACAAGGAGCAAGGAGTATTGCCAGTAAGCGAAATGCAATAGCAGGCGCCAATGGGAAAGTGAGCAAACAATAAATAGGGAGAAAGAACCCGCCCCAGACTTGATAGGAGGACAGGCTGTCAATCACAAAGGCAGGACTAAAGTTAACTCTTAGTGGAGCAGGAGGAAAGCAAGGTGAAGGAGAAGGGCGTGGTGGAAAATCAATTAAGGAGGTGAGGGAATAGGACAGTGTTCAGACAATACAAGAAAAACCCAAAGGAAAGAATCACAACCGGGCACGCCTCCTGCGCTGCAGCGTGCGCCCGGAGGACGGCGCCAAAGCCCGGACAGGCAAGGTCGTTACAGCACCTCTTCATCTCCTATACAACTTCCACCACTTAGAATCCATTGCAATCTAAACTTTTATCAAATATTCTGTTATGCCTAAAATGATCTCCGCTAATGTATAGTATTAGTCACATACTTCTTTATTTCCTTGCAGTAACATCTAGTTTTCTCCATTCGCCCGTAGTCTTGGCAGGTGAGTGAGTTACAAACCTTTATGTCACATATACTTCTTGCCTTAAATTCTTCAGAAATTGAAGTCCTGATGCGACCAGCGGGAGGCAGCGAACTATCGGAGGACTTTCTAACATTTCAAACTATTTAATTTGTGGAGTTGAAAGGTGTGATTGTCATGGAGGCTCAGAGATTATATGCTGTCTGAGGTTAGAACACTATACAAGTGTGTACGTAGCGCTGCATGCTGGGTGTTGTACGGAAACAGCTTGTTATGTATTAATAGTACTGCTGTTTTGATAAAAAAAAGGACTTATAGAACTAAAATATATGCACCAGTCTAAAGATATAAAAATTGTCTTAGTGGATGTGTATAGAACTGTCCCCAAACAGAAGATGTCTGCAAGGAAGATGTCTCAGCATCTTCATTCCTTTTATTCTCCTAGAGCTACCCATTAAATAAACATGAAAAAGCATTACATATCTCATACTTATCCTAAAACTGGACATATATTAGCCAACTGTATTGGGACCTCCTAACTCTATCCAAATGGTAGATGTTGGGAAACAAAAGGATTTGTTGGGAAAAAATGGGTACATATTTGTTCTCTTCCTAATAAGGAAACTTGTACCCTCAGTCAAGCAGAACATGCATGTGTTTGGAGAGGCTGAGAAAGATATCTGCCAGAGACATGAGCATTCATCCAACAGCTATCTGTTGTGTATGGCCAGCATAAATAAGATATAATATGTATCAAGAGGTATATTCACAGTTCTGGAGACTCTCTCAGTGTAAGTGTCCTACAGTATTATAATAATAATAATAATAATAATAATAATAATTTTTATTTATACAGCAACAACATATTCCGCAGCACTGTACAATTTGTAGGGTTCAAGTACTGACAAAAAAAATACATTACACAGTATAGAATAATTCTATATAGATGGGTCCACCCTTATCTCAGCTTTACTTTGGTTAAGGACTCCAATTTTTCATGAAACCAACTCAATACAATATTGACCTGACATGCTGGTAAAATTCTTGAAAGACCACAATACACAACATAACCACTGGGTGGCCACACACACACACACACACACACACACACACACACATTTCACAATATTTTCTTTAATAGTTAATTATCTCATAACACCCATATATGGACACATCCAAGTAAGGAGACATTTGGATGTGAACCATAAAAATGGTTGTCCCTCACACTGTAGTGTCAAATGCATGGGTAGGTACTGGAGAATGATATAACGGGGCTTTTCCCGCAGGTTCCATAGAGTTTCTTGTACCACTTTTAGACTAAGACTTTTCACTGTGTTCCAAAAAGGGAATGGAATATGCAATGAAAAAGGAAAACTTGATCTAACATCACCTTTTAGGAGAAAGCTCCCTATAGATCCTTGGTTTTCTAAGAAACCTAGAGAAATTCAGGCAGATTATTATTATCTATGCCAGTTTTCTGGGTTTGCAACTTCTAATATGCCCCTTGCAATGTTAGTTGTTGCAACTGCTATTATTGCACTGCCCACGCCAGTTTCCTATAACGGGGGCATAATGGGAATGGGGCCACCAACCTCAACAGATTCATTTATTTTTATTTATTTATTAATTATTAATAACAGAAAACTGGCGCAGATGATGCTGGATGATTTCAATCCAGGCAATCCTGCAAAGGGTGCACCTTGTCATAAATAAGTCACAACCTCTGCCAGCCGAGGGTATTTGAAGACTGACTTTGATAATGCCAGTCTTCATAAATCTCCTTCATTGTCTGGGATTAAAGCCAAACCAGAAAATCTTCTCCAAAAGCAAGAGAGATCCCTTCTGTCCCATATCTATGACCGTGCAAACACTGTTTCGCAATGATGAAGAGCAATAACCTAGAAACAACTGTCTGCAGACGGATCTGTCTTCCTTTTAAAGATGTTCTAGTTTGACTTTAATCCCAGACAATATCTTAGGTTTCTTACAAAACTAAGCATTAATCTATAGGGAGCTATCTTCCAAAAGGTGGTGCTAGAGTTTTCATTTTCTATCAAGGAGAACATATTTACATGTTCCTTTCCCAGAATTCCTAATAGAGTGTGTATGGTCTGTAAGATTGTACACACCACAAGATGGTCTGATAAAGGCAATGTCTCCCTAAGGAGACATAGCATCCATTCTGACTCAAAAAGGGAAGTGGCAGTATGAAGTTAGAAGGAAATACATGGCTACATGACTTCTTATCTTCATAGCTTATCGGAAAAGAAATGTAAGAGCTGTTTATAGTTTCCTTACGGTTTATAAAATGTCACTATGCGACTGCAGGGTCACTTGAAGCTCCAAGGAGTTTTACATAGATATTTGCCAACAATTTTATCTTAAAAAAAAAAAAAAATAACGGGATGAACTTTTCATGATTGACTAGAAAAATGCTTTTGTAATGGCAGGTGAAGTAGCAGATATCTCCGCAGTGTCCATGTATTTTCCAATTCACTAGTAAATTGACAATAGGATGTCTTTCCCCCTGCAGTTCTGTGAGAACAATAGCTAGCACAGAGGTCAAGTAGTAGAAGATATTCAGTTCTCAGCAGATAATTACTGTAACAGCGGAACAACTCGCTCATCTCCACCTGTAATGTACAAAATGTAGATATAGTTGCTATTCTCTATCTATAACTACAGATGATATGCCTAATGCTCAGGGATGATAGGCTGTTAGAGGACTGTATAGACTAATGCATATACACAAGGAAACACAACGGACTCTACATACTAGCTGAATAAAACCTTTTAGGCTCTGTTTACATCTTCACTAGTTATTTCCATTGTTCTCTTGCATGATAAGGGCAGACCAATGAAAATGATTGAAATGCCGGATTTGGCACATCATGTACTGAACCATGTACAGTATTGGGTTTCTATCATACAGTCTGGCATTTTAACATACTACACTGTTTTGCCATTGTTAACAGAATCTGCAATAGATAATCTTAATGGAGCCTCCAGCACATATGTGAACAGAGCCCTAGAGACAGTTTATTTACAATAATTTCTTTACAAGGTTCTTGCAAGCCTTTAATTCTCTCCTATCTGAGGATAGCTTCATATAGAGGAGATACTAAGTTTGAAGGCCTACCATTTTGTAATATTAGATTTAGATGTAATATTAGATGTAATATTAGATATTAGATGTAATATTTCTTCATATAAAAAGCAGGTAGAGAAAGACAATGAGTCCTGCTTCTCCCATCCATATACACTGGTTGACAGTTCTCTCTGTATACATAAACATATGGGAAACACTGTCTATTATCCTGTGTGGATGGCAGAAGCAGGACTCATGGACTCTCTCTGTGGTCATAGCAGCATTTACATAGCAATACCAAATAAAGTCATAGAAGCACCTAATCCCCCTAATCTAATGTAGACCTTAGGTAGGTGGTGTAAAAGAAGAAGAGACATGACAGTTCCCTTACAAAAAAAAATTTGTTCTATAAAAAAAAAAAAATCGCATGTCTTTGTGTTTTTATTTCCTCTCTCTGTGGTTGCCTACCCCTTCTATGCAAATGAATGGAAAACCTGAAAAAAGTTGGCATTCCTAGGTACAGAGGTAAAAAGGGCATGGCTATGAAACTAACACACTGGAGGGAATATATTAAGACTGTTGATCCTTACATGGGCATGACGTGCCAGAATTACTGAGAGGGTTTGATTTTTTCTTATTATTGGGCATGGAGGTGCAAGTGAACTCAGATCTACACCGGTCAGGAACTGGAGTAGGTTGGTGGTATAATTCATGCTAGTTTTCTGTGCGAGTTATAGTAAATCTCAGGGATCAGGGTGTCCCCACTCTGTTCTAGATTCTAGACCCACTTCACCCACTATCTAAAAAAGTAGCAGGAGATGCGCCATCATGTGCCACAAATGGGCCAATTTAAGGTGCATTTTTGGCCACTTTCTAGGCACATATAAGATCTGGATCAGTATATGCAGAACTGATAGACCTGGAGGGATGAAAGAGAGGAGATGGAAGGATAGGGAAGAAAAGAATCTGTGACTATTATCGTGTGTGACCAATTTGTGCTGCAGAAATGGCTATCCAGGGTTTCTGGCCATCAACAACTTCCTGTGAAATAATGTACAGACTACTGTAAGTATAGGAACATTTATTAACTAGTTATATTGTATAGAACAGGGGTAGGCAACCTTTTTTGTTTGGTGTGCCGATTTCGATTAAAAAATCAAAGTTGAGGTACTCGGAGTACCGGTCTATAATTGTAAGTCTGATGGCCCCTACACATGGTATTATGTCCCATAGCGGCCCCTGTACACGGTATTATGTCCCATAGCGGTCCCTGCACACGGTATATGTCCCATAATGGCCCATGTACACTGTATTATGTCCTATAGTTGCCCCTGTACACGGTATTATGTCCCATATTTGCCCCTGTACACGGTATTATGTCCCATAATGGCCCCTGTACACGGTATTATGTCCCATAGCAGCCCCTGCACACGGTATAATATTCTAACTTTTATAATATTCCAATTGTCGTTACTCACATACTGTAATTATACTGTGGGGTCATTTCAGACCCCAGAGTATAATAAGCAGAGGGCCAAGAGAGATGACAAACATAAAAAACAATGTTAGCTCACCTTTTCCTGCTCTCCGCAGTGGCTCTGTTCTCTTCGGGCACTTCTGCCTGTAGTCAGCGACCGCTAATTGAGTCTCAGGGGTCACGTCGCGTCATTATGCATAATGACGTCGGACGTGACCCCTGAGGCCCTGTCAGCTGTCTCTTACGTCAGGCAGAAGCGCCCGAAGAGCACAGAGCGGCTGCAGAGCGCAGGTAAAGGTGAGTTAGCATTGTTTTTTTATGTTTGTCATCTCTCTTGGCCCTCCGCTTATTAGTATAATATCAGTTTCGTTTTGGCCATGTTTGGTCTGATCGAAACTGCTGGTTGAGTACTCCGCTGCTGTGCCAGGTAAATAAACCTCACGTGCCACTCTTGGCACGTGTTCCGGGGGTTGCCTTCCCCTGGAATAAAATTTCTGAATTACTCAGAATAGATGGGCCCTAAAAACTGTCTCTATTAAGGATCAGATTGTATGTACTGTATGTTCATATAATGAATCTGTGTAGGATTGACATAAATGTATTACTTAGCAAATACACCCCAGCTGTTAAAACATACATAATAACCCTTCATAGAAAATGGAGAGACTAGTAGGAGAATAATCAAAGTAAAACATACAAAATAACATACATTCTGTAAGTTCACTGGTGGTTCTTAAAGTTTCCTCTGTTTCATTAAGACTCCCGGATTCAATGTGGCAGTGCAAACCACATAATTATCATGTAAGTAACACTGAAATATCCAAATTACCAAGAATAAGCTAAATAATGACACAATTATACACAAGAACGCAGCCGGTACTTACAATATAACATATTCGGTTGCAGCCATCTCAAGTATTTAACTAAATATCTTTCATTTTATTTAATTATATAATTTTGTTTTCAATTGCCTAAGATTTTTTTTTTAAACCCAACAATTTTATTTTATTTTCCTAAAAAGTCTTGAAAGGAATTTAACACCATTGTTTAAATGTATTTATTAAAAGCAGATAATAATATAATAAAATAATATTCTATTTTCTAGATATGATCATTGGGGCTGCCATGTTCCCTATACTTCTCCATTTAGTGATATGCTTTACAGTATAGTTATGGCCATAGACAGCAATAGCCTGGAAACATCTTATTGAGGTCTATGACATGCTCTGAGCAGAGAGGGGAGTAGATAAGTTGTGTCATCATCTATTGTGACATCATCATCATGTCTGTCTTGTTTGTGACGTAAATGAGGTTACTGCTGCAATATAAAAAAAAATGTAGATTTTTGTGTAGTAAATTCACATGCCAGTAATGTCCAGTAATGGCCAAATATGTGGATTGCAATTCCAAATGTTACTATTTATTACAGTTCTACCTTATTCATCCTTACAAAAAGTGTTTCATTCTGGTATTTTAAATGGATGATTCATAACATACTTATTAGAACCATGCCTAAAAGTGAGAAAATTAACACGAGACCACCTCCCGATGGACAGAAGCTTTTTTGATATTCTTTTCTTATGTTATGTATGAACAGAAGTAAGACACTTAGGCAGGGTTCACACTACTGTTGGATTCCGTTATAAAGGTGTCCATTAAAAAAAAAAAAAACGGACACCTATCATAAAAGACATTAACGGACACATTAGCATCAGTTAGTGTCTGTTTTTTAACACTGTCCATTTTTTTTTTGTTTGTTTCTGCTTTCTGAACATGCACAGAAAAAAACGTACATAAAATAACAGACAGTAACTGATGGCTATCAGTTACTGTCCGTTATAAGTCCGTTACCCATAGACTTCAATGTTAAAAAAATAACGGACACTTGCTGTCCGTCAAGAATCTGTTTTTCCAAACGGACAAAAAAGTCCTGCATGTAGGATTTTTTGTCCGCGGAAAAAAAACGGACTTCTGACGTATTGGGTGTAAACGGACACAAACGGACACTAATGGACACAATATAAAAACCCATTGAAATGAATGGAAATTTTAACGGATTTCTGACGGTTCAGCTAGTGTCCGATGCTAAAATCTTGTAACGGAC
This sequence comes from Leptodactylus fallax, assembly GCA_947044405.1. Lineage (NCBI taxonomy): Eukaryota > Metazoa > Chordata > Amphibia > Anura > Leptodactylidae > Leptodactylus > Leptodactylus fallax. The sequence continues at coordinate 87,275 of CAMRHE010000744.1, read as the reverse complement.
AATAGCAACGGACACTACTGACGGTCACCAACGGTAGTGTGAACACCCCCTAAGAGTACTTCCTATAGCACTTCTTTTTGAGTTTTCTTTTCTTAATTCCAATAGCAGGTTGAGTGCCCAAAATATTTAATTAAAACATACCTCCAATTAGTTTGTATAGTACATGTGAATATAAGAAACTTGGCGCAATGTCTTATTACAGAAAAATGCTATTTTCTCCATTATCAGGTTGCCTTCCATCCTCTCCTTTCAGTCTGTTAACTGTAATAGAATCCATATCCATAAAATAGATATGGACTGCCAATCCTCATACACAGGTTGAGTTACTTTTAAACACAGAAATCTATGGAGAGGGGAGGGGAAGCCTGATAAATGGAGAAAGATGTATTTTTCTGTTTTAATATATAATACAGAGATTCTTATATTCACATGTACAGTGTTTTATTTAGAAGACTTGTTCCAGTGTATCAGAACCTGCTTGTTGCAATCATTTCGTAATCTATTAAAACATTACAATATTTTTCATTTTTGCTAAACTCTTCACTTTCATTTGGACCAGATGGCAGACCTCCCTGGTTTTCAAGTAGTTATAATATCTGCAGGTAGTATATAACTGTCTCTAATATGCTCATTCAGCAGAGGAAATCAGACAGTGTGGAATAATGGCTGGATTTCTGTAAAACAAGATGAGGTAGGGATTCATGCATGATTATTCATCTGGGCTTTTAATGCAATCACTTCCAGCTGTTCCCAGTCAGGATCCAAGTTTAGAAAAGCTGAAAACTTCTAATGAAAATATTATTTGTTTTAGTTTTTTTTATTACTTTCGTTAAAACAAATTTACATTTTTTAAGTTTTAACAAGTACTTCAAAAAGTTTGAATGATGATGCTGTGTTTACAGAAGAGGCCAATGACTTTTGTGGAAAAGATATTTTTTCAGTAATTTACTGAGTATTTCAAGAATTTCAAAAAGTTAAATGCATAATGAGTCTGAACCATACGGCTGGCTCAGGTAGCAAGATGTACAGAAACGTACAGAAAAACATAAAAATGTGGAGAGAATTTATTAAGACACCAGTCTGAAAGAGGTTGTCTGGAGATTTCTATTTAAAGAGACTAAGTAAATGTGACTAAAGGCACAAAATGCTTGTTATATGAATGAACAAACATAACTGAGTAACTTTATGTATGTTTGGACTATTTTTACCATTCCTCATATTTTCAGGCTCATGCGATACTTCCTGGTTGTGGGAGTGTCATTGCTTTTCCAAGCAGCTCCTCCCAGCATCCACCAACTGCAACTCCTAGCAGTTTTTCAGTTACATCTAGTACACGGGCAGCATGGTGGCTCAGTGTTTAGTACTGCAGCCTTGCAGCCCTGGGTTCGAATCCTGTCAAGGACAACATCTGCCAGGAGTTTGTATGTTCTCCCTGTGTTTGCGTGGGTTTTCTGGGTACTCTGGTTTCCTCCCACACTCCAAAGACATACGGATAGGGAATGTAGATTGTGAGCCCTATATGGGACACTGACTGTCAATGTCTGTAAAGTGCTGCAGAATATGATGGCACTATACAAGTAAGCATAATAAATAAAAAGTATTCACTCTGATGATGTACAATAATCTCCCTGTATTGATACTTGCTATATATATACTGTGTATATATATGCCTATATGTATATACAGCATTTATATGTAAAGTTTATATGTGCACATGTATATCTGTATACATATTTACATATATATGTTTTTGTATATATTTACCTATATATGCAAATGCATATATATTGTATATAAGAATATGTGTATCTGTATATATATTGACTTAGAATGTCTGTAAAGCACAATCACATACACAATCACATATCTGGTCTCATGATATAACACTTGCCAGTAAGCTGCATTTTTGATCAAAAATCACATGCACTTTTATCAGAAAACCATATGCATATTTAAAAAAAATGAATGTGATATTTGAAACCTGCATAAGCGGCTTTTAAAAATCAAAAATGTTCAAAAATGCATGCAGCAGTTTGATTTTTGGCCAATTATGCACAGTATGTACACAGCCTGAGCAGTACCTTTCATGATGCTGATGATCAAGCATTCACATGTTTTGTAGGGGAGAGAAACACATGTTGCTTGTCTCCTTCTCTCTCCCTATACATCTACCATGCTGCCTGCCCCATCCATAAAACCCTCCCTCCACTCATAGAAGAATGCATGAAAGATAGAGGCAGGTGAAAGGCTTGAACAGTTAGAAAAAAAAAACAAGCAAATAAAAATGTGCTTGTCTACCAGCCCTTGTTGCTGCTGTCACCACTAATCACTGCTGAGATTATATAGATGTGTGAAGCAGATGCCAGCATCTCATTTGATCAGGACCTGCTCCGGGATGCTCTGGCAGTCAATAAAATTTTAGAAGATGCTGCTCTCATCAGTAATGACATCACGTTCATGGTGGGTGCGGCTAACAACTGAAGTTATGTGCACAATGAACAGCACATGATCAGAACCAGTAAGGAAGGGATTATACCAGAGACTGTGTTGCTCACACAATTCTGCAAAATGGTAGGAAATTTTTATGTGCTCCCATTTAGATAAATTCATTTCAGCACGTTTTTTCTCTATCTGTAAAAATAAACGTCTCTAAAAGCTCTTTTAACTTATTTTGGAGGGTGGTTTCTTTATATAGGACTTGGAGGTTCCAACCCCAGGTCAGGTGATCAGAATCGGTTTCCCATATCACTCTTTCTCCCTACTCTCCCACTAGTTACTTGTGCTATTGAGGGCTGGATTTATCATGATCTGCTAGCTCCCATAGCATGGTTAAATTACTGTGAAAACAGGAGAGGAGCAAGGAGGCACAGCAACCTAGGGAATGGGGGCTGGTTCTAGTCACGTGAATTGAGGTCGCAACCAGCCCAGAACTCCCAGTTTCTGCATAGAAGTCTCCAGAAATCTCTTTAATAAAGTCCATCTCTAGTGCATTATACAGAGACTCCATTTTTGGCACAAAAGGGCCAATGCGCTAAGAATGCACCACAATAACACCCATCTAAACCAGAAAATTGCCGTGGATGGATTGATAAATTCCCCCATTGAGTGTACAACTTTGTGTAATAAATGCTTATATTCTATTGGACACTATTTGCTTGAAAATTACATATGAATTTATATACAGAATATTTAGTCTCTCCCAAGTCCCAAGTACTATACAACATTTCAGTGCATCTCTTGAAAAAAAAAATTCACAAAAAAAAGCATTGTCATTGGAACTGCATACGATTACACTGACTGAATATTACAGACAGGACACAGTGTACACGTGACTGCGTAAAATAGAATTAGTACTTACCGGTAATTCAGTTTCTAGTGTACAACCTCCATCACAGCACCACAGGAGGTTGTATCTCCATCCTCTATTAGGGACAGGAAAAAGCACACAAGAGGTTAAATAGCCCCTCCCTTCCTCCCTTTTCAGTGTATTCCAAATTACCACTATTAGTATATCCTAAACCAAATATAGTCTAGATAAAAGGGAGGCAAATCAGGGTACTGTCATGGAGGGCTATCCTAGAAACCGAATTATCGGTAAGTACTAATTCAATTTTCTTAAATGCCCTCCATGACAGCATCACAGGAGGAATGCTAGATAACTATTTTGAAGGAGAGATTATCGCCTGGAGGACCTTCCTACCAAAAGAGAGGTCCGACGTTAGAAAGGTCCAATCTGTAATGTTTAGTAAATGTATGGACTGAAGACCAAGTAGCTGCTCTACAAATTTGATCTAAGGAGGCATCAACCCTATTGGCCCAAGAAACTGGCATGACTGGTAGAATGAGCTATAAGATGTTTTGGGGGAGATAAGCCTTGACACAGGTAGGCCTTACAAATTGTATTTTTTTTCCAATTGGCAAATGATTTTTTCAATAGATTTTTGCCTTTGTTAGGGCCACAAAACTAAATAAAAAGATTCTTATCCTTTCTCCAGTTGGATGTAGCTTCAAGATAGGAAAGGATAGTTCTTCTTACATCTAACGTATGAAAAGATTCTTCCCTCCTATTAAATGGATGTTGACAAAACGACGGAAGAATGATTTCTTTGGACATGTGAAAATCAGAAAACACTTTTGGAAAAAATGTAGGATCAGGGTGGAATACTATTCTGTACTCTGAAATTTTAAGGATAGGCTCTTGGGTAGATAGGCCTTGAGTTTCATTAACTCTCCTGGCAGATGTTATGGCAACCTGAAAAGCCACTTTCCATGACAGTTCTTTGATGTTAGTGTCAGTGTCAGCAATTGGCTCAAAGGATAGAGTCAGGCCCTTGAGATCCCACTGTGGAAGTAAAATCTCTTTCCTTGGCTGAAGCCTGCAGGCTCCAGAAAAAAAAAATCTTTTAAACTATCAATGGTTTGCTAAAATTCAAGGATTCTTGCTATATTTGGATCATTGATATCTGGTTGTAGATAGCATAAGTAACTTTTATCCTTCCGGCCTGGTAGGTTTGAATAACCGACTCTGATAGCCCTTTTGATTTTAGAATGGAGACCTCAGAAACCAGACGGCTAACTGGAGTTTTAGAGGATTATGAATGGAATACTGGCCCTTGATGTAGAAGGTCTGGCATTAACGGAAGCACCATTGGTTCTGATATTTTGAGATTGTTTTTAAGCCCAAACCAAGCTCTTTTGGCCTATACTGGTACTATTAGGATAATCTTCAGTTTTCTCCTGGTGATCTTCTGCAGAACTCTTGGGAGAAGAGGTAATGGAGGGAATGCATATCCCAGAGTTAACTCCAAGATATGAGAGAGGGCATCTATCCCTAGTCAAGGTTCTCTTGGGTTGTGTCTCTCTACCCAGGAGAATATTTGTGCTGAGAGAACTTGAATGTTCCACCAGCGAGTTCTGCCCTGATGACACAGAAATGGTACTGTGGTCACATTGTCTGATAATATTCTGACATGAGAGTCTCTTATCAATGGTTTGGCTGCTTTTAAGACCTCCCATACTGCCCTTAGCTCCAGGAAACTCGAGGAATAGCTGCGGAGAGTTGTGTGCCATAGCTTTATCTGGGAGAGAATTGCTCCCTAACCCAATCTACTTGCATCTGTAGTAATTTGAATTACTGGGTTCCAAGGGATGCCCTGTTCTAGACTTGAGCTTTGCTTTCACCATTTAAGGGATCCCTTCACTTTGTGAGACAAATAGTTATTTTTGTCTATTGATATATGATTTGATAGTATCAGAGATTGGAGATCTCTTGAATGGGCTTGAGCCCAGGAACTACCTGGATTGAAGAGGTCAATGACCCCAGTACTGACTTAGCTTCTCTTATGGATACATTTGTTTTCCTCTGAAAAGATCGTGACTTTAGATATTAGAACCACTATTTTGTCTGGTGGGAAAAAGGACATCTGTAGATGGGAGTTGAGTAGGATACCACAAAACATTTTGTGATACTTTGGGACTTTGTTGGAGTTTTCCAAACTTATGATCCATCCTATTTTTGTAGGGTCTGACACATAACACCATGTAACAATTTTCAAAAAAATATTTGTTCCCAGTTGTTAAGGGAGCGTTCACAGTACCGTTGGTGTCCGTCAGTAGTGTCCGTGGCTATTGTCCGTTACAAGATTTTAGCTACGGACACTAGTTGAACCGTCAGAAATCCGTTAAAATTTCCATTCATTTCAATGGGTTTTTATATTGTGTCCGTTAGTGTCCGTTAGTGTCCGTTTACACCAAATCCGTCAGAAGTCTGTTATTTTTTCACGGACAAAAAATCCTACATACAGGACTTTTTGTCCGTTTGAAAAAAACGGATTCATGACGGACAGCAAGTGTCCGTTATTTTTTTAACATTGACGTCTATGGGTAACGGACTTATAACGGACAATAACTGATAGCCATCAGTTACTGACCGTTATTTTATGTCCGTTTACTTTCCCTGCACATGCGCAGAAAGGAGAAACAAAAAAAAAAAAAACTAGCAGTGTTAGAGGACATTTCGTGTCCTCAGGCACATGCGGTTTTACATACCGCTAGAAAGCCGACAACGCGCTGAATTCAGCGCACTGCCGGCTTTCCCGGTATGTGCCCCGGGGCTGGAGATATCGGCGGTGTAATGTTTTACTGTTAGAAGGGCGCTGCGAGATACTCCCTCCCCGACACTTCTCTTTGTTCAGAGACTTGTACTGAGGGGGCGTTCCTCACAGCTTGAGCGTCATCGCTGGGCTGTGAGGAACGCCCCTCTGACAGTACAGGGCTATAGACGAGTACAGCTGGCCGGGAAAGCTGGCAGTGCGCTGAATTCAGCGTGCTGTCGGCTTTCTAGTGGTATGTGACATTAAAAAACGGACACTACCTGATGCTCATCAGTTAGGGTCCGTTATGATAGGTGTCCGTTTATTTTTTTTTAACGGACACCTTCATAACAGACTCCAACGGTAGTGTGAACCCTGCCTAAGTGTGTTTTCCTGATTGTTTGTACCTTAAATGAATAGAACAAAGTTATTATTCCCTGTAAACTTTGCTTTTATGGTCAGCACAATGATATTTTGAAATAATCTATTTTTAAGGATATTCGCAATATTTCAAGATACTTAAAAAGCTTCTGGAATTGTGAGAACTATCAAGAAGTTTCTAGAACTGCCCAGAATTATCTAGAACTTTCTGGGACTGTACAGAATTGTAGGTAGCTGTATAACTACAGTTATATAGGGCCACTATAGCCCTTCCTGAGAGACGGAGAGACAGAATCTAATTGATTGGGATTGCATAGTAAGTGGGCAATGGCCATCACAGACAAAGGGGAATTGACCTAGACAGACAGATGTGAATTCAATATCTATTCAGATTCTGATAATGACAGTATTCACACTTCACCCCACACCCATTACAGGAGGAGCTTAGGAAAGTAAATGTATATATTGTGTGTTACTCTGGTACCGGGTGATCAATCTTGCTCTGCTGAATCCTCAGTACACTCTTGAACTTTAATACTGCATGGAATAAAGACCATTTTTATCAAGTTTGGAGAGACATCCTTTTTCCTTACAGTTCACAGCAACTTAGTCAATTTAGATGGCATCAAGAGGTTGCATACATCCAGCAGACGCATTTTGCTACGTATGTGGCCAGTTTATAAAGACAAGAGCAAAAAAGTACTCTGTGGAAGCATCTGCTAAGATGTGTGAGGCCTACAAAGCATACTTCAGCATGCCTGTTGGTGACCAAGACAAACCATGGGCTCCTCATTTCACATATGAGCACTGCAAGAAAACTCTTGAAGGTAAGTGGATAAATGCTACTCTCTTAAATAGCAGATTAACTGTGTTAATATTGTAAATATCACTAGTCATTAGTGTGAAATAGGCCTAAATCAAATTCTCAATCCAAATATTATTTTGTTTGCTTATAGGTTGGTACAGGGGAGAGAAGAGAGCCATGCATTTTGCTATCCCAAGAATTTGGCGTGAACCGACTGATCACTCAACAAATTGCTACTTCTGCATGGTGGACCCTTCCAAACGTCACACTGGCAAAAATGCACCGCCTGTAACATTTCCTGACATTCCGTCATCTATTGCCCCAGTACCACACTGCCCTGAACTTCCTGTACCAACACCTCCAGACAGAGCTACACCACCTTCAAAAGAAAGAAGCAGGTCAGACATTGAGGAAGACGTTGAAGATCACGATTTCTCTTCATTTGCAGATGAGGAGCGGAAGCCATACTACCCTAACCAAAAAGACCTCAACGATCTGATCAGAGACCTTGGTCTCACCAAGTCCAACGCTGAGCTTCTGACATCAAGGCTCAAGCAATGGAACTTATTAGATGAAAGTGCCCAAGTCACAGATCAGGGGAAGCGTCACCAAGTTTTTTCCATCTTCTTCAGTCATCAAGATGGACTGTGCTTCTGCAACAATGTGGCTGGTCTATTCGAGGCTATAGGTATCACCTGTAACCCGAATGAGTGGCGCCTCTTCATAGACAGCTCATTCAAGAGCCTCAAAGCCGTGCTGCTTCACAATGGGAACAAGTATCCGTCTCTTCCTGTAGCTCACTCGGTGCACCTGAAAGAGGAATACACCAGTGTCAAGATGTTGCTAGGTGCCTTGAAGTATGATGAGTACGGCTGGGAAGTTATCGGAGATTTCAAAATGGTGTCATTCCTGATGGGCCTCCAAGGTGGTTTTACTAAGTATCCTTGCTTTATTTGCCTTTGGGACAGCCGGGATACTGAAGCGCACTACCACAGGCGGGTCTGGCCTCAGCAGACAGAGTTCACTGTGGGAAAGAACAATGTAAAGTGGGAGCCACTGGTGGACCCACGCAAGGTGCTGATGCCACCACTACACATCAAGTTGGGGCTCATAAAAAAATTTGTCAGGGCTCTAGATAAGGAGTCGAGAGCTTTCAATTACCTCCAAGATCTTTTACCTAAGCTGTCTGAAGCAAAGATCAAAGCTGGTGTCTTCGTCGGACCACAAATCAAGAAGATCATAGAGTGCAGTGAATTTCCCAAGAAGCTGAATAGGAAGGAGAGAGCAGCTTGGAACAGTTTTGTCGCAGTGGTTCGCGGCTTCCTAGGCAATCATAAAGATGAAAATTATGTACAACTGGTTCAGACTCTGATAAAGAACTATGCTGCAATGGGCTGCAGGATGTCACTCAAAATCCATATCCTTGATGCTCATCTTGACAAGTTCAAAGAGATCATGGGAGCTTATTCAGAGGAGCAAGGCGAGCGCTTTCACCAGGACATTATGAACTTTGAACGCCGTTACCAAGGACAATATAACGAAAATATGAAGGGAGACTATATTTGGGGATTGATTCGTGAAACTGATTTACAGTATAGTCGTAAATCTCGGAAAACCGCACTCTTCTGAACAGTTTTTGGTAATCTGTGTAAATTTGCAATGCATATAGTGTTCTTAGTCTGACTGTATAAATGAGAAGATGCAAAATCGTCTGTTTCTATAGTAAAAATGCATAATGTTCATTGCCGTGGTCACAAAAGTGAAGTTTATGATGAATGTAAGCAATTTTTAATTTGTTTTAGACATAAGCAATTGGAATATAACATTTAAAAGCTGGGAACAAAATTTGTGTTACATAGTGTTATGAATTGTATTACTGAATTACTGAAATGAATGAACGTTTCAAAGATATTCTAATTTATTGTGCACCTGTGCACAGGAGCAGTGGATCAATCGTAGTCAGACGTATGCAGGAATCGGTACACAGGAGCAAAAGAGTAATGGTGAGGATCAGGACAAATAGGAAGCAAACAGCCAGAATAATCAGGCACAGGATGGATTAAGCTGTGGGGTTATATAGTGATAGCTATACTGTGATTGGCCACAGAGCAGGTGAGATCCATAAGCTAATCACTCCAATAGAAAGGACAAAGACTCAGCAAAGCAAAGAACAAACAGGCTTATACAATGACATAATGGTTAAGGCTTCAGAACATGGCTGGGAAGTCAAGGGTTCAAGACGCAGTGAGCTCGATTCCTGACAATGAGCTTGTTTAATGGTTTTAAGTTGATAATGATTCTAAATGCCCCACTTGGTTTCTTTACAATAAGGAGACGGGAATAATGACCTTTCCCTATCTCTAAGGCGGAAACAGGCAAATAACTTCCATGTCCAGGAGTTTCTGGACACATTCCATCAAACCCAGATGAAGAGTTTTTGAAAATCGCAGCAATTATACCTACGGAAATTTTTCATATAGGTATAATAGGGGCAGAAAGTCTGTAGAGGAAAACTCTGCGACTTCCTGTGAAAAACGTGATGTGTTTACACTCCAGTCTTTTTCTCAATGTTTTTTGGCTGTGGCACACTACATGGGGTCTTAGCCAAAAGGAGTTTTTCAGGATCTACATATTAATGACCTTTCTTCAGTATAGGCCATCAATATCCGATCAGTGAGGGTCCGACTCCCCTGCCAATCCAGTGTTAGAAGTGGCTATGAGGTTCTGCGAGTGCTGTGGTCACTTCAGTGTTTACCTCAGTCTGTCTACCTACATTCTGTACAAATAGTAGCAGCAGCAGTTCAGGGATCTACAGCTTCAGTACCCTACACTGCCACTACTAAGTAGACTATGTGTAAGTAGACAGACAGATTGAAATGTTGAATAGGCTGCAAAGATCACACAAGCACCCTGGCCCTTCATTTCTCTGATCAATGAGAGTGCCAGGAGTTGGACCCCCACCGATCTGATAATGATGGTCTATCCTACAGTTAGGACATCAATATACTTCCAGAAACCCACCCTACATAGGAGCAGTTTGAAATTTCTAGGTCACTTCCAATGTAAAATCTGTACTAAGTCCCTTCACCTTCTATATCGAGTGTCAAATATAATACTGGTGTCTTCTTATGTGGCAATGGGTCCTTTGGACCTGGATGCAACTTCTACCTCTGCACCCCCGTCACTACATCCCTTTCCTGTACACATAAAAGAAGAGGTTGTGATTCATCTGAATTCACTGGGAGATATTACATGAACTGTGAAAGAGCTTTGTTAGATTCTAATAGATTTTTTTTTTTTTGTGGGGGGTGGTAAGGGGAGGTAAGGTGCTTTCATTGTTAATAGTCTTGTTGTGTTCATCACATTTGCATTCATTTAACAATTTTACAGACACGTGACTAGCTTGACCATGGCAGAAACTTCTCCTTTCTGGTAACATTTCATTATTATGTAGAGCGAGTGTTCATTCTGAGTCACATTTAAATGCAATTATATAAAAAAAATTCCGGGGTCGTTCACGTAATTGCAGCACAGAAGCAGCAGCTTCTCCGTGAACTATAAAAGGTGTTTCTCCTGCTGTGAAATTAGCAGTTCAGGCAAGTCAAATGAAATTAATGATGTTTCCGCACATTTCTATATGTCTAACACAAAGTGTTCGGAAAACGGAAAGACAATAGAATTAAATAGTACACTGGCGAATAGGGGAAATTAAGAAAGCTAGAAGAGGTCTCCAGGTGTTACATGTTATATACCCTCTGTCCTTAGGTTACCTAATATGGAGGATGTGATTGGCTTTTGTTTGATATATTATATCATTGGCTGTGCTTAGTGGGCACCTTCTTTATTAATAGGGCTTTGTTTTTCTGTTTCTAGTGACTGACAGAACTTGGCGAATGGAAAGAATGACAAAAACTGCAAGAGCTCTAAGTCATTACTTAAAGCCAGCACGAATGCCTGCTAAAATTGGAAGTAGTAAGAGCTGCAATATACTTCATTAGCAATTTCGGGGCATGTTGTGCAAAAGCATAATTTACAGTGTGGTACAGGTCAGAAGACTTGGAATGCCTATAGAAATGAGTTGCCTTGCCTTGACTTAGTTGTATCTTAACCCTATACTTAAAGAGGTTGTCCCATGATTAAATATTACATTTTGCTGATGGCTAATGTTTCTCTTAGAATTATTTATTTTGCTTTTATGTGGTACATTCTGGTACCATGAAGCTCCTTTTAGATTGCTGATTCATATTGGAATGGTCTGTACAATAGCAAGAATCATTCTGCAACGTGTATTCTTAGGGATCTGATGGTGGGACTGAGTTACTGAGCATGTGCAGCCACATACCAATATACAAGGATATACAGTTATTACACAAAAAAACTATTTTAAAATGCAGGTACAAATGGTTCATTTCTTGTATAAATTATGTAATGCGTCCCACTGGTAGTTGTGCTCAGTATACATGATAGACCAAAGAACATATATTCATACTTAGAATACAACGGTTACGCCCCATATTGCGGAACTGCAGCTTTTTTATTGCAGATTTAGCTGCATTTTTTTTTTTTTAGCCAAAGCCAAGAATGGCTACAAGGAATAGGAAATATATAGGAAGCTCTTATACTTTTCCCTTCTGCTCAATCCACTCCTGGCTTTAGCTCAAAAAAATGCAGTAAAATCTGCAAAAAAAGCTGCGTTTCCGCAACCTAGGGCCTCAGCCTAAAGAGCAAAGTTTGTCTCATGAGCAAAAGTCCTTTCTGTTAAGAACAAGTGTCTTTTTTGTAAGACAGTAGATGTTGCATCAACTGCGCAAGCAAAGTCCTTAACCCCTTACTGCCGGTGACATTTTTCGATTTTTGTTTCTGGCTCCCAAACTTACAAACCCTATAACTTTGTTATTTTTCCGTTCACAGAGCCATATGAGGGCTTAATGTTTGCAGGACAAATTGTACTTTGTAATGGTAATATTTAATATGATGTACTGGGAAGCTAATAAAAAAATCAGAATGGGTGGGAATTAGAGTAAAACTGCATATGTACGGCCTTCTTACAAGTTTCGTTTATATAGTGTTCTCTGTGCATTCCCAATTACATGTCACCTGTATTCTATGGGTGAGTACAATTCAAGGGATACCAAGTTTATATATATTTTTTTACATTTTAACCCCTTAAAAAAATCCAAAACTTTGCACAAAAAACTTTTAGAACCACCGTATTGACACCCGTAACTTTTTTATAATTCCGTGTGGCTTTTTTTGTGTGGCCAGATGTACTTTTTAGTTATACCATTTTGGGGAATGTCTGATGTTTTGATTACTTTTTAATTCAAATTTTTATGGAAGGAGAAACGGCAGTTTGGCTCTTTTGATTTTTTTTTCCCGCTACGGTGATAGCATATGGGAAAATTATTTTTATATGTTTGTAGACCAGGTGCTTTTGGACGTGGGGATGTATAATTTGTTTATTTGCCATTATTTCAAATCTAGGGAAAGGGGGGGGTGATTTGAATTTTTATTACATACTCCATAGAGTCATTTAGCACTGTATAATATGGCCTGCGAATGCAGAGGACACTATGGAGCATTATACCCTGCGGGGGCCACTATGGAGCATTATACCCTGCGGGGCCAGTGTGAAGCATTATACTGTGCAGGGACTACTGTGGAACATATTATACTGTACAGGGGCCACTGTGAAGCATTATCCTGTGCAGGGGCCAAATGCCAAATCTCAAATGCCGAAAAAGTATGAAGAATTCATAGTTTTCCTGAAGCTTTCTCTGTGTGAATGTAATGATGATATACAGAGGTGATTACAATATTACAACCAAAGGAGAAGGTTATTGAGTGAGTGAGTACTAGGAGTCTAAAGATGACTACTGAATGTGTAGTGGGCATGCTAGCTAGGGAAACAGGGAGGGGGGGGTGTAATAGAGGGAGGTGGAGGGAGTGAGAGAGGGAGGTGGTATGAGTCAGCTCTGAGTAAACCACAATGCATCATGGTAGTTGTAGGATAAGACAGCAGGAAGCTACCAATGTAAACACATGCAGAAGATGCCAGGAGCTCACAGAGAACCCCAGACATCACTCAAAACACTGCTAAAGGGATTTGGGCACACTTATTAACCTATTAATAGCACTACCAGACCTTTTTTGAAAAATGTTTTTTTTTGCCCGGAAAACCCCTTTAACCACTTCCAGACCACCATAGAGTATATACGTCTGGAAGGTGGTTGCCTTGTTCTGCAAGAACGTACCAGTACATCCAAGCAGAATTCAGCAGCTAGACAAAATCATACAATTGCTGAAACAAGGAGCCAGCTGTAACTTCAGCTGGAGCTCCCAGAGAGAAGACAGGGAAGGTTTATTACCTTTCCTGCCTTCCCCATCGCTGTTTATACAGCGCTCAATGAGCGCTGTATACACAGCTATGGGTGCCGCCAACTTGCAGCTCCCCTCTGACCTGGCGGTCTCATGATCTGCCGGGATCAGCGTCTATTAGAGCTGCTGAGTCCTATAGGACCCAGATCAGCTCTATAGTAACGTGCAGGAGGCTAAATCTACTAGCCCTAGTTACAGGGGAAAGCAGCCTCCTAAACAAAAAAAAAAAAAGTAATTAGATGTCCCCAAAGGTCTATTATGGCCTTATGGGGACACAATGTAAAAATAAAAAATAAAAAATGAATAGAAAAGTTTAAAAAAAAAAAAAGTAAAAAAAATTATTAAAAAAAACAAAAAAAACAATAAAATGCCCTTATTACAGGTTCTAGCCCCACCCCCCGACGACACCATAAAAAATAAAAATTACCGTAACGGAGAGGAAAAACTATTTTATAAAGTTTTTTTAGTAGCACTTTGTGCTATTAAATACAAAAAAAATGAACAGACTTGTTTTCCCTCCTCTTTTGTTTATATTTTCCCAGATATAAAAAAAAAATTCAAAACACATGCAAAAATACAAACAACATAAAAATAAAGCCCTATGTGTCACCGAAAAAAGACACAGAAATTAGTTGAATAACGCAAATGATAAAAATGTTACAGCCCTCAAAACTGTACATACAAAAAAAAACCAAAAATGTGTCTGGTCCTGAACCAGAAATTGGCCCGGTACTGAAGTGGTTAAATACCTTCCTTTACTGTACATTCCCCATTCCTATTGAAGCCATTCTTGGCTTTGGCTCAAGAAAAAGCAGCAGAATCTGCAACTTGGGCTTTTAGCCTAAGAAAAACATGGAGAATATTAGTTCCACCACCTTACAACTGTACAGGTGCCATGTTATGACTAGTTATTGACACCTGTGGAGAGCATATAGAGACACCTGTGCTCTCGTGCTTAATGAAACCTAAGGGACCAAAATCAGAACAACAGCAATACTGTACCTTTGCTACCCATACAGAGCAGACAAGCAGATATCTAAATGTACTGGACATGAATACTCTTTTCAGACATGTAATTCGGTGTTCCTAGGTGTAAATACCTAGCCTAACACTTCCCATGATAACTTCCCATTTATCTGTTGTCTTTCTATGCAGCCGATGGGCCTTTGGGCTGCTTTAGCCCATGGCCTATGTCTGACTGCCGCCTCTGCACCCATTATAGCTATGTCCTGTTCTGTATCCTTATAACTATTCTCTACTCGGTTTTTGTTAAACAGTAATGTTGCAGTATAGCATTTATTGAACCAACAGTGATGATACTGAAACATGTATACGTGATCTGCTTTATGTATTTCTACAGGTATATGTTAACCCCACCGATCCTAGCAGACATATTGAAGCTGAGGTTGATTGATCACTTCTATGTAATCTGCCTGCTAGCCTATTGGCGACCTCAATGCTTTCCATCCCCTGCTCATTCTATGTATAAAGTGCAGACATCACAATCGCTCAATGTCTACTACACACTGAACATTTACATGTCAGCTGTCCGTGAGCAGTTAAACAAATTGACTGTAATGTTATCGCCTCTAATCTCAAGGCTACAAAATAAACAGATTAAAGTCAGAGGCTTGTCTAGAATTATCATTGATTCAACACATTTTACTACTACTGCTATCAAATGTATGTAGAATAATAGTAACCCATATCTCACAAATCAGCCCAGAACATTGCTTTACAATTTACATGCAAACACATTAGATACAGTAGATGTCTGCCAAATCTCTCCCAACTTCCCCATACACATGCAGGTATTGCAGATGAACTCTGGAAGAGGCTTACCTAACCAAGTACAAAAGGATTGGGTTCCTGAAATCTAAGAGCTCAATCCATGTCTACCCCAATATCTACCGATAGGGAAAGCTGGAAGGCCTCCGTAGAGCATAAAGAGGACCTTTCATGTCTTCAGAGTTGTACGGTATCACATACCGCTAGAAAGCCAACAGTGAACTGAATTCAGCGCACTGTAAGCTTTCCCGGTATGTGCCCCAGTGCTGGAGATATCGGTGCCGTTAGTTTCGGCACCAATATCTCTCCACTGTCAGAAAGACCTTATAGTCTAGCGTCATCCATGAATTGGCAAGTTTGGCAAACAATATAGTGTGAATGGTCAGCTAAACTCTACACGGACATCCTATTATGTGTCCAGGCATAGAAGGATTAGCCTAGATTAACACGAGAGAGGTGCAAAATGGTCGAGAAAAATGGACCTATTTTCATGGATCCCCCAAATATTTCAGTGTATGGAAGGATTCGTGAAAATGGACAAAAATAGGACATGACCTATATTTTGACAGTCCGTGACATTTAATGAATTTAATGCTGCCATTAAATGTGTCCATTAAAAAGACGACCAGTTTTCACTTCCATCATAACGTATCACTACCATACTGTGGCAAACATAATAGTGTATAGTAAGTATGTACAATACTGCAGCAGATATGAGATATGGAGAAGGAAGGAATCAGGAGTAAAGGATAAAAATAAGGAGTATGTTAGTAAATATCTTTTTGGAAAGTACAGAACCCATAGAAATCTGGTTTACTATCTACAATAACTGAGTGTTTTCCTGATTATTTTACCCGCATAGCTGACAGGTTGTCACTTGAATTCACCCCCAGGTATCTTTGTTTCGAGGAAATGATTATAACGTATTTAAATAGTCTTTTGGTATCAGCGTTGTATAATTATATCATCATCAGGTAATGTAAGAATTATTAACGTCATGATTATACTATAGCTTACAGACTGGCAGCTAAATAATAACAATCTGATTAGAGAAATTAAAGATTTTAATCAGGATCATGAATATTTTAACTATTTCCTCTTCATTCCTTGATTTGTGGAATTTTTGACATTCACATATAAAGGTAGTTCTTCTGTATAACAGGACAGCAGAGAAGAACCTGATCCACATTAACCTATGTATTTCACACTCTTTTGGCGCAAATAGAAAACACAGACAACAAATAACCTTGTAGTGGATGGGGGTCGGCCACAGCTTTACTTAATTTCTCAAACAGCATATATGTTTTTTTGATACGACCGTCACATGTCCATTATAGAATCCATGGTTTTCAATAGGTCTTTTCATATGCTACTATCCATATCTGTTTTTATAGTGAAAAATGGACCGTCAAAATAACGGACAGATGAATAGACACATTGGCGGTTATTTCATCTGCCCCTTTTTTGGCCATACTTTTCCCAGGTGCACCTTTTTTTAGACTAGTTTTACTGAGGTGCTTATTTATGATGTTGGTGCACCTTCTTGTTAAATGTTGTGCCCATGTTAGTTAGTGTAGATGTGCCTTTTTAGGCCATGTGCACTGTGCCCCTTTTTTGGTCAAAAAAAAGCACAAAAAAGGCGCAATTGCCCCTTTCTAATATATTCTAACCTCACGGGCTCTTTTACGCTGCCCCTGGACTGGAGTGCACTTGCACCTTTTTGCCCCTTTTTAAAAAGGTGCAATTCATAAATACTGTGAGAAAAGGATCTCCATTTAGGCCATGCCCCCTTTTCTCGACAAAAAAACAAGTGGCGAGGTCAGCATAACAGCGTGAAAAAAAGGCGCAACTGCTTCATCAATCAAGCGTAGGGAAGAAAAAGACCTCAAAAAGGCACAATTTATGCCAAAAAAAGGTGCATGTAGCTTAATAAATATGCCCCATTCAGTTCAATGTGTTTTCAAAATGGACGTGTGACCGACATTGCTCTATTTTTCACACTCATGTGAATAAACCCATAGCATATGATGGAGTATGCTAGCCTCTGGACTCCCAATGGGCACATCCGCCTTCATTCTTCACCCTTATTATCCCAATGTTAGGGAATTGCCAGTTGAGCAGTAGCTGCTGCTGGAACCTGGGAGGAAGTGGAACAACAAAGACAGTGAGTCCTAATGCTGAACTCATCCCCAGTCCCTGCCTATTTGCCTCAACTACCAAGAGTGTTCTAGGTATGTTATGTGACCTATGCAGAGGTCAATGTGCAGTGCGCGGAGGAGGTGAGTTGTGACCATCACCTATTGCTAATGATGGACGCTGTGAATTGTATATATAAGTGTCACCTATCATTGTCATCCTCCCTATGCTGTTAATGAGATGACTACTATTGTGAGGCTCAGTGGTCAGTGTGAAACCTGCAGAATTTTAAAATTAATTTAATTTTTTTTTAAATATAGATAGTGACATATCACTATCATATGAAATGCCTTGTAAGATAACTCTACTACCATTCATTTGGAGAGAATCAAGGATTGGCCTGGTTGAAATTCCCTATAGACATAACACAGTTCTCTACTTCAATACCGTACATTAAAAATGTATTTTGTTCCACCGACCTGACCTGATATCTCACCCCTGAAATTTCACTTAACTTGTCTTTTGTAATGCAGAGTTCTCCAGGGTCCTCTTGAGCATGGCTACCAGGTTCTTATTTTTGTTTGTAATGTTTAGCTCCTTTGCAGAAAATACACAATGGGAGGGGGAGGAAAAAAAATCTGATGTAAAAAGTTACAAAGTAGAGACTTGTGTCTTTTTGAAATGTTTCCATTTTGTATTTTTTTTTAACTGCTTACTCCTCTTTTGAAAAATGGGTGGGAAAGTGGGCATGGTTATCCTGTCAAGCTTATGTACACTAGATTTATCAAATACAAAATTTTAAAATGTTGCAAAAATTGTCACAACCACAATCTAGCAAGGGGGGTGGTGTAGAAGGTTGAGCAACATCTTACACAGAAGTGTGCAAGGATAGATTCATTCAACTGAGTTTCACTTGTCCGTTTGTAAGCCAGATTTCCCAGCTTGAACATCATGGCGGGAGACAGACTCCTAGCATTATAGTTATCTATGCTGTTAGGAGTCCCTGCCTCCCAGTGACATATTGTCCTGCACTATAATCACTACGGGATAGTATGTCGATGGGAGGCAGTGACTACTAGCATCATAGATAACTATTATGCTAGAAGACCCACTCCCTGCGGGATGTTCAGGCCGGTAAATATGGCGCACACACCTAGCCTTAGGCCTTATTCACACAGTAATGCCGTTTTTGACCAATCTAATTTCCATTAAAAGGGGACACTAATGGCCGATTTGCATCTATTCCATTCTGTTTTTCCGTTGCTGATGGCCGAATGTCATCCATTTTGCATCAGTTTTTAACTGTCTGTGAAAAAACATGAATTTCATTTGTCTTTCTTTTTTGATCCATTTTTGAAAAATATATGTCAATCCGTTTTACATCACTTAAAAGCAGATCCATTGATTTTTATTGGATCCATTTGTCCGTGAAAACGGACAAAGATAGCGCATGTCTGTTTTTTTGATGGCCGCGAAATACAGACCATCAAAACAACAGACAATTGAATAGATACATTGAATTCAATATGTTCTGAAAATGGCCATGTGAAGCACGTTCCAAAAAAAGCTGTCACTGTTTTTCATACTGAAAGACCCCAGAGTATAATATTTCTTCTTGGGTGACAAACCCCCAGCCCAAAACTTTTAGAAAATCTAAGACTAATGCATCACTGTGTGGGGGCCAAAAACAAGATGGCAATATTATGTGTGGGGGCCTAAGAAGGGACAATATACTGTGTAGGAGCCAGTAAAGGTGGCAATATATGGCGTGGGGACCAGTAATGGGAACAATACACTGTGGGGGCCAGGAAAGGGGGTGTTATACTCTGAAGGGATCAGTAAAGGGGATAATATACCATAGGGGCCAGTAAAGGGGGCATTATACTGTGTGTGGGCCAAATAAGGGGATTTTTTGATCTGCAAATGGAGGAGCCTGGCCACAATTTTAATTAGGGGGCCCTATCATGAAACCAAAGATTACTGGGTTGGGTATTTTTTTTGTGGGGGGGGGGGGTGGAGGGTGGGCCTTTCTATTCTTTTCTGGGGACCACGATTTTAGGTTGCTTTCATACCGCGTTTTCTTTTTCAGGCAGGCAATGCTTTTTTTTGTTGTTTTTTTTACAAAAATGTATGCAAGCTGATGCAAATGGATCAATAGATCAGAGTTTTTGCCACATGAAGCAAAAAAAAAAAAATACAGTGTTATAGCATCCTTAATGGAAAGGAACTTTATCAGAACTTACCTCTATTTTTACCATAGTCATAGCTCAACGTTTTACATTTTTCCCAACAGACAAGCTGGACGCCACTGATGTTAATGTCTTTGCTGCTGATATCTTTATACGGTAAATACCCCAAGACACTAACTAGACTTGAAATACCTTCAAATATTTCCAATATCCTCTAAGCAGGGATTAAAACATAGACTAGAAGAGAAGCATAATAGAAACAATCTAAACAATGCTTAATAATAATATGTAGGACAATGTATTAAATGGGTTTTTGTCTCCCTTTAGTCTAGTCCATAAGATTAAGGAATACGTCAATACTGTAAGATTACTTCTGAGACATTATAAAATGATATATTGTTAATAATGGCCGAACGCACAAAAAATAAGAAAAATGTGAAAAAACCTTTTGAGGCATGAATCAGTATGAAATTACCCACAGTGTAAGCACTTATTATAGCAGCGTATGGAGTAGCTATGTACATGCCGTTGTCTAGTGCTCCTTAATAGTGAGCCATTTGGGGAAGGATTGAAATAGATTAATGTTATCTGCTCATCCCTTAGAGAATATCCTGTGTGACTTCTAATATATACTGACGCTTCATAAATTATCCGCTGTTACATTGCATTTGGCTTCTAAACTAAATTCTATACCAAAGCTATTTCCTGTACATGGATTTCATCCTGCGTCTTCCACAGGACTGCACAGATTTCAATTTTCTGTAAATGACAATTATTACTACGTCTAGAAGTAATTGTTTCATCTCCCATGTAAAGGTAAATTATTATATTGGAATCATTACATGCCTCTGCAAAAGTCTCTACTCAGCACATCAGATGCTATATGTACGGATAGGAGCTTCATTCTCAGGAATGATTTATTACCTGTAGTGGACATCTGCAAGGGTATACAGAAGAAATGGCTTCCATGGATTTTCTATATTGGAGCATATATTTCCTGCCACAAATGATTCAAAAAGTCTAAGCCCCGGGTGCCTACCACATATGTCCTTATTCCAGACATATATGTCCCTCCTATAAGAGCCCCACCTGTACTTCTCTCTTGCACGTGTAAAACATGCAAGCGCCAGAAGCCATATCTATCAACATTTTTAATATAAAATAAAAAAAACATGTCCCTTAGGCTATATTTACTCAACATGTGCCGTAGACCTAACATCCGTGGAAATGGGCTGTATCGGTTCGTTCAAATCCATAGAAAGTATTTAGGCTACATTCACACAACAATGAATACTGGTCATGTTACGTCCGTTTTCTTAAAAGACATCACATGGCAGCATTAATTTCACTGTCAGTGAATGGGGACTATTCACATGACTGTTATTTTGACTGTCCGTTGTCACTATTTTCACACTCATTTTGCACCTCTTTCATATGAATCTAGCCTTATTCACATGACAGTGAGTAATGGCTGTGTCACACCAATGAATGTCTATGGGTTTATTCACATGGCTCTATCTACAGTGCTGGCCAAAAGTATTGGCACCCCTGCAATTCTGTCAGATAATACTCAATTTCTTCCAGGAAATGATTGCAATCACAAATGCTTTGGTAATAATATCTTCATTTATTTTGCTTGCAATGAAAAAACACAAAAGAGAATGAAAAAAAAAAGTCAAATCATTGATCATTTTACACAAAACTCTAAAAATGGGACGGACAAAAGTATTGGCACCCTCAGCCTAATACTTGGTAGCACAACCTTTAGACAAAATGACTGTGAACAACCGCTTCCGGTAACCATTAATGAGTTTCTTACAATGCTCTGCTGGAATTTTAGACCATTCTTCTTTGGCAAATTTCTCCAGGTCCCTGAGATTTGAAGGGTGCCTTCTCCAAACTGCCATTTTGAGATCTCTCCACAGGTGTTCTATGGGATTCAGGTCTGGACTCATTGCTGGCCACTTTAGAAGTCTCCAGTGCTTTCTCTCAAACCATTTTCTAGTGCTTTTTGAAGTGTGTTTTGGGTCATTGTCCTGCTGGAAGACCCATGACCTCTGAGCGAGACCCAGCTTTCTCACACTGGGCCCTACATTATGCTGCAAAATTTGTTGGTAGTCTTCAGACTTCATAATGCCATGCACACGGTCAAGCAGTCCAGTGCCAGAGGCAGCAAAGCAACCCCAAAACATCAGGGAACCTCCGCCATGTTTGACTGTAGGGACCGTGTTCTTTTCTTTGAAGGCCTTTTTTTTTTTTCCTGTAAACTCTATGTTGATGCCTTTTCACAAAAAGCTCTGCTTTTGTCTCATCTGACCAGAGAACATTCTTCCAAAAAGTTTTTGGCTTTCTCAGGTAAGTTTTGGCAAACTCCAGCCTGGCTTTTTTATGTCTCTGGGTCAGAAGTAGGATCTTCCTGGGTATCCTACCATAGAGTCCCTTTTCATTCAGACGCCGACAGATAGTACGGGTTGACACTGTTGTACCCTCGGACTGCAGGGCAGCTAGAACTTGTTTGGATGTTAGTCGAGGTTCTTTAGCTACCATCCGAACAATCTTTCGTTGAAATCTCTCGTCAATTTTTCTTTTCCGTCCACATCTAGGGAGGTTAGCCACAGTGCCATGGGCTTTAAACTTCTTGATGACACTGCGCACGGTAGACACAGGAACATTCAGGTCTTTGGAGATGGACTTGTAGCCTTGAGATTGCTCATGCTTCCTCACAATTTTGCTTCTCAAGTCCTCAGACAGTTCTTTGGTCTTCTTTCTTTTCTCCATGCTCAATGTGGTACACACAAGGACACAGGACAGAGGTTGAGTCAACTTTAATCCATTTCAACTGGCTGCAAGTGTGATTTAGTTATTGCCACCACCTGTTATGTGCCACAGGTAAGTAACAGGTGCTGTTAATTACACAAATTAGAGAAGCATCACATGATTTTTCAAAGGGTGCCAATACTTTTGTCCACCCCCTTTTTTATGTTTGGTGTGGAATTATATCCAATTTGGCTTTTTGACAATTCTTTTTGTGGTTTTCCATTGAAGACAAATTAAATGAAGATATTATTACCAAAGCATTTGTGATTGCAATCATTTTCTGGAAGAAATTGAGTATTATCTGACAGAATTGCAGGGGTGCCAATACTTTTGGCCAGCACTGTATGTCCATTTTGATAGATAAAGATAGCATGTCAGTTTTTTGGCGGTCATTAAAAATCCCATTACAAAAACGGTCACGACACTGCCGCTTTCACTGTTGTGTGAGCATAGCTTGATTATTATCTTTGTAATGTATCTTTTTTGTCAGTACTTGAACCCTACAAATTGTACAGTGCTGTGGAATATGTTGGTGCTATACAGTATAAATAAAATTTATTATTTATTATTATTATTATTATAGATTCACATAAAAGAGGTGCAAAACAGCCGTGAAAAAAGTCAATTTTTCATGGCCCTCTTGCACCCGAGGGGCACCCGTTTTCACGGATCACCCATACATTTCAGTGATCACCCATACATTTCAGGGATCTGTGAAAACAGACAAACATAGGACATGATCTATATTTTGATAGTCCGTGATAACGATCATGAGAATAGCCCCCATTCACTGACAGTGTAATTAATGCTGCCATTAAAAAAAAAATGGATGTCACACGGTCGCGTAAATCTAGCCTTAGACTTTGTATTGGACATGTGTTGCCAATGTTTGCATTTCCAATTCAGTATGATGTTGCTTACATTAAAGGAACTACCAGTAAGTTCTGGCTGCTTTTCTGAGGTTTCCTTACTTAGACCGGGGCCCCACATCGTATAAACATTGCGGTTTGGCTGTGGTGGAAACGCTGTGGAAAAAACGTGGTGTTTTACAGTCACTGCAAGGTGGATGGGATTCTAGCAAATCCCATTCACACCTTGCGGAAAAATACACGCAGAGGACACGCTGCGATTTCCAGAGCCATTGCGGTTTTGGAAATCGCAGCATGTCAATTATGCCTACGTAACCGCCGGCGGTTTCCCTATAGGTATAAGAGAAGCAGAAAGCCTGCAGAGGAAACCTACCTGGGGCTTTAGCCTTAAGATGACTGAATTGGCAAAACTGGAGAAAATTGCTAAAACCTTTAGCACAGAATATGATGCTGCAGCTTGCTACAGTATGTATTGCAGTACATTCAAGCTGCTGAAGCTAAATCTATCCAAAATTTTAATAAAAAACAAAGATGCTTTTTAGCTCATAATATTGGAATTCAATAAAAAAATGACTTAAATGTGTCCATAGTCTTTAAAAGGGAGTCTCCCACCACCAAAATCTCTTCTAAACCACTTATCTGCTGTTGTAGGGGCTGTTAGTGGCTGTTTTGGATGGAGTAATAAAGATTGACAGGTCCCAATGGGTGGCGACTATTGGGACTTCCAGCTGGTGCCACCATGCTAAGTGCACCAACAGCTCACGGGTATCAAAATTAAAAGGTGATTTTCTGAGCAGAAATATTGCACTTTGATACAAAAAAAAAAAAAAGAGTCAAAAGAAAATGTGATCCCTGAAATGCGTAAACTGTTCTACCTCTTAAATGGGTTTTTTTTTTCTTCTGTTTTCTTTTGTTCTTTTATGGATTTTAATGATGAATTAAAAGATATTATTTAATAACAAATCATTCGAGAGTGCTGGAAAGAAGTTTTTATTTTTATTTTTACTTTCTCTGAATACACTGTTGAGTCCTGGGAGTTACTTCTGTGCACCACGAAGATGTAACATTACCGATGATCGTCAGATGGGGTGAACCGAAAGAAAGATATGTTCTCTATGTTACTAGCTACCCCCACAACAGCATACTGTATAAGTGGTTTCAAAGTGACTTTGGTAGTGGGATAATGGGTAGTGGGGTAGTGGGGATGAGATTCCACATAATGACTATGGACATGGTGAAATCATTTTTGTTATTGCATTCCAATTGGCTAAAAACTATTTTTGTAATTGGTTTTTATTAAAACTTTTGATTGTTTTGGCTTCTACAGTTTCCATATATTACAAGCTGCAGAATCCTGTTCTGTGCTAAACCTTTCAGCTGACATCCTGTTAGATCTAACTATTTATTTGCTTGCAAAGAGGTCACTTTAGATGTGCATTCAGGTGAGCAATGAGAGAGACTAAAGACCAAGCCACATTAAAGCTGATGGATTTAGCATAGAGTGGCATTTTGCAGTTTGCTATGTATTTTAATGTACCTGTATGCAAGTCGCAGAAGACAAATTAGTTTGAAATAAAATTGTTTCTAATAAAAAAAATTACAATGCTTTATGTTTTTGCCTATAATACATACAGTGGGAAAAAAGTATTTAGTCAGCCACCAATTGTGCAAGTTCTCCCACTTAAAAAGATGAGACCGGCCTGTAATTGACATCATAGGTAGACCTCAACTATGAGAGACAAAATAAGAAAACATATCTAGAAAATCACATTGTCTGATTTTTTTAAGAATTTATGTGCAAATTATGGTGGAAAATAAGTATTTGGTCACCTACAAACAAGCAAGATTTCTGGCTCTCACAGACCTGTAACTTCTTCTTTAAGAGGCTCCTCTGTCCTCCCCTCATTACCTGTAGTAATGGCTCCTGTTTGACATTGTTATCAGTATAAAAGACACCTGTCCACAACCTCAAACAGTCACACTCCAAACTCCACTATGGTGAAGACCAAAGAGCTGTGGAAGGACACCAGAAACAAAATTGTAGACCTGCACCAGGCTGGGAAGACTGAATCTGCAATAGGCAAGCAGCTTGGTGTGAAGAAATCAACTGTGGGAGCAATAATTAGAAAATGGAAGAGATACAAGACCACTGATAATCTCCCTCGATCAGGGGCTCCACACAAGATCTCACCCCGTGGGGTAAAATGATCACAGGAAAGGTGAGCAAAAATCCCAGAACCACACAGGGGGGACCTAGTGAATGACCTGCAGAAAGCTGGGACTAACGTAACAAAGGCTACCGTCAGTAACACACTACACCGCCAGGGACTCGGATCTTGCAGTGCCAGACATGTCCCCCTGCTTAAGCCAGTACATATCCGGGCCCATCTGAAGTTTGCTAGAGAGCATTTGGATGTTCCAGAAGAGTATTGGGAGAATGTCATATGGTCAAATGAAACCAAAGTAGAACACAAGTCATCGTGTTTGGAGGAGAGTGAATGCTGAGTTGCATCCAAAGAACACCATACCTACTGTGACGCATGGGGGTGGCAACATAATGCTTTGGGGCCATTTCTCTGCAAAGGGACCAGGACGACTGATCCGTGTACATGAAAGAATGAATGGGGCCGTGTATCGTGAGATTTTGAATGCAAACCTCCTTCCATCAGCAAGGGCATTGAAGATGAAACATGGCTGGGTCTTTCAGCATGACAATGATCCCAAGCACACTGCCAGGGCAACGAAGGAGTGGCTTCATAAGAAGCATTTCAAGGTCCTTGAGTGGCCTAGCCAGTCTCCAGATCTCAACCCCATAGAAAACCTTTGGAGGGAGTTGAAAGTTCATGTTGCCCAGCTACAGCCCCAAAACATCACTGCTCTAGAGGAGATCTGCATGGAGGAATGGGCCAACATACCAGCAACAGTGTGTGCCAACCTTGTGAAGACTTACAGAAAACGTTTGACCTCTGTCATTTCCAACAAAGGATATATAACAAAGTATTGAGATGAACTTTTGTTATTGACCAAATACTTATTTTCCACCATAATTTGCAAATAAATTGTTTAAAAATCAGACAATGTGAATATCTAGATATGTTTTCTCATTTTGTCTCTCATAGTTGAGGTCTACCTATGATGTCAATTACAGGCCGGCCTCATCTTTTTAAGTGGGAGAACTTGCACAATTGCTGGCTGGCTAAATACTTTTTTCCCCACTGTACAATTTAATAATAGAAAATGATCCAAAGGTGTTCATAGTGTAACGCACAGGGGATTGTGGACCCAATGTGCCACCTAATCAGTTTCACTTTTTGTTACTCTGGCTCCCTGGTTTTGACCCTTTAAACCCCGTATGGCGATCTGGTCTTCGCGGCAGAGAGACTACCAGGTCGCTACCTCTCGGAGTGGTCCTGATGTAGGTGGCATCTTACCCAAAGGACAGAGATCTGGCCAAAGTGTGGCCAAGTCCGCTTGAAAGATCAGAGGCAGGCAGAGGAGAGTCAAGGTAGAGATACAGGCCAGGGTCAATACACGGATAAACAGCAGAACAAGAACAGTAACAGAAGCGGAACCAGGAATCAAGCCGAGGTCACAAAACAGAGTATCAGTCAGGCGTAAATACAAAACCCTTGCAGGTACTGGGAATCCAAGAACCTCATTGCTCAGATTCAGTGTAAAGGGCTGAGCAAGTTAAAATAGATATGAAGTGCTTGAGATTGGCTGGGCAGGGCTTACAGGTGGATTCATTAATTCCTCAAGTTGCTGAGAGGAAGAGCATGCCCACCCTATGGACTGGACCAGGAGAAACAGGAGCAGCAAATACGCAGCAGCCTGGAGAGTCAGGAACAGCACAGTGTGAACTAGAGGTAAGCAGGCAGCTGAGTATGTTGAGAGAGATGGCGAGCACAGAGTTTTTCCCCAAACTGCCATGGTTAGACATGCAATATGTAAATTAAATAAGACAGCATTCTAATAGATCAATGTAAGGCTAATATTTGAACAAAAAACTGCAAATAAAAAGGGGATTTTCTGCTTTAATAAAAAAATGAATATTTGCTTTCTTATAAAAACACATTACTTCCTATGATTTTTACTCGTATCCTAAAGGAAGTTGATCTCAGTAATCTTAAGAAGTGATCTGTTGATTTATGTTAGAATTGTACAGAGGCTCATATGGGCAGTAAACATACAGATACTGAAATAAACATTGTGAATATTAGTTTAAGCCATTGATGGGGCTCTAACCCCAGAACCTCATGAATTTGACCTGCTGACCTTTAGCAATCTACATAAAGCTAACAGAGAGGGACAGAATCCTTGACCTGAGCAACCTTTGTTTATCACTCTAGCAGATCACAGAGATGTCAGCACTGTTCAAAGTTATGTGGTTGGGAAAACAATGACAAATTGAATTGACAGTAAGAGGTGCGTAGAGGCAAACCTCTGTAGGGATGGATCTTCTGATTATTTTATTTATTTATTATGCTTACTTATATAGCACCATCGTATTCCTCAGTGCTTTACAGATTTTGTCAGTCACTGTCCCATATAGGGCTCACATTACATTCCCTATCAATATGTCTTTGGAGTGTGGGAGGAAAGCGAAGTACCCGGAGGAAACCCACGCAAACACAGGGAGAACATACAAACGCCTTGCAGATTTTGTCTTTGGCAGGATTCAAACCCAGGACTCCAGCGCTGCAAGGCTGCAGTGCTAACTACTGAGCCGCTTGATTGAAGGAATTGTGCATAGTGATCCATTCTGTACTGCAACTGAAATTGGCCATCACTTCTCACGTAAAGGTTGGCAAACAGTGTTGACACAAACTATTAGAAGGAATATGCACAACATTGGATATGAGTTAGATGTCCAGCTACTGGTTCCATTGACCTCACATCACCACTCTTAAAGGCTATCATGGTGCACAACAAGACAACAATGGAAACTGGAATGGAGGTCTATCCCCCAGCGGTGAGTCCCACTCTTGTCTTAGCAGTGAGGAATTGGTCTGGCTATCATTGTGTCCATGGGCCTACTACAGAATCCTTTGGTACTCTGGTGGGCCAGTCTGACTCTGGGCACATGGTTCAGCAGAATTATCAAGAGTGGATTAAGAATGGTGTAGGAAAATCCAGTACTAATAAATTCTCCCTCAGTGTGTATCAGCGTGTATAGATATTCTGTTTTGAGTTATGATGAACTGAAACAATATTCCTTTGTCTTTCCAAAAAAAACATGAGTTCTCCAAGACATCAAGACATCACCTGTTTTGTCTGACTTGCCAGGACTGTAAATAGGAAATGTAACTGTAAAGAAATAGCTCAGCAGTCTTCCCGAGTGAGAGCTGTCTCTGTCCGGATGTGATTGCCTTGTCATCCAATTAGCAATTATTCTTTTGCCATGAGATTATTAGAACATCTCATTTTTGTACACAATGCTGCTAATTGGGATTTCTGGGCTGAATGGCGAGCTGTCCGGCTTTTATGTTGTGCCGGGAAGACTGAAAAAGCAACTAAAGCAGAATTCAGAGAAACAAGGTTGCCTTTTTAGATTTGGGTATTACGTGAAATAAACCATTTAGAATACGGCTTTATTTTTGTGAGAAATAAGAGCGTTAGAAGTTCTGTCATATCCTAAAATGTGTATTGCAGTTGTAATTTACTTGGTTAATAATTTCATTTTAATCCTCTCTCTGAGATGTACAAATATTGCAAGATCACATTATAACCACATGTAACTACATCATTCTTCTCCAAAATTGCTCTACACAAGAGCCTGTATTAAAGGAGCACAACACTTAAAATCCAAAGTTTATAACAATTAGAGATGAGAGAACCATTGTGAAACAAGCCAGGTTCATTAGCAGTTTTCCAAAATTTTGGGTCTGGGTAAACCTGAAATTTTGGTGGTTCGCCAACAGGAATCATTATTATACTCTATGGTCTCTTCAGAGCTCAGAGTATAGTAATTGGAAGCCCAGGGATGGTGGGGAAAAATAATAAACAGTCATACTCACCTTTGCTTACCTTTTCTGGGCTCCCTTGCAGTGTCTATTTTTTGTCCAGAATTTTTTTTTAAAAAGTCTTAATAATAATAATACACTTCTTCTTTGCAGAAGTTACTTCATTTACATCACAGACAACAGACAAATATTCCAATAGAATATAACACCTCTATAGATAACACCACTGACCCATCATTGCATCCATTACTGACAATAGATGATGTTACAGCTTATCTACTCCCCTTGCACAGAGCAGGTTTAGAAAACTCTGCTAATGAGTCAGCTCTCCACTATCGCTGCCTCTGGCCAGGAGACTGCTGTACAGAGGAGAAGTTAGGTAAGGTTGCAGCCCCCATAATCATGTACATAAAATAAAAAAAATCTACAATCAGAAAATACAAACGCTTAGAATTCAGTGCACTGATGGTTTTCCCGGTATGCGCCACGGTGTTGGAGATATCAATGCTGTTAACTACGGCAGCGATATCTCTTCACTATCACAAGGGCGGGCCTAACAGTCTTGTGTCATTGATGATGACAGGCTGTAAGGCCCGCCCTTCAGACAGTGGAGAGATATCGGTGCCAAAATTAATGGTACTGATATCTCCAGCATCGGGGCGCATACCAGGAAAACCGACAGTGCACTGAATTCAGCAAACTGTCAGTTTTCTAGTGGTATATAATACCACACAGCGATGAGGATGTGAAAGGTCCTCTTTAAGACTAAAGCCCCACGTTGCGGAAACGCAGCTTTTTTGTTGTTGCAGTTTTTTGATCCAAAGCCAGGAGTGGAAAGAGCAAAAGGTAGAAGTATAAGTACTTTCTATATAGTTCCCATTCCTTTTGTAGAGATTCTTGGCTTTGGCTCAAAAAACCACAACAAAATCTGCAACAAAATAAGCTGCATTTCCGCAATGTGGGCCCTCAACCTAAAGGAGTTTTCCCATGATCATAACCATATTTATGTTTGTAGAAAATTAATTAATAGTTAAACATTTTTGCAAATATAAATAAACATTTTACAGAGTTTAAAAAAAATTCTCTAACTATCTTAGTGATGACAATTTGTTGTCTTTTTATCAGTTGCCAATTGATATGACCATGAATTCAGGAACTTTCTATAATATGGGACTTGTCAGTAACCTAGCCATGATTTCCTGATTGTGGTCGGGTTATCAGGCAAGGACATTGCATATATGAGAAGATAATCCGGCCACAATAATGATATCATAGCTAAGAAAAGTTAATCTGACCAAAGAAATTCCCCATAAAAAATCCAGACCCCTAAATATATTCAGACAAGACCTCCTAATTGATTCTAACCCCAGCCTAGAACCTTAAATAAATTCAGACTCTTGGCCTATATTAATCCAAACCTTAAACCAAATTCCTAAATATATTCAGAACCCAGATATGATTAATAAGAAAATTAAGACTTTAGGCAATAATGCTCAATATACTTACCCTCCTCAGCATATAACATATGTCTACCTCTTGACATGAAAATTCTTTTCCCAAATTTTTTTTATCTCATCTAAGGCTTCATCTGGCAACAATGATCTTGTGTGTTGCAGTTAGTATGTGAAGCACATTCAGTTCAGAACAACAAAGATGTCTGGTGAAAGCATCTCACTTTATATGCCCAATTTTAGATAACAATCAGAAAGGCTTGCATGGTGCACTTCCCAGAAATTCACATATACTCTTTCTTTTTTATTTTTCTCCTAAAGCAAGGTAAATAGTAAAAGTCAATAACAGATGTGAGAAAATCCCTTCGTAACCTGGGACCAATTCAATATAAATAGAAGGGATTTTCAATGAAACAAACCAAATAATGTAAGACTAGATGAAGACAACAAACAGTAAAGGACAGGGCACCTTTTGCCTTGTTGTTGTTGTGTAAAATAAGTAAATACTTTAACCCCTTCCCACCGCAGCCAGTTTTTGACTTCCTGACAGAGCTCGATTTTTCAAATCTAACGTGTCACATTATGCAGTAATAACTTTGGAACACTTTAACTTAAAGTAATTTTGATATTGTTTTTTCGTGACACATTGTACTTCGACTAAATGGTAAATTTTAATCGATATGTTTTGCGTTTAGTTATGAAAAAATAGGAAATTTGGTGAAATTTTGAAAAATGTGCAATTTAAAAAGTTTGAAATAATCTGCTTTTTATACAGATAGTCATATCATCCAAATTAGTTCATAAATCTAATGTACCATATCTCTGCTTTATGTTGGCAGCAAACTTTAATCACCCTATATTTTTTACGGACGTTATAAGGATTCAAAGTTAAACAGCAATTTTCTAAATTTTCAAGAACATTTCCAAAACCCATTTTTCAAGGGACTAATTAAGTTATGAAGGGGTTTTGCCCCCTGTATTAGAAACCCGCATATATCACCTCATTTTCAAAACTGCACCCCTTAAATAAGCCAAAACAGCATATACGAATATCTTAATCCTATAAGCGTTTAACAGGAATTAAGACAAAATGGAGGTAAAATTTACACATTTCATTTTCTTTTACTAATATGTTCATTTAGCCCTACAATTTCCCCTTTCACAAGGGGTTAAAGGAGAAAATGCATCACACAATTCTCCCGACTACCATAGTACCCTACATGTGAATGTAAACTGAGATATGGGCACACAGAAAGATGCAGAAGGGAAGGGGCGCCAGTGAGCTTTTGGAGGGAAGATTTTGCTGTGATTAGTTTCAGGCACCATGTTGCATTTACAGAGCCCTTGAGGTGCCAAAACAGTGAAAATCCATAGAAGGTGACCCCAATTTTGAAAACTAGACCCCACAATTTGATAAGCAATTTCTCTCGATTATGGAAATGCCCCACATATGAATATAAATTTCTGTATTGGCAAAAAACAGGGAAGGAGCACCATTGAGCTTTTTGGAGGGCAGATTTTGCTGGATTTGGTTTCACCATTTCACTGAATTTACTACCAATGGGATATGAAAATGAGAAATTACTTTTTTTCCAATAAAATGTTGCAATAGGCATGAATTTCTCACTTTCACAAAATGTTAAATGAGAAAATGCACCCCACAGTCTGTTACACAATTTCTCCTGAACACAGCAATATCCCATATGTGGTTGTAAACTGCTGTATGGGTACTTGGCGAAGTTTGAAACAGAAATAGTTCTATTTGGCTTTTAGAGGGCAAATTTTGCTGGTATGGTTTTTGGGTGCCATGTCTCATTTGCAGAGCCCCTAAAGTACCAGTACGAAAACCCCAAAACATGACCCCATTTTGTAAACCAAACCCCTCAGGAAATTTATCAAGGTCTATACTAAGCATTTTGATCCCTCAGCTGTTTCATAGATTTTATTGGAAAAGGAGCTGGGGAGCTCATGCGCCCTCTGTAGAGGGCGAAAGGCAATCCAAAACTCTACACACCTTCACTGGTGCTCTCCTCAAGGAGAGATATTCCTGTCCCTCATAGATTTTATTAACAGTGGGCAGTGAAAATGAAAAGTTATATTTTTTGCAATATAATGATGCTTTAGCCACAAATTTTTCATTTTTACAAGGGGTTAAAGGAGAAAATGTATCCCACAATATGTTATGCAATTTCTCCTGACTACAGAAATACCCCACATGTGGAGGAAAACTATTGTTTTGGCACACAGCAGGATACAGAAGACAGGGAGCGCCATTAGGCTTTTGGAGGGCAGAATCATTTTCAGGTGCCATGACACATTTGCCCCTAAGGTGCTAATGCAGTGGAGAGTAAAAAGAAGTGACTTAAATTTGGAAACTGCACCCTCAAATGTATTAAGATCATTTTGACCCCAGAGATGCTTTCCAAATAGAAATACACAGCAGATGGTGCAAAATAAAAATTGACATTTTCCCAGATAGGCCATTTCAGTGACCAATAGGTCCTGCCCATATCATGACACTGTGAAAAGTCAGCTCTCCAGTTATTTTGCTCTGTTACCTGATTTTGGAAACAGCCTACATGTGGCTCTAACCTTTTGCCTACAAATACAGCAGGGCTCATGCACATTTGAGGCCTAATTTGGTATGTTACACTGCATTGGCGAGGAATTGCAGGGATTCTGAGACAAAATAAAAAAATAGAATCCCCTATTTTAGAAACTACTCCCCTCAAGGAATGTATCAAGGGGCATTGCAAGCATTTTTATTGCATTAGTTTAATTTCCAGAAATAACTTCACAGTAAAAAGTGAAAATTGCAATTTTTCCAGAGATACATCATTTCAGTGCCTGATATGTTGCGCCCAGCAGAGAGACACACTCCAAAAACTGTTAAGCAGGTTGTCCTTGGTACAAGAGCCTTTGGCGTATTGTACCTCTGGATAAGTTCCTTGAGGGGTGTAGTTTCCAAAATGGGGTTACAGGTCTGTGGATTCCACTTTACCGGCATTTCTGCACCTTGCTGTGTGCCAAACAGCAGTTTGTACAGACATATGATACTTAAGTGGAGTATCCTGGGTTCAACAATGTCATATGTGTGGGCATAAACTGCTGTTTGGGCACACAGCAATGCACACAAGGGAAGAAGTGCTGTTTGGCTTTTAGAGCGCAGATTTAGATGGTTTGGTTTTTGGACACCATGTCATGTTTGCAGAGTCCCTGAGGTGCCAGTAAATTGGAATCCATCAAAAAGTGAAAACTGCCCTCTAAGAATTTATCAAGTGTTGTAGTGAGCATTTGTTTCCCATAAGTGAATATGTAAGCTGTGTGGCATACATTGGACACATCGAATCCCACAATATTTTCCCACTGACTCCTATGACAAGGGCTTGGAGGGGGGGTTGGTCATTCTGGAGGGTCAGTGCTGGGGTCTTTTCCCTCGTAAGCTGGGGCATACCCTAATATACGCTCGCACAGCTTATATATTTCCTTCTTGCCGCAACCAGTTTTGTTCTAATGATTTGGCGATTTTTGTTTATTTTGTGTCTTCACATAGCACAAGCTATATTTTTTTGACATGTTTTATTTTCTGGCGATGTGGCCATATGAGGGATTGTTTTTTGCAGTATGAGATGTACATTTCAATGCCACCAGTTTGGGGTGCCTATAACTTATTGACTAAATTTTATTAACTCTTTCTGGGTTGAATTTAAAAAAAAAAAAAAAACACATCAAATCTGGCATTGCTTTTTAACATTTTTTGCAGCGTACAGCATAAGTAACATGTAACCTTTATTCTGCGGGTCTGTACGATTACGTAGATACCTAATTTATGTTGTTTTTTTTATGCGATACTAATTGTGCAGAATAAAATTCCATTCAGGGAAAAAAATCTATTATTTTTACATCACCATCTTCTGAAAAACATAACATTTTTATTTTTCTGTTGACAGAGCTGGTTGAGGGCTTATTTTTTGTGGGACGATCTGTGCTTTTTATTGGTACCATTTTGGTTTTCATCACTTTTTATTGAACATTTTGTGAGGCAAGATGGCAAATAATAATTTCCAGCAGTTTTCTACGGCTTTTTTTTTTTTTTTTTTACATCGTTCACTGTGCGGGATAAATAATGTTTTAGTTTTATTCAGGTTTTTATGGATGCAGTAATATCAAATGTGTTTTTTTATTTTTTTACATAATAAAACATTTTATATGGGAAAATGGGATTTGGGGGGCTTTATTCATTTATTAATTAAAACACTGACACCCCCCAAACATGTCGCAGGGGGTGCAATCGGGTTCCCAATATATGTATTAAAACCCCTACAATCGAGCTCAGCTCAACTCAGTATATAACGGCTGACACCCGCAAAGCATGGTGTGCACACAGAAACTGTGCCAATAAGAGGTCTGTTTCTTTGTTATTCCCTTTTCATTTTGTATACTGTTTGCTTGTATGTGTCTTTTTATTATCCTTTTTCTTTTATAACTTTTGTAACTGTATGCACTGTAATTTTTTTGTGTATATTGATTCTTAAAATTTAATAAGATGGCTTTGAAATATACCCAAAATCCTGAACAGGGAAAATACTGCTTAGTTTTTTGTTTTTTTTTTTACCTTTTATATGCCAGTGTGCTAGAGGTTCACTGTAGTGCCAGAGGGCACAGGTGTGAGTATTCTGGGTATATTCGTGTCTAATCTACCATAAGTAGCTGGTTGTCGTAGCTATTTGTTTGGATGTGCAAATGTTGGGGTTGCGTCACTCCTTGAAGTCTAGTTAGATAGGTGAGTGTGGAAGTGGACCTCCATTTTAAGGTCACATCCAGGGTCTCATGTTTTTGTGTGGATGGGGGGGTTGTTAGGATCCCTGACACATCTGAATAGAATTATTTGTACAGCATGTGCATGGATTACTGTAAAGCCCATGCAAATGAAAGGGACAATCATAGGGACTTTTTGCAACAAATCTGCTGCATGTAAATATACCTTTTCTCTAACATTTGCTAGGTTCTCTGCCCACCACTTATAGCAGACTTGCAAAGAATTTTTTTTGTATTAGGTTTAGCATGCTGTGCAAGCACATATAAATTACATGTTTGCTCTGTTGATGTCACAGATGGAAAAACACACTGTAAATTGAATGCGTGCACCAAAATTACACTAGTTGTATTTGTAGTGGTGTGGATTATTCCATGGCACAGATGGGAAGAAATCCGAAGTGATATGTGATCAAAATGTATAGCAGTTGTTTGCCACGGATGTAAAACACCCTAGAATATAGAATTATTTTTCTATGTCACAGACAAAAAATCTGCAATGTTACAAGCACAATGATTGTAAATACCTTATTTTGAGGGTTTAAAACAGTACAAAATATACATATGGAAAGGGGTCAAAGGAGGATCTGGATTCTGGGATAGTGGGAGCTCAATATGTTAAAATCAAGACCAGCAAACCACTGTAAATCTGTAAAATGTAAACATCATGTAAGTCATTTAGACATTTAATATGACAAAACATTCCAACTTGTTCCCTGTTACATAGATAAAGTACATGCAGGAGCTAAAAATAAACGTAGTCACCATCTCTACATGGCTTAATGTGGTGTTTAATATCTGCTTAATGCTGTGTAACATCATTAACCACATGAAGAAAAGTGATTTAATGATGTATTAAATGACAACTTTATTCTGTGGACAACCAGTAACACATTCATTACCATAACACATTAATTTTAAGATAACAATAATATGGATGTAGAAATGTGGGCATGGGAATGGCACTGACCTGTTTATTCTATCGTTCTGGAATTCTCTTGATCAATGTTAGCACTCATCTACCACTTGTACATGCAATGAAACTACAAGACAGTTATAGATACATGCACTTTAGAATGGCAGAAATTACATATCGTTGCACCAGGGTGTCAATCTAGCCAGTCTGGGCATTATTAGGAAATGGCCACTGTGACTCTTCAACCAAGCAACTCCAGCTTTATGACTCCAAGAACCTCATTTGCATACAGAGGGCTCCACCTCCATGACTCCAAGAACCTCATTCGCATACAGAGAGGCTCCACCTCCATGACTCCAGAAACCACATTTACATTCAGAGGGGCTCCACCTTCATGACTCCAAAAACCTCATTTGCATTGAGAGAGGCCCCACCGCCATTTGCTCATTTGCATACAGAGTTCATGGTGTTCAAAGTATAGCTTATATTGAAAGCAGGTACTGATTGGGCCAACCTAACCAGGGACTTGAGCACAGACTCCTAACACTACTTCATCCTAACTCAGGGAGGAAGAGAATGTCTCCTCCCCTTCCCTAACTAGTGGTTCCTAAGTCACTGTCGTACCATCAGCTCAACTCTTCACTCAGTGGTCAGTCCTGTTAAAGGTACATGAGACAGCAAAGATATGATAATATACATATAATATATGACTTTTGTAGTGCTCCCACTGGGACATAACATGTTCACACTGCATTCACTGTGAATTTATCCTACACATACCACCAGAGGAGTGCCTTTTGACATCCACTGGACTAATATACATTGTTGCACTGTTTTTTGTTTTTTTTTGTTTGTTTTTTGTTTTGTTTTTTTTGTGGGTGGGGCAGAATAGAAATGGACAGTCTGTGCTTTCCCACGCAGACATCATTGATTAAGTGAAGGACATAACACTACTTGTATCAACCTCTATTGAATAAGCTCTCCCAATGCCAAAACTACCATAGGAAATCTATTTTACCCAAAGTAAGAGGCAGAATGTCACTAAAGGGCAAGCTGGGCTATTTTCGGATTTTGCAAATTATCATCATAGCCTATGGCATAAGGTCACATGGAGAGAAACTGAAGGAGATTTGCATTTGTAACCTTGAAATGCCTGAAAATGCCCACAGCTAAAGCGTGACACATATCAGTGGTTCCATCTCGACTTATCCTCCAACGTCCATGAAGACTCAAGTTGTAATAATGTGCTGTGAAACACTTGTTATATAGTAGTGCAATGGAGATTTACACTTCGATATGACAATATTGTTATTAAGCTGAAAGCAAACAGGTTAAGTATGATATTATTATTTGTAAACATGTAATGTTATGGTTTTTGTGTATTAAAATATTGGGTTTGGTTTAAAATTTAAACCAGTGGAAACTTATTACTGATGTTATGGGCAAAGTCCAGTCTGTCATTGAAACTTTAGTAAAGATGTATTTTCATTGCTGCAATGATTGACTGGATTGATGGTTTAGAATTTAAGTGGCCGAGAACCTCTAGGCAGAGGGGATCCACAGTCCCCTTATTCAGTCTCAACATTCCTTAAAGTTTACAGTGCACCTATGTTTTCATCAAACTTTTCATTCATGTCCAAAGTTTTGATTGGTGTGGGTCTGGTTGCTGAGACCATATTATGTTCTGTGCCCCTTTTATCTTTGATCAGCTCTCCTTGGCTTTCCTCAGAGAGCACGCACAGTGGTGTATGGGCTCATAGAAAGTTTCCGAAGACAGCCAAGTAGATTTGATCAGAGTCAACTTTAGGTCTCGCTATGTTCATAGCCTGCTGTAGAACCATATTGTACCCCTGCATATGCTTCCAATTTTACATGTGCGTTTCCTCACAAATTACATAAGAATCAGTGCAATAGTAAACTATTGCATGCAGCATTGCCTTCAGGGGACAATTTGATCCTGAGACAGGAAGCTCCATTTTATGGATGTAGGCACTTGTGGGCATCCCTTGGTCAACCATACAGATTTCCTTGCAAACCTCAGTCTTGCTTTGCCTCATTTTCTTCCTTCCTTCCCTTCCCTTTGCTTACATGGCCACTTTTTTGTTCTGTCTAAATGTATAATGCACTAAGATGCTGTAAAATACCATGACAAAGTAATAACATTCAGTACATATTAATTAAGATTGAGAATATTAATCTAGCAGAATAAATTAATATTCAATGAACTAAGTACAGTACAGATATGGCCCATATGTCAAATGTAATAAAGGACAGGGAAAGAGTTAAAATAAAATAAGTCATATCATACTACTTCTGGTTACTCTGCAACAATGATGTACCCTACCACTCACATGTGACCATTGAGGCCAGTGATTAGCAATATGGAGGCAAGACACATTATCACTGGAGTGCCAAGGCAGAAAACTGGTGCCTTGGACCTGAGACCTGCAATTCGGGATGACAGGACCTAGGAAAGGTGAGTGACTTATTTTGACATCTGGGCCAGAAAACCTCTTTAACTTAACATGCTTCTGGTTAAGGACTCCAATTTTTCATTACATCAATTCAATACAATATTGCGACATGCCAACCTAACCCTTTAAAAACTGTACAATGTACAACAAAACCATTGGGTGGCCACATATAGCATATAATTTTCAGATACAACATTGTCTTGAAATGCTAATCATCCCATGACATGCATATTTGGACATGTCTAGCCAAAAGGAAAGGTAAGGAAGGATACATCTGCACTTGTGTAATCCTAGGGCATATTATATGACCTTCCAAGCATCTGTATGATCTTCATCTTCCATATGTTATTTGCTTCTTCCTTTTTCTGAACTGTTATGTTTATCTGAAAGCTGACTCTATGTACTAGATGCTTTGCGAGTGACGATGAAGTGGTCTAGCCTGACATTTGGCAGATTGCCTTGCATCTAATTCTGAAATTTCTGTTCTCAGCATCCGAGCTCCTTGGAGAAGAAACTATTATATGCAGGTGGAATATCTCTGTAAAAACCCTGCTATTATGTGAGGAATGAAAACAAAGTGCTGCGTCAGTAAATAGGCTGCTGGCTACAGGAAGGGACCACGCATCCACCAGACAGAAAGAGCTGCCTCGGTGCTTTACAATTGCTCATACACAAAATATCAGCGTGCAACCTACATCATTGTGAGATCAAAGCACAGGCCCAGCAAGATCTGTTCTTTGAGACAAAGGGTACAGAATCGTACAGAGCATTGAAGGCTTTACCTTCTAATTCTTTATACAGGTTCATTTAAATAATATATTAAAATGTCCCATCACTTATTAGGGGACATTACTGTGAACAATTTTCATGTCCGTGTGCTGTCCATGTCTGCATGGACTAGACTCGGACTGGCAATGAATGGGGCCATACACCCTTCAGTTTTTTCACATGGGCATTGTGCTGCTCCTCTGTAATTCTCTCTAGAAATTTATGAAGAAATTGACAGCTGGGTCCCATCATTCCCCCATCTTGAAATGTCAGCACTAATAGGACGTTGTTATATTGTGTAAGGACATGTCCCCAAGTAGTAACACTCACTTGTCAATTTATTCATAAATGTCTCCGAGGAATAACAGCAATACAACGTTTTAAGAAATGAAGCTTCAGCATTTTATTTACTAACACAGACATGTCAGGAGAGGAGACAGCTCCTCTTTAACCTCCACATAACATGGACATTTTCAGGTTTTTTGGTATATGTGTGTTTGAGTTATTAAAATACAATTTTTGTTTTTTTCACATATTTATTTTTATGTCATTTTTACTTATGTATTTGTTTTCTTTTTTAATATCTGGGGAATTGTTTTAAAAGGGGGAGATTTAGATGTTTTTCCTATATTTTTTTTTTTTTTTTCAGATTTTTTAAAAACCACAAATATTCAAAAAACATTTTTACCATAACAGAGAGGGAAGCTAGTTTTTTTTTATATTTTAAAATAGTTTTCCATTCCTGTTTTTTACATCGGTGACACATAGTTTTGTGTTGCTGGGAATGTGGCTATAACTTGTGATGTAACCGTGCTAGTGGCATGCTCTCTTTTATTTTTGTTTTTATTAACACATTGTATCATCCAGTCATAATATACCATTGGGGGACATTTCAATATTACATCTTTTTTACTGATTTCCCTTTTTTTATTATTATTATTATTGTTTATTTATATAGCACCATTAATTCCATGGTGCTTTACATTTGCGGATTTACATACGGTACACAGGATGTACAAAACAGATAATACTAACAGTGATCACTGGCACAGTGGAATACAGGGCCCTGCCCGCAAGGGCTTACAATCTATGAGGGAAGAGGGATAGAGACAGAAGGTGGGGGTAGAGGCTGTACAGATGGTGATGTGGTGACAGTAGTGTTATTGGAGGTTGTAGGCCTTCCTGAATAGGTGAGTCTTCAGGGCCTTCTTGAAGCTTGTGACTGTGGGGGTCAGTCTTATGTGTCTTGGTAATGAGTTCCAGAGTATGGGGGGGATGCACGGGAGAAGTCTTGTAGATGGTTGTGTGAAAAGCGGATAAGAGCAGAGCGGAGTAGGAGGTCTATGGAGGATCGGAGGTTACGTGTGGGCAGGTAGCGGGAGATTAGGTCGGAGATATATGGAGGGGACAGGTAGTGGATGGCTTTGTATGTCAGCGTTAGTAGTTTGAACTCTATTCTCTGGGCGATGGGTAGCCAGCGAATAGCCAGCGATTTCCCTTGTAACTGGGGCTGATATACTCGCCTCCTAGCGTAGACTGCGGAGCTGATCTGGGTCTTCTAGAACACAGAGGCTCCTGCAGTCCCCTGGCACCTATAGTGGCTGCTATTGCTGTATACATAGTGCTTATTGAGTGTAACTGTATGAATAAAAGGACTGGGAAGGCAGGGATGGAAATAAACTGTCCCTGCTTTCTCTTCAGGGAGTCCAGCTGTCACTGACAGTCGCCTCCCCTCTCCTGCAGCTATATAACCTTGCGAAATTGCAAATTCTGCAAGGACCTAACCTTGATCCTTGTAGAGTTAACTGCTGACAAGCTGGACATATATAGAGAAGTGTAGCTGGCAAGTTGATACAGACAAAAATGATCACATGTTTTTTGGATGTGATCTACACTGGACATATACGAGATAAAGTAGTGATCATGAAAGGGAGGGATGTCTATGGATTTCTTGTCCGCAATGTCAATAAAGAACAATACAGTCAGCCTCTCCCCGATCTGACATGGCAGCTTACTATCGATATATAACTGCA
This sequence comes from Leptodactylus fallax, assembly GCA_947044405.1. Classification (NCBI taxonomy): domain Eukaryota; kingdom Metazoa; phylum Chordata; class Amphibia; order Anura; family Leptodactylidae; genus Leptodactylus; species Leptodactylus fallax. The sequence goes on along the minus strand of CAMRHE010000744.1, from coordinate 45,400 downwards.
CATAGCAAATGCTTCATAAGAAAGTGGATCTTGTTAATAGGGAATAACTTTAATGTATAAAAATATACATTTTAAGCAAACCTTACATTAACACACCAAAGAAATTAAAAAATTTGACTAATTCCAAACCGTAAAAATACTTATCACCTTATTTAACAGAATTCACATACTTGTATCTTATCTATTTTAAGTTTTCATGTTTAGAACTGCAGCAATATATAGATACCACATATTACATATTTTCCCAAGGTGATTGGTGACGTATAAGTGACGTATAAGTTATTTCCAGAAATAATTTACACAGACTTTTCACTATCACAGCTAATATGCACAGGCATTTGCTGTTGTACTACCAGATTTATGCACGTGCTATTGCATTTCTATATTTAGTGCTGACAAAATGTGTTTGCCTGATGCGAAGAGAAGTCATTTGTATGTAAAAAGTCTGCCCTTTGCAAAGTAATATTTGAGGCAAATGGGTCAAGTGTTGCAGACACTTGTCCACAGGCATTAATGCTATTCTAAAAATGTCAAAGGAATATTTTTTTTTTGTATTTGAATCTGGGTGTGAAACTATTACATCCACCCATAAAAACATGGAAATGGTCCAGAATTTGGAATATCACTACTCAAGGTACAATTGTCATTTCAGATCAATTTGCAGAATAAACAGTTTTGTGTGTACATAAGGAATAACATTTTATCTGACCATTAACTCTTTCCTGCTCAGTATATGTTGTGCCTACATTGCTCTTTGGTTTGAGCTGTATTATACCTTTGGGACCCCACACTCTCTGTTGCAGTCAGAGAGAACTCAGATTTTGTTAGACTAACCTTTTAGCTGCCGTGATCACTTAAATATATTGATTGCTAACAGTACATCTTATCTATTGCTCCCTGGTGCATCTCTCATTATCTAGCTGATACATAATAGATAGTGATAGACAGGTTGGGTAGGCAGAGATAAGCTGTGCTGGTAGTGATCAGTGATAACAGCAAGTGACAGGCAAGGCAAGTGCAAAAAAAGTTATAATAGATGTGTAAATCAATATACAAAGCTGTATACACAGCAGGGAGATGAGAGGCAGGCTAAAGAGCCTCCCTCCGCATGTAAGTGTAAGACGTACTTAGTGTGCATAGTGCAGCACCCAGTTGAGGGAAACCAGGAGCCTGGGAGTAGTAGTACTTGGTTAATGGCCAGAAACTCTTCTCCTGGGTGCAGTGCTAAGGGGGCCTGCAGGGTACCTGATGGCGGTGGCAGTTTTTCCACCAGGGCATGTGCTACTTGTTGTAAACTTCCCTGAGCCTGATGGTGGCTGAAGTGCCCCTGATGAACATGCAGGAAAATGACTCAGGAAACAAACGGTTTGAGGATTAGCGTAACTCACTGTCTTTACTTGAGGTAGTGGAAGAGTGAAGAAATCAGGCGATACTTACTTGAGGTAGAACAAGGTTAAGTAGCATACAGTTACTGGAGGAACAATACTTATGGCATTAACACTGGAGGCGGGGACTGAGCTGATTGATGGTGCACCCTTTGACAGTATGTGTTTGCCTTTCTGGGATAGTCTTCACTTTACTAGTGTTACACTCTCTCACAAAGTCTTTACTCTCCACAAATTACCACTACGGGGTGTAGATTAGCAGGGTTGTTCTGTTTGCCCTGAAGCACAAGCAGGGTCGTAGTTATGAGGTCCATATAACACCTATCCTCCTATCCTTATCTGGCACACTTCTCTTGTCCACCAGTTGAGCAGGGGTCAGTCCTATGTCTTGCTGAATCACGTGGGATTGTTCTAGCCATCACTTCTCCAGTCTAGCTTGGGCACTAGCTTAGCTTCTTCTCATACTCCTCACTTCTTTCTTCTCCGGAGAGAAAGAGAAGGCTCTCTAGGTCTGGGTTGTACCATCTCACAGCACTCATTTTGCAGAGGTTCCACCCATTAAATGTATAGTTTCCCAGCATATATACATAACAGTGCTAACATGTTACTTAAAGCACAAATTAAATGCAAACTTTTTATAATGTTCTCAATTGGATATACCAACTGTATATGCCATACACAGTAAATACAGACTTCCCCAACATAACACTATATTAAAAAATGAACGAAATGACCGTCACTCCTTAATCTACTTTGTATTTCATATTTTTAATATCAAATTATTGCTTTTTTGTAATAGAAACTTTAAATGTGTCTACCCTTTTCTTAAAGCATATCTCCTCTTATAGGACAACTATTCATTAAAAAAAATACAAGCGAATAGCAGAAACTTAGGGGGAAAGCGCTGGGTGCCAATACATTTGAATTGATAGGTAGCTCCTACTAAGACTATTTACACATTGCTGGCACAAAATATCTCGCCTGCAAGTATTAAAAGTCAAGTTAAGAACTGCTACATCTGTATATGGATATGTCTAGTAGAGAAAAAAGGTAAGGAAGGACGAAATTATTTTACAGAATTACTTATAATACAGTTTAAATATTTAAATATATAACTTTTCACATGTATCAAAAATGTATTTTGGTTCCATAAGAATCTTTCAAGTTTGAGGTTGCCTTAAATTCTGTGGATAAGGAAAACTGTCAGTTCAATGCCATAAAGAGCCAAAGTTTGTTACAAATGCCTTCCATCACATATGAAATACTGTGCTTGTAAAACTGATGTATTACTTTGAAAGGCCTGGCTTGTGGCATTTGTGGAGCTTTTTTCTTAGAACCATTTTAGTTTGTCTAAGGGAGTTGTTAAAATTACTAGCATGTGTTGTAAAATCACGAATCACATGAAACCAAGAAAACGTCTTCTTAAGTAATAATAGCTACCTATAATTATATACAACATCCAGACAAGCCAACAGTAACCCGATGCAAGCGTAATCGGTTATAACTACAAGTAATTATGGAATAGTAAGCCATTCATGTCAACACTGGTGTGCTCTTTAAACGGATCTATGTAGTATCTAGAATTTTTTGAATATAAACCTACTCACAACCTGAGAATTGAGATATGAGGTCCTTATACAGTGGGTACCGAAAGTATTCAGACCCCTTTCAATTTTTCACTCTTTGTTTCATTGCAGCCATTTGCTAAAAGCAAAAAAGTTAATTTTATTTCTCAATGTACACTGAGCACCCCATCTTGAAACAGAAATGTAGATATTTTTGCAAATTTATTAAAAAAGAAAAACTGAAATATCACATGGTCATAAGTATTCAGACCCTTTGCTCAGTATTGAGTAGAAGCCCCTTCCTTTTGAGCTAGTACAGCCATGAGTCTTCTTGGAAATGATGCAACAAGTTTTTCATACCTGGATTTGGGGATCCTCTGCCATTCTTCCTTGCAGATCCTCTCCAGTTCTGTCAGGTTAGATGGTGGACAGCCATTTTCAGGTCTCTCCAGAAATGCTCAATTGGGTTGAGGTCAGGGCTCTGGCTGGGCCAGTCAAGAATGGCCACAGTTGTTCCGAAGTCACTCCTTTGTTATTTTAGCTGTGTGCTTAGGGTCATTGTCTTGTTGAAAGGTGAACCTTCGGCCCAGTCTGAGGTCCAGAGCACTCTGGAAGAGGCTTTCTTCCAGGATATCTCTGTACTTGGCCGCATTTATCTTTCCTTCAATTGCAACCAGTCGTCCTGTCCCCCATAGCATGATGCTGCCACCACCATGTTTCACTGTTTGGATTGTATGGGGCTGAGATGAGCAGTGCCTGGTTTTCTCCACACATACCGCTTAGAATTAACGGCAAAAAGTTCAATCTTCATCTCATCAGACCAGAGAATCTTATTTCTCATAGTCTGGAAGTCCTTCATGTGTTTTTTGGCAAACTCTATGCGGGCTTTCATATGTCTTGCACTGAGGAGGCTTCCTTCAGGCCACTCTGCCATAAAGCCCCGACTGGTGGAGGGCTGCATTGATAGTTGACTTTGTGGAACTTTCTCCCATCTCCCTACTGCATCTCTGGAGGTCAGCCACAGCGATCTTTGGGTTCTTCTTTACCTCTCTCACCAAGGCTTTTCTCCCACGATTGCTCAGTTTGGCTGGACGGCCAGGTCTTGAAAGAGTTTTTGTCATCCCAAACTTCTTCCATTTAAGGATTATGGAGGCCACTGTGCTCTTAGGAACCTTGAGTGCTGCAGAAATTCTTTTGTAACCTTGGCCAGATCTGTGCCTCACCACAATTCTGTCTCTGAGCTCCTTGGGCAGTTCCTTTGACCTCATGATTCTCATTTGCTCTGACATGTACAGTCATGGCCAAAAGTTTTGAGAATGATACAAATATAAATTTTTACAAAGTCTACTGCTTCAGTTTTTCTAATGGCAATTTGCATATACTCCAGAATGTTATAAAGAGTGATCAGCTTAACAGCAATTACTTGCAAAGTCAATATTTGCCTAGAAAATGAACTTTATCCCCCAAAACACATTTCAACATCATTGCAGCCCTGCCTTAAAAGGACCACCTAACATCGTTTCAGTGATTGCTCCATTAACACAGGTGTGGGTGTTGATGAGGACAGGGCTGGAGATCAATCTGTCATGATTAAGTAAGAATGACACCACTGGACACTTTAAAAGGAGGCTGGTGCTTGCCATCATTGTTTCTCTTCTGTTAACCATGGTTATCTCTAAAGAAACACGTGCAGTCATCATTGCACTGCACAAAAATGGCCTAACTGGGAAGAGTATTGCAGCTAGAAAGATTGCACCTCAGTCAACAATCTATCGCATCATCAAGAACTTCAAGGAGAGAGGTTCCATTGGTGCCAAAAAGGCTCCAGGGCGCCCAAGAAAGACCAGCAAGCAGCAGGACCGTCTCTTAAAAGTGTTTCAGCTGCGGGATCGGGCTACCAGCAGTGCAGAGCTTGCTGAGGAATGGCAGCAGGCAGGTGTGAGTGCATCTGCACGCACTGTGAGGCGGAGACTCTTGGAGCAAGGCCTGGTCTCAAGGAGGGCAGCAAAGAAGCCACTTCTCTCCAGAAAAAACATCAGGGACAGACTGATATTCTGCAAAAGGTACAGGGAGTGGACTGCTGAGGACTGGGGTAAAGTCATTTTCTCTGATGAATCCCCTTTTCGATTGTTTGGAACATCTGGAAAACAGCTTATTCGGAGAAGAAGAGGTGAGCGCTACCACCAGTCTTGTCTCATGCCAACTGTAAAGCATCCTGAAACCATTCATGTGTGGGGTTGCTTCTCAGCCAAGGGAATTGGCTCTCTCACAGTCTTGCCTAAAAACACAGCCATGAATAAAGAATGGTACCAGAATGTCCTCCAAGAGCAACTTCTCCCAACCGTCCAAGAGCAGTTTGGCGCTCAACAATGCCTTTTCCAGCATGATGGAGCACCTTGCCATAAAGCAAAGGTGATAACTAAATGGCTCAGGGAAGAAAACATAGAGATTTTGGGTCCATGGCCTGGAAACTCCCCAGATCTTAATCCCATTGAGAACTTGTGGTCAATCATCAAGAGACGGGTGGACAAACAAAAACCAACAAATTCAGACAAAATTAAAGCATTGATTCTGCAAGAATGGACTGCTATCAGTCAGGATTTGGTCCAGAAGTTGATTGAGAGCATGCCAGGGAGAATTGCAGAGGTCCTGAAGAAGAAGGGTCAACACTGCAAATATTGACTTGCTGCATTAACTCATTCTAACTGTCAATATAAGCTTCTGTTACTCATAATATGAATGCAATTATATTTCTGTATGTGATAAAAACATCTGACAAACACACATAAAAACCAGAGGGCAGCAGATCATGTGAAAATATAATATTTGTGTCATTCTCAAAACTTTTGGCCATGACTGTACTGTGAGCTATGAGGTCTTATATAGACAGGTGTGTGCCTTTCCTAATCAAGTCCAATCAGTTTAATTAAACACAACAGGACTCCAATTAAAGAGCAGAACCATCTCAAGGAGGATCAAAAGGAAATGGACAGCGTGTGAGTTAAATATGGATGTCACAGAAAGGGTCTGAATACTTATGACCATGTGATATTTCAGTTTTTCTTTTTTAATAAATTTGCAAAAATATCTACATTTGTTTTTTTTTCTGTAAAGATGGGGTGCTGAGTGTACATTAATGAGAAATAAAATTAACTTTCTTGCTTTTAGCAAATGGCTACAATGAAACAAAGAGTGAAAAATTTAAAGGGGTCTGAATACTTTCCGAACCCACTGTATATTTATTGCTAATCGTCTTCATGGAGGTCCAAGCAGCTGAGATCTGTGATACTATTGGTAAAGGTGATAACGAAATAATTTTAAGGATGAAAGATAAAAAAAAAAACCATCCTTCATAGCATACTATCCTGTAATGTTGATCCAGAGGAAGCTAAATAAAGACCAAATTTATCTCATCTTCGCTTTTTGGAGTAAATGGTGCCAGTGTTGGCATATGGACTGCTGGAGAATGTAACTAATTTATCACAAGGCCTGTGCTTCATCATAGCGTAGGTGCATTCTCCGCCAGCACATGGATTACTCACCCCCATCACTGCCTTCTTTCTTCTTACAGGTTTATACAGTAGATGACCCCTGTGCTAAAAAGTTAAAAGGACCCTTTGCTGTTGTGTACTCTATCATGAAACAATCCCTTATGTCTCTATAACAACCCACAAATCAGAGTCATTGCGATGCACAGTCAGAAACGTCAAGGATCAGTGGGCTCCCCTAGCTACTGGGCCCCTGTATAATTTGCAAATATGGTATGTTTGTTTGTTCTTGTTTCTTGTACATTGGTTCTCAGAACTGAACACAATATTTCATATGGGACTAACACTAATGTTTTTGTTATATACAGTATATGCCTAACCGATACTGCTTAGTTTTGTTTTTTTTGGTTTTTTTATAAATCTACTTAAATCCCATGTAAATTTTATCCTTGCGGTTAGCAAAAGCTACGTCCCTGTTTAGCCATCCTATCAGCAGGTCATGCTTACATTCAGCCGGAACCATGAGTGCTACAGGCTGTATGTGCATATGGGAAAGGCCTGGCAGGAGGGCGTCAATTGACACAAGGGTGGCTCACAGGAAACATGGAAGTGGAATCATTTCATGAAGGATTTCAACAAGTCAAAGGAAGCTTTTATTGAAACTTTCAGTCTACGGTTCTACCACATGGGGGGGGGGGGATTAAATATATATTCCTCAATGAATGGCAAAAGTCCCTTTACATGTCAACTCGAAGCCCTTTTCCATTTCAGATTTATCTAGTGTTTTATTTAGATAACCATTAAATATTTTACCCACAATGGAGGTTAAACTTACTAGTCCTGACAAGTTCTCTTTGAATACTGGCACCACATTTGCTATGTGCCATTCCCTTGGAACAATCCCAAGTTTTGTGATATTAGATATAAGAGTCTGTCTATCACGGTATATAATTCTCTCAGAACTCGGGGGTGTATGCCATCTGGACCTGGTGGTTTGTCTGTTTTAATCTTTGTAAGGTGGCACCGCACTTCTTCCTGTGTTATACACATGACACGTAATGAAGAATTTACTTTTCACTAGATTTTATTTGACATTTTTAATTTTCCTCTGTGAATACAGTGGAAAAGAAAATGTGCAATACATTATTTTTTTATTTTTTTAAAGGGCCAGCACTTTCTCTTATAACCTTTTTACTATTGCATTTATATAATTGTAGGATGTTCACCAGTGGAGGCAATTGTAGGCTTTATAGATACTAGTGTCAATTTTACTATGGAGTAATGGCAGCTATGCCGTATCCATTTTGGAATGGTTACCAATAAACCTTGGTAGATTTTTCTTCATTTAACCTATTCTTTCCATTAGGGTCCTGATATATTTGAGTGCTCTATTATTGCTAAAATTCAGGAAATCTTGATGAAAACTGACTCAGACATTCCCTTTACCCACAAACACTAGTGTAAAAATTACTCGACTAGCTATACATTGTTTGCTAACGCTACAGTCACAAGTTGCATGTCTGAGAAAAATTGACCAGTGTCCATCTTATTTCCATGACACAAGCGACTCTCCCAAATTTATTGGATGTTGTGATTATGAGTAGAAAGAAATTGAAAATGTGCATCCAATCCACCTCCACATGTCCACATCTAATCTGCAAAGTGTGCATGTACACTAAAGTGCCTGCACCCCTTCAGTATCTGTCAGACAAATGGTCATTCAGCCAACAGTTATGCCTCCCAGACCCAACTGGCCCATACACATAGATACCTGGTTTGGCCAAGCATGGATGTATTTCCAGTGAGGATGGGAAAGTAATCCACTGCCAAACATTTCTGATGTTGGCTTATCTTCTGGGGTAACAAAAGCTAGACCAGGATAAGATTCATCATGCCCAACCCTTTCTTCCATCAGCATATGCTGAGTGAACCTCAGTCAACCATATAAATGCATTAGATGTTTGTTTGTTCTTGACAAAATTGACGGGTCATCCTACTGTACGCCTAAAGTGTATGGCCACCTTAATATTGCATTTTACCTTTAGTGGCCATGTTAGAACTGATCTCCAGGGTTTTTAGTATTGAACCCACAATGATAAGATGACCCCTTGGTCAGCTTTCTAAAGTGATGGTTGTCTTAACACAATTACTTACTGAGGCCACAAAAACTGCTTTTTTGTTGCAGACGCAGTCAAAGTAGATTTAGCAGAAGAAAAAAATATAAATGTCATCTTTCTATTTCCCATTCCTTTTAAAACCACTCTTGGCTTTGGCACAGTCAAATCTGCAACAACAAAAAAGTAACTTCTCCACAATGTGGGTCTTAGCCTAAAGCCGGTTGCAAACGACCGTGTGCTAACCAGCAGCCGTGAATGAACGGCACAGGTGGCGCACGAGGAACACACGGATATCATCTGTGTGCTGCCCGTGCACCAGGCGTGCTTCCGCGGCCCCTTTCATTTAAGCAGGGCCGCAAAATTGGACAGGAATAGGACCTATTCCATATTTTGCGGCTCAGACTGTCGGTCCGCACACGTGACCGTGTAATTTATGGTCATTTGTACGGGTCCATAGAAATGAATGGGTAAGTGTGCTACCCGGGAAAAACCCGGATAGCACACTGACCATTTATATGATCGTGTGCAAGGGTGCTTAGGCTGATTTGTTACATTCTCAGAAAAATGCTTCATTTTTGACAATGCTTTCTAAAGAGGTTGTCTGGTCACTAAATTTTTTTTTGTATTGCTGTAATTATTGTCTTTGTCTACTTTAATCATTTGCATCTAGCCTGTCGTGTCCTGTGTCTCAGGTTTGGAGCTTCATTTAGCTGCTGGTATATCCTGGGTAACCTTCCCAATTCTGCAAATATGGTATGTGTATGAAATGACATCTCCCAGAATCCTTTGTGTTCTCCCACAAAACTAAGTACAGTCATTGCTTGAGCTGGACTGCCAGAATCTGTGATGCGTCTGTGCGCATTCACAGCAATTGAGAAGAAGTGTGTACAAGGGACAGCAGGAAGCTATTGTGAAAGATGGGCCCAAATGTGCCTTGTGCCTATAGGTAGTTGCCACTGCAAACAGAGCACATACAGGCTGGGTAGAATCCAAACAAGGTATTTTTTATTCTGTAAGAAGCATTGAATGATATTCAATTAGACTGTTGTATGTAGCCTATACAGTGCCTTGCGAAAGTATTCGGCCCACTTGAACTTTTCAACCTTTTGCCACATTTCAGGCTTCAAACATAAAGATATAAAATTTAAATTTTTTGGTTAAGAATCAACAAACAAGTGGGACACAATTGTGAAGTGGAACGAAATTTATTAGTTATTTTAAACTTTTGTAAAAAATAAAAAACTGAAAAGTGGGGCGTGCCAAATTATTCGGCCCCCTTAAGTTAATACTTTGTATCGCCACCTTTTGCTGCGATTATAGCTGCAAGTCGCTTGGGGTATGTCTCTATCAGTTTTGCACATCGAGAGACTGAAATTCTTGCCCATTCTTCGTTGGAAAACAGCTCGAGCTCAGTGAGGTTGGATGGAGAGCGTTTGTGAACAGCAGTTTTCAGCTCTTTCCACAGATTCTCAATTGGATTCAGGTCTGGACTTTGACTTGGCCATTCTAACACCTGGATATGTTTATTTGTGAACCATTCCATTGTAGATTTTGCTTTATGTTTGGGATCATTGTCTTGTTGGAAGATACAGTAAATCTCCGTCCCAGTCTCAGGTCTTTTGCAGTCTCAGAATGGTCCTGTATTTGGCTCCATCCATCTTCCCATCAATTTTAACCTTCTTCCCTGTCCCTGCTGAAGAAAAGCAGGCCCAAACCATGATGCTGCCACCACCATGTTTGACAGTGGGGATGGTGTGTTCAGGGTGATGAGCTGTATTGCTTTTACGCCAAACATATCGTTTTGCATTGTGGCCAAAAGTTCGATTTTGGTTTCATCTGACCAGGGCACCTTCTTCCACATGTTTGGTGTGTCTCCCAGGTGGCTTGTGGCAAACTTTAAACGAGACTTTTTATGGATATCTTTGAGAAATGGCTTTCTTCTTGCCACTCTTCCATAAAGGCCAGATTTGTGCAGTGTACGACTGATTGTTGTCCTAGGGACAGACTCTCCCACCTCAGCTGTAGATCTCTGCAGTTCATCCAGAGTGATCATGGGCCTCTTGACTGCATCTCTGATCAGTCTTCTCCTTGTTTGAGATGAAAGTTTAGAGGGATGGCCAGGTCTTGGTAGATTTGCAGTGGTCTGATACTCCTTCCATTTCAATATGATCGCTTGCACAGTGCTCCTTGGAATGTTTAAAGTTTGGGAAATCTTTTTGTATCCAAATCCGGCTTTAAACTTCTCCACAACAGTATCACGGACCTGCCTGGTGTGTTCCTTGGTCTTCATGATGCTCTCTGCGCTTTAAACAGAACCCTGAGACTATCACAGAGCAGGTGCATTTATACGGAGACTTGATTACACACAGGTGGATTATATTTATCATCATCAGTCATTTAGGACAACATTGGATCATTCAGAGATCCTCACTGAACTTCTGGAGTGAGTTTGCTGCATTGAAAGTAAAGGGGCCGAATAATATTGCACGCCCCACTTTTCAGTTTTTGATTTTTTACAAAAGTTTAAAATAACCAATAAATTTCGTTCCATTTCACAATTGTGTCCCACTTGTTGTTGATTCTTCACCAAAAAATTAAAATTTTATATCTTTGTTTGAAGCCTGAAATGTGGCAAAAGGTTGAAAAGTTCAAGGGGGCCAAATACTTTCGCAAGACACTGTATATGAACTCTATGGATTCAAATTGTTGTCACTGGACAACTTCTTTAAGCTAAGGCCCCATGCAGTGAATCGCTGCAAAAAAATGCTGCCGAAAAGACAGTGGTGGAAACGACTTTCTGACCCTAATCTATGTATATGGAAAACACCAACTTTCTTTAGGTATCATTGAAATTGCAGATTTTTCTCTGCAATGTATGGATGGGATTATCCAGCATCCCATCCACTTTGCAGATACTGTAAAATGCAGCATTTTTTTACTACAGCATTTCCATCGAGGCCAAAACGCTGCCTTTTTGCAATGTGGGGCCCCGGCCTTAATGCCATTTTTATCTGCATTTTTATTTTGTGTTTCAGATGTCTAAACTTTACTACAGGTGACGCTCACACTACAAGCAATGCATTTGTAGGGTCTTGGGGGTCAATCTTTTATTTCCCCCAATCGCAGCACGCTATGGTCTTTTGTCTGCATTTTTCCAATAGGCTTTGAAATTGAAAATGCTAGAAAAAACACTTATGACATATGACTTTTATGAAGCATTTAGAAGAATTTTCGACCGTAGTTTGATATGCATATGCAGTTACACTTTATCAGCTCTATAACCTGAGTTTTTCATGTATTGAGTGAAATTATTCTATAAATTACTGTGAAAGTGAAAAGTAATTATAAAATATATTATTGCAGTGCAAGAATATTTTATGCTTGACATATCTATAGAAGAGACCAATAAAGCGTTAAACTCTTAGATAAGACCTAAAATACTGAAAATTGCCTCATTGTCTAATACAGACGACTTCAGCCACAAGATACCCATAACCATGGACCACAAATCTTATGATAACATTGCAGGGATCACAATGGTCAGTAAAATATGCTTCCTTTCTGAGTGTTCCCAATACTTATAAATGCAATTATAAGGACTGATTTAGTTATATTAAGTCTCTCTTACAATATCAGTTTATGTGACCTGAATAAACCTTCATCTTCCACTTAGCGGATCTCCTCTATCACATAAATCAAATTCTGTGCCACTACTAAGCTATTTCTAGTGTAACAAAATAATAATTGTCATATTCATCTTAGCTGGGATAATGTCCTGTAAAGACAAGCTCAGAGATAATGCTTGCTGGGGGCTCCGACAAGTTCCTAATAACTGTTTTCCTTGCAGAGAAGAAACTTGGCTGAGTTTGCAGATGATAACCATATGAAGCTGGCATGGTACCCATTTGGCTGCACAGCACAGTACACACCTGCAGAGTAGGAGGCAAGGAATATATAACTCTCAAGGAGCTTCGTGTACAGGATCATGGCTAGCTGTGAAGGAATATGCTCTTTGTTGTGAGGTTTGTCTTAAAGAGTGAATCCCCTTCTTGGCAGATTACTGAATTCTTATTCCATGTCACTAGGATATCCTCTATCTATCTTTATCTCAATGAGTCAATGAGCTAGTTTAATACAATGGATTAAAGCTATCCCCATAACATGTATATCCCATACATTGTCCATTTGCTATAACAGCCTGGCATAACATTCAGTAAGTAGTTCTGCAGCTATTCTCACAATCTGATGACGCTCATTTAAGTGGTTTAGTGTCAATTACGGCAAATATTGTCCCTCTCTCTGTTATCTGCTGGGGAGAAAGTGCATCCAATGTTTTTCTCATTACATCAGTTCACAGTGAAATTAGGCACAGTTTACGTGAACAGATGCCAGGGCCGCAATATGTATATGACACCTGGGTTTTGGATTCTCACTTCACATAGCAGCAGGGTACAGATCTGTGCCAACTCTTCATCCACTCATTAATCACACCGCCTCTTTACTCCACCAACATTGTACTACTGAAGGCACTAAGAATGCAGCATCTGAGCAAGCAAAAGTGGGAATCACATAGCCTATATATTATATTGATATCAAGTATTATTATTCTTTAGTTTATTGTATCACTAACTTCCAGGATACTATACATGTGCAATACAAAAGGGGAGATTTTCCAATCTAATAATATTGATGAGATATAATATCACTAATATCAGATCTGTGGAGGTCTGATACCTGGCACCCTGTCAATCAGCTGTTATCAGCAGCTGATACACAGACAAAGGAGCAGGAAGCAGACAGCGCTGTTCTCTGTGCAGTAGTGGAACTGAGTCACTGCATCTTAGTTCTCATTCAAGTAAATAGGAGCTGATCTGCACTACCTGGTCTGGCCACTACACAGAGAAGAGAGCTCTCTGCCTCCTGTGTCATTCTACGTGTCTCAGCTACTGTGAACAGCTGATCGATGGGGGAGGGGTTCGGGCACTCAATAATCTTATATTGATCACTTATCCTTAGAATAGATCATCAATATTTTGAACCCAGAAAGCTCCTTTAAAAATACAAAAGGGTGTAATAATGAGGACACATGGACTGAAGTTACAATAAACCACTAGACCCTACCTAGATACCTTTACTTAAAAACACGTACAATGGGTGCTATTGTGTGCAATGTATTTAAAAACAACTATATAAATAGGTGCACAAACCCTAAAATACAAAAAGCAACAGGTACAAGAACCTACACTAAAATGTTAGTAGTATAATGTTGTACTGTGTTAGGCATAGAAAGTAGTGGAAGAGTGAAGAAATCAGGCGATACCTTTTAGAGGCTAACTGAGTATATTTGATAGTAAACTTTCGAGAGTCTGAAGAAGAGAGCTAGACTCTCGAAAGCTTACTATCAAATATACTCAGTTAGCCTCTAAAAGGTATCGCCTGATTTCTTCACTCTTCCACTACACTAAAATGAGAAATGCATACAGGTCATAGGATGTGCATCCTGCTAGCCCCCTACATATGGTTACCTTGTTGCTGTGACTGTTTATATAGCATTCGTTTTGTGACCTGTATGCAATGCATTTCACATTTTAGTGTAAGCTATTGTAGTTCACAGTTTGTGCATTTGTAATACATCTATATAAATATAATGTGTGTGTATGTATATATATATATATATATATATATATATATATAACACACACACATACAGTAGTACCAGCTATAGCTATATAATATACAGTATGTGTGTGTGTGTGTGTATGTATATGTGTATATATATATATATATATATATATATATATATATATAGTACCAGATATAGCTGCATGTAAATGAGAATCCATAAATGTGTATGTAGGAAATAAGACAACAACCACTGGGTAACAATGTACACTAGGTGTGAACAGGGCCACAGAGTAGAAATAATGAGCGATAATGAAGAGGAATATAAGTTGTAGCCACAGTAACTGAGAGGTAAGCTGCTGTCTCTATCCATGTAAAATGACAGGAAGAGATGTGCATAGTGATGCCCTTATCATGTCATACTTAGAGAAAGTGAGCAGTCTTCAGAAATAAAGAATGATCCTGGATCTGTGTGAGCGCAGTAAATGTACTGGGAATGACAAGTGCATGTTCAGTGACATTAGATGAGCCCTGTACAGTCTGTCCAATTTACATATTAAGATAGAGCAACCGTATACAACAGTGACTTGACTGGTTAATGAGAGCATGACCCAGCTGGTATCTGCTTCTAGCAGCAATTCTATGGGTACCATAGTATATCCTGTTTAGGATTCATTATACATAGACGCTGTCTTAATTCATATTAATATAACATCATATTTGTAGTGTCCAGTGTTGCCCAATTTCATACGAATGGATTCACTTCTGTCGGCTACAGGAGAGTGGCAGAAGATCTGAAATGGTGTTACATGTATTCTTTTATCTCCACATGAAGAAGGAAAATAAGATTTTCCTAGAGCTGCATTTCTGGGGAACCATTTACGCTTTTTACAGACAACTTACTCTCCCATTCAGTATGTCCTAAATACAGAGTATTCAAATGTACAATAATAATGTATCCATCTGAAAGCGAGGGATTTCTATATTACAGTTATAGCATGCATTATATTGAAAGGGTTTTCTGGCCCAAATGATTTTTTTATACTGATGACGTAAACTCAGGATGGGTCATCAGTATGTGATCCATGGGAGCCCAACACCTGGACCCCACCCCTTCAGGTTCCAGAAGCTGGTGTAGTGGACAGGGAGTGTATGCACGCTGCTCCTATTCAAGTAAGAGGAGTGGCACAGCAGCCCCGCCGATTGTATAGTGGTGGCTATGGAAAACTGAAATGCTGCTCCTTGAAAAGTAGCAGTCTGTATGCGCTCCCCATCTACTACACCAGCTTCCAGCCCCTGGAGGCTGCCGGTACAGCTGAACACATATTGATGACCTATTGCTATTTTCCTGTTTCAAGGATCTTTTTAATTTCATCATGCCTGCATGTATTTACTCTATATTTGCAGTTCAGTGTTCTTGGATCTCCTATAATATGTTCACTTGGACTTTTCTCAGCTATTTGTTCGCAATTGCACAGTTACTCCTGGCACAATTACATGTAAACAAACCAATAGTAGTTATAATGGAGGGGGCAGACTGTTCATTGTTGTATATGCCCCCTACCACAAAATCAAATGTAAATGTGTTGCATGTAAAATGTAAAATGGTTCACATGGACGAATTTGACACTGAATTTGGAAGTTGATTTTGATGCCAATTCTGAAAACCTGCTCCTTTTTAAAAAAAAAAAAAAAAAACTGCTCCAAAATCTGTCTCTCATTCTTTCCAATGGGAGTTTCAGGTAGAATCCCCCTGAAGTGAAGAATGCTAGCAGAAAAAATTCGCCCCTGCCTCCCATTGTAATGTATGGGAGCAAGATTTCAGGTGAAATGTTGAGCTTATTTTGAGGCAAAATCTGCCTCACAATCAGTTTCAAATTCCTCTGCATGAACCAACCCTTTAACTGCCGCTTTTAGTGTAAATTACGTTATCGGTGTCTGCCTTGTCCATGGTGCTGAAAACTAACAGTACACTTAATAATTGGCTTTCTGTAAAATGACTATTCCTCGGCTTAGCAGTCTATTTATGGCTATGAAATATAACAAAAATGTGAAATATGTAATTAGATGGGTAACATAAAGCTTTTTAATAACAATGCAAAATCTCTGTGCAAGGTCTCCCACCTACCATCTGCATCCTGCCCAGCAGAATCTCTTGGCCTCTCAAGAAAGTCACTAGTGGCCAGATTCATTGCTGGGGTCTTTGAATATCAAGGGCACAAGCCTCAAGACATGTTAGATACAGTCATATGAAAAAGTTTGGGCACCCCTATTAATCTTAATCATTTTTAGTTCTAAATATTTGGGTGTTTGCAACAGCCATTTCAATTTGATATATCTAATAACTGATGGACACAGTAATATTTCAGTATTGAAATGAGGTTTATTGCTCTAACAGAAAATGAGCAATATGCATTAAACCAAAATTTGACCGGAGCAAAAGTATGGGCACCTTAACAGAAAAGTGACATTAATATTTAGTAGATCCTCCTTTTGCAAAAATAACAGCCTCTAGTCGCTTCCTGTAGCTTTTAATCAGTTCCTGGATCCTGGATGAAGGTTTTTTTGACCATTCCTCTTTACAAAACAATTCCAGTTCAGTTAAGTTTGATGGTCGCCAAGCATGGACAGCCCGCTTCAAATTATCCCACAGATGTTCAATGATATTCAGGTCTGGGGACTGGGATGGCCATTCCAGAACATTGTAATTGTTCCTCTGCATGAGTAGATTTGGAGCTGTGTTTTGGATCATTGTCTTGCTGAAATATCCATCCCCGGCGTAACTTCAAATTGGTCACTGATTCTTGTACATTATTCTCAAGAATCTGCTGATACTGAGTTGAATCCATGCGACCCTCAACTTTAACAAGATTCCCGGTGCCGGCATTGGCCCCAAAGCATGATGGAACCTCCACCAAATTTTACAGTGGGTAGCAAGTGTTTTTCTTGGAATGCTGTGTTTTTTTGACGCCATGCATAACGCCTTTTTGTATGACCAAACAACTCAATCTTTGTTTCATCAGTCCACAGGACCTTCTTCCAAAATGAAGCTGGCTTGTCCAAATGTGCTTTTGCATACCTCAGGCGACTCTGTTTGTGGCGTGCTTTCAGAAACGGCTTCTTTCGCATCACTCTCCCATACAGCTTCTCCTTGTGCAAAGTGTGCTGTATTGTTGACCGATGCACAGTGACACCATCTGCAGCAAGATGATGCTGCAGCTTTTTGGAGGTGGTCTTTGGATTGTCCTTGACTGTTCTCACCATTCTTCTTCTCTGCCTTTCTGATATTTTTCTTGGCCTGCCACTTCTGGGCTTAACAAGAACTGTCCCTGTGGTCTTCCATTTCCTTACTATGTTCCTCACAGTGGAAACTGATAGGTTAAATCTCTGAGACAACTTTTTGTATCCTTCCCCTGAACAACTATGTTGAACAATCTTTGTTTTCAGATCATTTGAGAGTTGTTTTGAGGAGCCCATGATGCCACTCTTCAGAGGAGATTCAAATATGAGAACAACTTGCAATTGGCCACCTTAAATACCTTTTCTCATGATTGGATACACCTGGCTATGAAGTTCAAAGCTCAGTGAGGTTACAAAACCAATTTTGTGCTTCAGTAAGTCAGTAAAAAGTAGTTAGGAGTATTCAAATCAATAAAATGATAAGGGTACCCAAATTTTTGCACCGGTCAAATTTTGGTTTAATGCATATTGCACATTTTCTGTTAGTACAATAAACCTCATTTCAATCCTGAAATATTACTGTGTCCATCAGTTATTAGATATATCAAATTGAAATGGCTGTTGCAAACACCCAAATATTTAGAACTAAAAATGATTAAGATTAATAGGGGTGCCCAAACTTTTTCATATGACTGTATGAGATAGCATTAGACAACTTTTTAACATGGCAGCTGAGATACAGTGTCTCAGCTCTATGTTTGACAGTATCCCTATATCATTTAATCACAAATGAATGGTCAGATACCAGTTCTACACAACGTTTAGAAAATGACATTGATACTGACTGTGAAATATCTTTTTTGTCGCTAAAGAATGTGAAAATAAAAAATTATTTTCTTCACTATAAGAGTGTGTGCAGCAATATTCTAAGACTAAAATCGATAGCTTCACCTTAATGGGTTATTCCCATCTGGGACATTCATGGCATATCCAAAGGATATTAATAAATGTGAATTCCACCACTGAGACCCGCATTCAAGCGAACATGAGCTGATCTGCAGTAACCTGGCATGACCACTACAGAGTGTACAGAGCCCTCTGCTTCAAACTCTGTATACTGTACAGTTTCTGCACCAGTAGATGCAGAGATGAGCAGATCTTACTATCTGATAATGATCATAAGAATATATCAATATCTAGGAAAGCCCCCTTGAGTTTATACCACTTAGTTTCTGAAAAAATGTACCAAAATGCTTTTTTCTCCCCTAATCAGGCTATTTTTCTTTTCAAAATAAACTTACATTCTTATGCTAGGTTCACACTAGTGCTGCCTCTCAGTTGTTCTGGTCCATTGGAGGACTCAGAACAATGGAGAGACGGACCACTAAAATAGCAGTTACACATAGAGCCCCGATGGACTATAATGGGGTACTTTGGGTGTCCATCATTTTAAAACTGAAACTGATGGAAGACAAAGTCCCCTGTGGAAGGCTTTTTCCTCCACCAATTTAAGGCGGACACTACAACGGTGTCTCCAGTGCAGATCTGAATGTAGCCTGACTAAAGCAAGACCAGAGATCAAGATGGGGAGAACAGAGGTGTCATATTACAGCTTACAATAGAAGTCTATGGCGAGTGGAGGGGGGACTAAGGAGGAGCTGAGTGAGAGAGAGGAAAATACTCAGACAGAGACTACTACAAATAACACAAAACATTGTACCTTGCTTTACATTCAAATCAATGCAAGGCACAACATTACTATTGTAATGTCCCTGACCCTGCTGATGCTTCTGAGTGACAGAGTTAGAGGAGCAGATTCCCCTCTCTTTTCTGTGTGCAGTATGTGGGAGACATCATAGCAGCTAGTTTCCACCCACCAGCTCAGGGAGAACTGAAAATTAGAGACAGAGACTGAAAAACCTCTAAAATGCAGAATACAAGTCAGATAATGATTAGAAATAATGTTATTCCTCATGTATATACACTGTACCATTGATTTATGCAAAGTCTGCTGAAGGGTTAGGTACACTTTAAACAGCTTGCTGCTGTTGTCTCAACATAAACTTATTTGAGGTAGGTTTTCTCTACTTCAATGAGACTAAAGGTTAAATGGATTTTCCATTTTTTTTATGGCTTAACGCTGCTCATCCACTATAAATTGGACAGAACCATATGCTTCCAGCTCTGTGCACTGTATAATACTGGAATCGTATGAAACCCCGAATAGGTGATCTGATATTTATGGCCTATCCTAATGCTAGGCTTTAAATAAACTCTGAAAATCCTCTTTAAAATCTACAAAATTTAACTTTATAAAAATTCCTATTGGCATATCACCTTATGTTACCTGTAAAGTTTTAGAATAAATTCAGCTTTGGAAATTACTAAATAGAAGTAAAATAATAAACCAATGCACTATTGTGTAATACAGAATTCTGTACCCTTGGTTTCCGCTACGTAGAGGTGACAAATATGTCTCAGAGTCCCTCAACCACAGCAAGTTCTGTTCCCAGGGAAACTGTCATTATGAGTTATTGTATGTATATGCCTTATATGACCTGTGTGATAGCATTTTTCTTTTCTAACAAGACTATGCTATCATGAAATAGGGAGGATTCTACATCTATGACATTGCTCCTTTACACCTTTAACCTCATCATTACCCATGTGAATAAGAAAGCGACAGATTTAAAGATGCAAAATGTAATATTGCCAATATTGGAGTGTTTTTTACATATAGAAGACCAAAAATACAGAATTACCTGGTACAATTCTACACCATTTTTGCTTGTGATCAAGATCCTAGTATACATATCATTTAGTACAGACAAGTTCTGTACTGTTCTGATTCATCCTGCCGGATTAAAGGGAGTCTGTCACCTGAACCCAGCATATCAACCCAGACCCGCAGATAGGTTAGGGTCACCTGAATCGAATGTTTTCCCCTTGTGAATTAGTACCTCAGTTGCTGACATGTCACTGTGTTTGTCAATATGCAAATTGTATCTTTGGAGCAATGAGGGTGTTGCCTCTTACCTCTATGGAGCAACAGCAATGCCCTCGTTGCTCCAAAGACCTTATTTGCATATTAACAAAAAACATCTCCCAGCAACAGAAGCACCAATTCACAACGGGAAAACACTGTTGGGTTGGGTTGGGTTGACATGAGTTCTGGTGAACGGCTCCCTTTCAAACTTACCAGTCACATTCACTACAAGGGGAGGAACTAGTGCCATAGCAGTCACACCATCTTCTATGAGGCTCACATTATCAAACCATACAGCTCAGAAGAGAATGTCCTGATACGAGCCTGCATAAGAATCAGAGGTCCACTGCAACCTCTATGTGTTTTTTTACTAAAGACTAGTAATGCCATCAGAGCAGTAATGGCCACCAGGTCACTGTAGTTGTCTGATTTCCCAGTGACTTTCATCAGTAAACTGAGTGATGTGATCAGAAGACCCCCTGGTATCTATACTTCAAAATGGCCAGATGTTCCTTCAACCCATACCATCGCTGTCTAGGGGTTCCTTTCCTGCCTTTTACTTTTTTATGGTATCTACTAACTACAGATATTTTCCATGCTAGATATGCTGACCAGACTCTCTGATGTCAAGTGGGTGGTGTCAGGCAGGAGCAGGCAAGGGGGTGTGACTCAGAGCTCTTTCACTGTCCGATTGGAGCTCTCAGTCACATCCATTTTGCCTGATTCTGCCTGACACCAGCCACTTACCATTAGAGAATCTAGTTAACATATCAAGCATCGTCATAAACAACGTTAATTGCTTGGAAATGGTGGAGACCAGAGGAAAAAAATTACAACTGTGCTGGTGGAGAGAGACCTATTAACAGATGCAAAGAACTGGGGTTGGTGGTGGTGAAAGGTCCTCTTTAAACTTAGCTACATCTGTACTTTGAAATGTTCTATCTAATAACATGTTCATATTTAACATAGATTTTATACGTATTCATATTGATTAATGTACTGTAACATATAGTTTCGCGCTTTCTTTATATGTTTTCACTGCTAGTTTTGATTTTATTGAGTTTATGTTGTGATATTTTGGATACAGGACTTATATATGTACATATACAGTGGGGAAAAAAAGTATTTAGTCAGCCACCAATTGTGCAAGTTCTCCCACTTAAAAAGATGAGGCTGGCCTGTAATTGACATCATAGGTAGACCTCAACTATGAGAGACAAAATGAGAAAACAAATCCAGAAAATCACATTGTCTGATTTTTTAAGAATTTATTTGCAAATTATGGTGGAAAATAAGTATTTGGTCACCTACAAACAAGCAAGATTTCTGGCTCTCACAGACCTGTAACTTCTTTAAGAGGCTCCTCTGTCCTCCACTCATTACCTGTAGTAATGGCACCTGTTTGACCTTGTTATCAGTATAAAAGACACCTGTTTTTTTTTGTTTGTTTTTTTAACGAAGGTCTCAAAGCTGTGCCAACGAAACACCAGTGCACGGAAAAAAGTGATGGGTGCCACTGAAAAAACGTGCAAAGGATGCGGTCTATCGCAAAACCCATCTCAAAAGAGAATGGGTCCTCTGAAACTGTCCCCAAACTCAGAGCCAAAAGGCCCAAGAGTAAGGGGGCTGAACCAACCCAACTACCAAGACAGGAGGGTCAGATCTTACTTGGTTTCCTCTCAGGCTGCCACCACCAAGAGTACTACCAAGCCAGCTACTTGCATCAGTCTCCTCAAGGGCTGCCACCCCAAGAGTACTACTGAGCCTGCAACTGTTGTCTATCTCCACAAAAACAGAGACAGACACTGGAGAGCAAGGAAGGAGGGAACCCGAAGGCCACACACTCCAACCCCTAGACTTCGGGTAGGACCCAAAAGGGTTTCCGCACCTCTACATCTATACACACAGTGACAAACGGTGACAAATAAAAAATGAATAAATAAGTGAATAGAGTGCCAATGTACTGGCCCGGTCTATCCGCCGGATCTATAAAAATTACCCATGCTGGATAAACCAAGCAATAGGGTGAGTGCTTCAAAAGTGTTTCAAGTGCTTGTGCAATGTGCCATACTCAGTGGGTTTCCCACGCCCAGTGAAAGACACCTGTCCACAACCTCAAACAGTCACACTCCAAACTCCACTATGGTGAAGACCAAAGAGCTGTGGAAGGACACCAGAATCTGCAATAGGCAAGCAGTTTGGTGTGAAGAAATCAACTGTGGGAGCAATAATTAGAAAATGGAAGACATAGAAGCATAGAAGACCACTGATAATCTCCCTTGATCAGGGGTCCATGCAAGATCTCACCCCGTTGGGTCAAAATGATCACAAGAACGGTGAGCAAAAATCCCAGAACCACACGGGGGGACCTAGTGAATGACCTGCAGAAAGCTGGGACTAATGTAACAAAGGCTACCGTCAGTAACACACTACGCCACCAGGGACTCAGATCCTGCAGTGCCAGACGTGTCCCCCTGCTTAAGCCAGTACATATCCGGGCCCATCTGAAGTTTGCCAGAGAGCATTTGGATGTTCCAGAAGAGTATTGGGAGAATGTCATATGGTCAGATGAAACCAAAGTAGAACTACTTGGTAGAAACACAACTCGTCGTGTTTGGAGGAGAGTGAATGCTGAGTTGCATCCAAAGAACACCATACCTACTGTGAAGCATGGGGGTGGCAACATCATGCTTTGGGGCTGTTTCTCTGCAAAGGGACCAGGACGACTGATCCGTGTACATGAAAGAATGAATGGGGCCATGTATCGTGAGATTTTGAGTGCAAACCTCCTTCCATCAGCAAGAGCATTGAAGATGAAACGTGGCTGGGTCTTTCAGCATGACAATGATCCCAAGCACACCGCCAGGGCAACGAAGAAGCTTTTCAAGGACCTGGAGTGGCCTAGTCAGTCTCCAGATCTCAACCCCATAGAAAACCTTTGGAGGGAGTTGAAAGTCTGTGTTGCCTAGCGACAGCCCCAAAACATCACTGCTCTAGAGGAGATCTCCATGAAGGAATGGGTCAACATACCAGCAACAGTGTGTGCCAACCTTGTGAAGACTTACAGAAAACGTTTGACCTCTGTCATTGCCAACAAAGGATATATAACAAAGTATTGAGATGAACTTTTGTTATTGACCAAATACTTATTTTCCACCATAATTTGCAAATAAATTCTTAAAAAATCAGACAATGTGATTTTCTGGATTTGTTTTCTCATTTTGTGTCTCATAGTTGAGGTCTACCTATGATGACAATTACAGGCCAGCCTCATCTTTTTAAGTGGGAGAACTTGCACAATTGGTGGCTGACTAAATACTTTTTTTCCCCACTGTGTATATATATATATATATATATATATATATATATATATATTATATTTATATTATAAAGTCAATCAACATTATGTGTATTTTGTATACCTATGTCCTCATAGCATCATTTCCATGCCTCCTAGCTATGTATTATCACAATCATAATGACACGGATAAGAAAGTTAAGACATTTTTTAAACTGCATGATAAATAACATAAAAGAAAAGAAAAATGGTGGAATCCCTTTTTGCCTTCCCCCTCTAGCTGAAACAAACGGTACCAAAATCCCTGAATCCGATGCAAAACTAAACATACGCTGCATTCAGCTTTGCAACGGTACATAACATGCCCTGTCTTAGATGACACAAAAGGTCTTCTTTTATATTAAGCTCATATTTTTTTTTTTTTTTTTTCCAAGATGGCGCCGCTGAAGTGGCTGCCTGGTCGGCAGCTCTGAGACTCTCTCTCTCTTATTTTTTCTTTCTCTGTCTGTTTTTTATCTCTCTACTTAATGGACTTTACACTATGAAGAAATGAAGAAACAAAGACTTGGAATTGGACCTTTGTGATACTTTTTTTTTTTTTTTTATCTGTCTTTTTGTCCTGCTGAAATGGGGACTCTTGTGTCTGCAGGCATTTCTTTTGTCTACACAAGAGAGAAATTACTGCAGCTTAGAGTCACAACAACAGGGCTGCATATCATTTGCCCACCCATCCCCCAAGAACTCTGGAGAAAGAAAAAGCGGGGGAGGGGCTGCAGAGCAGGAACTCTTCAGAGGATTAAAAAGAGGCGTTACCGACCAACTGTTCCCTCCATCATCATGGGCAATGTGAGATCTCTTGCAAACAAGATGGATGAACTAACAGCGCTCACCAGGCACCATCAGGAGTTTCGGGTGTGCAGCATGATGCTACTTACAGAGACTTGGCTCACTGAAGTTACTCCTGACTCTCTGGTCTCCTTGGATGGTTTTAAACTCCTTCGGGCAGACAGGACAAGGGAGAGCGGTAAGAGGAAAGGAGGGGGGCTGGCAATGTTTGTGAATAATAGATGGTGCAATCCTAGACACATTGTGATTAAGGAGCAAACTTGCTGTAAGGACATTGAACTATTAGCTGTGAGCATGAGACTTTTCTATCTACCAAGGGAACTATCACATGTCATCGTGATAGCTGCATATGTCCCCCCCTCTGCGAAAGCTGACGCTGCCTGCGAGGTCCTACAAGCCACGCTGAGCCAGTTACAGTCTCAGCACCCCCAGGCCCTCCTTCTTGTGTCTGGCGATTTCAACCATGCCTCTCCATCATCCACACTTCCCAGTTTCACACAGTATGTAACCTGCCACACAAGAGACAACAAAACACTGGACTTGTTCTTTGCCAACGTGAGGGAGGTATATAACTCATCAGCCCTACCGCCCCTGGGAAGATTGGATCACAACCTAGTACATCTCCGACCTGTGTACAAGCCACTTGTACGTAGAGAACCAGCTGTCACCCGCAAAGTGAGGATATGGTCCGAGGAGAGTGATGAGGCTCTGAGGGATTGTTTTGACACAACCGCATGGGAAGTTTTGCAGGATTCGTATGGAGAAGATATAGAAGGACTCACACACTGCATAACGGACTACATAAATTTTTGTGTGGACAACACAGTACCCACAAAAGTGGTGAGGTGCTTCTCCAACAACAAACCATGGATTAACGCTGATATAAAAACACTACTTAAGGAGAAAAAGATGGCATTCAGGACAAGAGATAAGGAGGGGTTGAGGGAAGTACAAAAGGAGCTGAGGCATCTAATCAGGCAAGGAAAAGCCAGTTATAAGGAAAAAATGGAAAAGCAAATGGAAAGAAAAGACATAAGGGGGGTCTGGGAGGGGCTTAAGTCAATTTCGGGTCATAAACAGTCGGTCTGCCAGATTGAGGCAGATGTTAACTGGCTTAATGAACTAAACCTATTCTTCAACAGATTTGATCACACACCAGCTCCTCCCACCCCAGAATGTCCTTCAGCTCCCCTCACCACAATGACTTCACCCCATTCACCCCATGTGGCTACTTCCCAACAGACCAGTAAATCCAGAAATCTGTCTTTATCTGACCACAGTCTGACCTTCACACGGGCCCAGGTGAGGAAGGAGATGAAAAAGATCAAGGCGAGGAAAGCCACAGGGCCAGATGACATCAGTGCAAGGCTAATTAAGACTTGTGGGGACCAGCTGTGTGGTATAATTACATATATGTATAATATGAGCCTGAGGCAGGAAATAGTCCCTGAATTATGGAAATCTTCTTGTGTGGTACCAGTTCCAAAGAAACCTCACCCTATGGACCTCAACGACTACAGACCTGTAGCACTGACATCCCACTTGATGAAGATCTTAAGAGAGATTGGTTCTCACACATCTTCGCCCTCTAGTGAGCCCCGCTTTGGACCCTCTCCAGTTTGCTTATCGACCGGGCATTGGGGTAGATGATGCCATCATCCACCTTCTGCACAGGGCTCTGTCTCACCTGGAAAAACCAGGGAACACGGTGAGAATAATGTTCTTTGATTTCTCCAGTGCTTTTAACACCATACAGCCCAGGTTACTGAGAGACAAGCTGGGCCTTGCTGGAGTGGACCACCACCTCTCCAACTGGATCCTAGACTACCTCACAAATCGACCTCAATACGTGAGAGCCCAAGACTGTGTGTCAGGTACCGTGATCTGTAATACGGGGGCACCTCAGGGTACGGTTCTCGCCCCTTTCCTCTTCACACTGTACACTGCTGATTTTAGGTGCAACTCATCCAGCTGCTACCTACAGAAGTATTCTGACGACTCTGCAATAGTAGGCCTCATCACAGACGATGATGACAAGGAGTACAGAGAACTGAACCGTTTTTTTGTGGACTGGTGCCACCGGAACAACCTGAAGATTAACGCGGGGAAGACCAAGGAGATGGTGGTAGACTTCCGTAAAGGCAGATGCCCTCCAAAACCAGTGGACATCCTGGGGACAGGCATCGAGATTGTGAACACCTATAAGTACCTGGGTCTGCTCCTTAATAATAAGCTGGACTGGGCAGATCATATGGAGGCCCTGTACAGGAAGGGCCACAGCAGGCTCTACCTGCTTAGGAAGCTGAGAGCCTTTGGAATCCGGGGGGCACTTCTTAGGACTTTCTTCAACTCGGTAGTGGCATCAGCCATCTTCTTTGGAGTGGCCTGCTGGGGGAGCAGTATATCAACCAGGGACAGAAATAAACTTGACAAGCTGATTAGAAGGGCCAGCTCTGTCCTGGGGAGCCCACTGGACCCAGTGCAGGTGGTGGGTGACAGAAGGATACTGTCCGTGGTGAGCTCCATGCGGGAGAATAACTCCCATCCTATGCATGAGACTGTGATTGCGCTGGGCAGTACTGTCAGTGACCGACTGCTCCACCCTAGGTGTGAGAAGGAGCGCTATCGGAAGTCTTTCCTCCCCACCGCGGTTAGGCTGTACAACCAACACCGACCTAAGCGGAGATCATTACATACAGAGAACTGAAATATCTCTCTGCCTGTTAAATCCCCCCCCCCCCCCTGCTACTTCCTATCTGTCTGTCTGCTATTAATGTAATGCCTCTCACCTTGGAACATTCCTGTACATGTTGTATTTGTATTTGCTTATCTTATCTTTGCTGCTGTAACACACTGAATTTCCCCACTGTGGGACTATTAAAGGACTATTATTATTATTATTATTATTATTTCCCTTCAGCACCTCTTGGCTCAGTGCATGAACAACCCATATTCTGCTGATTTTCATTCTGAAAAGTTTTCTTTTTTTTTACTCTTATTGCAAAGTCTTGCAAGCAAAAATCTCCCAGGATACAATGCAGCAGAGGACATAACATTACAGGAGCTCAGCTAAGCTGCTTGGGAAGAGGCTGTCAATGTTAACTGATTCTAGGAGCAACCAACAGAATTATGAATATGGCCCTGGGCTATAAGACATGGTGTAAGAAAATATGTAAAGCAAATACTCCATTTGTATGTAGATATAAAAATTACCTTCCGAGGTGACCATACACAGAATTCATTGTAGAGATGATTAATGTTAACTTTAGCAATATGGTCATATAAGTGGCTATCTGAGAATACTGAATATTTTGTAATAATTTATAATCTACTGCAAATGTTGGCGAGATAGAGAGAGCGAGGAAACATAGGAATACATTAATGGCTAATCCATTAAATTGAAGATATTTATAGTGCACACAGCATGATAGATTTGGCACAACTTCCTAGGCATGCTAGATTTTTTTTTCCTTATGTCATCTCATGTCTGTCATACATAAAAACCAACAGCCATCTGATGTATAGGTGTGTCCACTTTTACCTTACCTCAATTTGGTCAAGCTCTGAAGCAACTCTAGAATAATTTCTCAAAAAACCAATTCAATTCAGCATCGTAACATGCTAGCAAAAGTCTTGAAATACTGGGAGATAAGCAGGAGTACCACCAAACGGCCACTACACAGGGTACGGAATCATCTACTTCTAGCTTCGTAAACTGTGCAGATTGTGCAGCCCTGCAGGCGTTCGGTGGAGGTTTTTGAGGATCAGCAGTCGGTAGCAAGTATCATTACAAATTGACTGCTGTGATGTCACAAAGCTACAATCAGGGTTGGGGGTTGGTTATTATGAGAGGGTGTGGTTGCATGTGATGTCTTAATGACATCATTAAATATCCTGAGGTTATACAATCTCTGAGCACAGTGACATCAGTTGATGCTTTCACTTTTCTTTGGTCATAGAAGAGGAATCTAGCTTGTGTTACATGTCTAGTACTTCTAGAGCATCCTACTGATATTTGAGAATATTGTTGCTACCTTTAAAACCTAATTTTCCAATTTTTCAAACAACCCAGCTCCAGGTACCTAAGCCATGAGTTCCTGAAAACTGTACAACCCGAAATACTGTCAACGAAGCATGACTTAGATGACCAAAAAATTAAGGTGAGTAAAATATATGGGGAAAGACAGGCAACATTTCCACTCTATAGGAACTTTTCTGGGAACAGTTAACCCTGCGATATTCTGTACCATGTTTACAGACTGACAGTGTGTTCTCTACTTTGCATTCCCTTTGAGCGGTTCTAGTTCCATCCCTACCTTGATGTCTACAGAGAAAGATTAAAGCTGAGTAGGCTTATTCAAGTCATAGTTGAGACAATCTTTCCTTAGGTTCCATCCCTATGATGATAAATTCTACCTTGTTAAGTCTAGCCATAATTGTCCTTAGACTGAGATATTTTCAAAGAGATCAGGGAAGATCTACCAGTGATGGACATCAACAATACAGGAATACTGTCATTGTAAGGAGGGGAAATGGGCCAGAGCATACCTGAGCATTGGACATTCCTCAAACCGGATGGTTCCACTACTGACAAATTGCCCATTTTACATTTACTATGTTTGGTTCTTTGAGGTTTACTACCTCTACTGCCTTTGAGAGCTTGTGCCGAGCAGGCTCCTCTATGAAGAGCCTCATCACTGCAATTTATCAATTCCTGTCCTGTCCTGAGGGTTGGTCTCCTCCTGTTCATAGATACATGATCAGGTGAGAGGATGTCCAATCTCCCTTGCTTAATGGCAGATTTTGGTCCTGTGTGTAAGTCCTCGACACGTGTGACGTTCAAGGAAACACAATACAAACTACTACTGCATTTGTACCACCCCCCCTGCCCTCCTTTACTCCCTGAACCCAGTGGTGAACCTAGCCTCTTTGCTGCCTGAGGCGGACTATAGAAAGACGCCCCCCCCCAAAAAAAAACAAAAAAAACCTGAGTTTCCATGCTACTAGTTTAACACACTGTTATCGTCGCACAATATACACAATACACAAAGTTCTAAAACAGTTTTTAAGAATTCTTCTTCCTGTATTACTTCAGTATCAGATCAACAACACGGCATTAACAATGAAAGTAACTTCACACATCTTCTGCTTGGTGGATGGACGAGCCCACGTGGCCCCCATTCTCTATAATAGGAGCCCCGCAGATAGCTGAGTACTGGACTTCGGGTATCTTTGGCACTCCCATTGAAGTGAATGAGAACCACGCGGGTTCGTCCATCCACCAAGTGACACACCTATATATATGGCTGCAGTCAGGCTGAATTGCCACCCAGTGGGGGGAAAAAATCCAATTCTCAGGCCCATTGGGGGTCTCAGCAGACAGACCCCCATCAATCAGGTATTTATCCTCTATCATTTAGGGGAATACAGTGCAGTAACATTGTGTGACTTACAGGTGACGTCTCTGACTAATCCTTCACATTTCCCTTCTCTTCCCTTTGGACCGCCATGACCACTTCTTCCAGCTGTGACTTGTCTCTGTAAAGGTTGCAACACAGACATCTTTGGCTCCTCACTTTTCCAGGCATCCAACCCACATTGTCCTCACGTACACAAAGCCCCCATCCTGCTGCTACCCCAATTATATAATATATGATATAACCCCCATAATGAATAATACTCCCAAGTGCATCTTTATATTAATAATGTCCGTGTGTACCCTGTATAAATAGTGCCCCTTATTAATAATACCCCAGGTGTTAACTAATTAAAAGGTTTTCCAGGTCATTAATAAACTAATCAGTGGGGTTCAAAAACCCAGGACCCCCACTGATCAGCTGTTTGAATGGTACCTGTGTAAGCGCCGTGACCGCTTCTCTGTTTACATAGTGTCATTCATCTCATAGCGGCCATGTAATGTAACTACAGCCTCGTCCTGTAGATGTCTACAGTATGTGACAAGGCTACAATTACATCACACGGTCACTATAAACAGACAGCGTATAATATAAACAGGTGCCATAGCCCATGTTTATAGCGCCCCATTTACACACACTATAAAGTTCCACAGCAGCCCCTGCACACAGTATTACACAGTGTTATGGCCCGCAGCGGCCCCTGCACACTGGATTATGCCTCTCAGCGGCCCCTGCACACGGTATTATGCTCCATAGTGGCCCCTGCTCACGGTATTATGCCCCGCATTGGCCACTGCACACGGTATTATGTTCCGCAGCAACTCCTGCACACAGTTTTATGCCCCATATTGGCCCCTGCACTGGTATTATGCTCCATAGTGGCCCCTACACTTGTATTATGCTCTATAGTGGCCCCAGCACACGGTATTATGCTCCATAGTGGCCCCTGCACTGGCATTATGCTCCAGAGTGGCCCCTGCACAGGGTATTATGCTCCATAGTCGCCCCTGCACAGGGTATTATCCTCCATAGTGGCCCTTGCACTGCTATTATGCTCCATAGTGGCCCCTGCACTTGTATTATGCTCTATAGTGGCCCTTGCACTGCTATTATGCTCCATAGTGGCCCCTGCACTTGTATTATGCTCTATAGTGGCCCCTGCACTCGGTATTATGCTCTATAGTGGCCCCTGCTCTTGTATTATGCTCCAGAGTGGCCCCTGCACAGGGTATTATGCGCTACAGTGGTCCCTGCACAGGGTATTATGCCCCATAGTGGCCGACCCATGAACTATTATTATACTCTGGGGTCTTTTCAGACCCCAGAGTATAATGAACGGAGACCCAGGGGAGGTGACAAACATAAAAATTAGAGTTACTTACCTATCCTG
The DNA here is from genome assembly GCA_947044405.1 of Leptodactylus fallax. Classification (NCBI taxonomy): domain Eukaryota; kingdom Metazoa; phylum Chordata; class Amphibia; order Anura; family Leptodactylidae; genus Leptodactylus; species Leptodactylus fallax. The sequence continues at coordinate 14,106 of CAMRHE010000744.1, read as the reverse complement.
GACACCGGTGCACTCCTTGCAGCTTTCGGCCCTGTTTAATTGCGCACACACGTCACGTGATCAGGCCGGCGACGCGACCTGATGACGTCACCACAGGCCTCAAGCCTGCTCGGAGTTACATCGGATCGCAGGAGGTGAGTAACACTGTTTTTTATGTTCCCTCACCAACCCTAGGCCTCCGATTATTATACTCCGGGGTCTGAATAGACCCCAGAGTATAATAATCGTAGTATTTGCGGCCCGCGGCCTAACTTACCGATGCCCGCGGCCGCTCACAGCGGCCTCCACTTCCCCTTTCTGCGGCCCATAGCAGAAGGGGAAGCGAGCAGACGCGGGGTAGGTAAATAAATAGGCCCTGACCTGCCGGGGATGCTCCAACAGGTTACGGCCTATTTATATATATAAGAAAAAGCTATACTCACCTGCGATGCCTTGATGCCGCCGCCGCCGCCTTCTCCTCTTGTCCGCGACGTCTGTGTCTCAGCGTAGGCGGCGTGATGACGTCATTGTGTCGACGCCTGCGCTGAGATGCGATGTCTTGTAAACCAGCCCAGGACAGGCCGCGCTCAGCTCTGTTTTTTTTTTTTTTGTTTTTTTAAAGCGGCCTGTCCTGGGCTGGTTTACATTAAATAGTAAAATGCCGCCCCCCGGACAGTGCCGCCCGAGGCGGCCGCCTCACCTCGCCTCATTAGCGGTGCGCCCCTGCCTGAACCCCACGATCCCCTCGGTTTGTTGGAGATGTAACTGTGCTGCAGGCATGCTCAACCATATCTTCTAGAACTGCTCCCTGATACGAGGCTTTTGGAGAGGGGTCAAAACCTTGACTGACAGACTCTTTTTACAGGGGGTGCATCTGGACCATCTCACCTACCTGCTTAACTTACCCCCGAGACAGATGGGCAGGAAGTCTGCCAGACTTTTTCTTTAACTCTGTACCGCTGCCAAAACCCTCATTGCACTGCGCTGGAAATCTGCACTCCCTCCGTCTGACACGGACCTCTTTGCCCCTGTTTAGAATGCCCGTAATCAAGAATATCTGACAGCTAATATTAATAACACAGTCCTGGCCTTTGATTCGATTTGGTCCCCTTAGGACACTTACTGAACACTACAAGGATCTCTGACCGTCCTTCCCCTCCCTCACTTTATTGTTTCCTCCCTTTCTGCTTACTATCCCTTGTCTCTTTGTCAAATTTATCTCGCACATCCATGCCCTGTTTACTTTTTGCACTGATTCCATTGGTGTACTTTTCCGCATTTTTAATTTGTTTTTTACTATGAAAATGTCAATAAAAATTACAGATGAAAAAAAAAACAAAAAAACTCCACCTATCTGATATTGATGATCTATCATAAGGATAGGCCATCAACATCTTAGTCTAGAAAAACCCTAGGAACTTATATCCCCTATAACGTAGCCTAGTTCCTTGGAAAAAAGACCGCCAAAATTTTGCCATTGGCGTAAGGCAATTATGTCAGTATTTTTTATTTGTGTGCAAATTGTGCCAAAATTCAGTGCATTTTCTTAGTAAATCTGTGCAGCAGTATATACCCCATAAAGTACATTTAGCTCAGGTTCACATAGGTTTTAGGTCTTTATAACATCATTCTTCTTTGCTAAATGGCTGCTCTGGAATAGAAGAGTTCATGATGCACTCATTTAGTAAGGTACATTCAGTTACTTGACATACATAATTCAGCAAATACGCACACTTGCATATATTAATGTCAAAAATGTCTTGGATTTTACATTTTTTATACTGACTAATGCTAGTGAGGATTCTTCAGTTCATTAGAAATGAACATTAAATTTAATGGTATGTAACAAGCTGAATGTCAAGTTAACGTCTGCTAGAACTCTATTTTGTCTCGTCTTCTATATTGTTGCTATTAGTCAGTAGATACATTACTGCTGAGGGTGTTTTTATTTTAATTAAAGCAGAACATGAGGCAGCATTATAATGAGGAGTAAATTGCATCCATAAAAATTACAAGAAGCACTATAGGCCTCTTCATTATCTGAAGTTTGGGATCCAGGGAAAGTTTATTGAAACAGTTCATACATCACTCCATGGTTATAAACTAAAAATCATTTTTAATTTAATTAATTAATGTACAAAAATACACAGCAAAGGTTCAGAAACTGTCACAGTAGGTGTGTCAGACATACCATGCCCTATTAATCATCCTATACTGTGTACAAAGAACATACCATCACTTAATTTAAACCTGGTAGTTGAACCATACATATCTGAGAGCAGGATATGATGGAGGGAGAGAAGCTGAGCTATGTGATATATACAGTCATATGAAAAAGTTTGGGCACCCCTATTAATCTTAATCATTTTTAGTTCTAAATATTTGGGTGTTTGCAACAGCCATTTCAATTTGATATATCTAATAACTGATGGACACAGTAATATTTCAGGATTGAAATGAGGTTTATTGTACTAACAGAAAATGTGCAATATGCATTAAACCAAAATTTGACCGGTGCAAAAATTTGGGTACCCTTATCATTTTATTGTTTTGAATACTCGTAACTACTTTTTACTGACTTACTGAAGCACAAAATTGGTGTTGTAACCTCACTGTGCTTTGAACTTCATAGCCAGGTGTATCCAATCATGAGAAAAGGTATGTAAGGTGGCCAATTGCAAGTTGTTCTCCTATTTGAATCTCCTCTGAAGAGTGGCATCATGGGCTCCTCAAAACAACTCTCAAATGATCTGAAAACAAAGACTGTTCAATATAGTTGTTCAGGGGAAGGATACAAAAAGTTGTCTCAGAGATTTTACCTGTCAGTTTCCACTGTGAGGAACATAGTAAGGAAATGGAAGACCACAGGGACAGTTCTTGTTAAGCCCAGAAGTGGCAGGTCAAGAAAAATATCAGAAAGGCAGAGAAGAAGAATGGTGAGAACAGTCAAGGACAATCCACAGACCACCTCCAAAGAGCTGCAGCATCATCTTGCTGCAGATGGTGTCACTGTGCATCGGTCAACAATACAGCACACTTTGCACAAGGAGAAGCTGTATGGGAGAGTGATGCGAAAGAAGCCGTTTCTGAAAGCACGCCACAAACAGAGTCGCCTGAGGTATGCAAAAGCACATTTGGACAAGCCAGCTTCATTTTGGAAGAAGGTCCTGTGGACTGATGAAACAAAGATTGAGTTGTTTGGTCATACAAAAAGGCGTTATGCATGGCGTCAAAAAAACACAGCATTCCAAGAAAAACACTTGCTACCCACTGTAAAATTTGGTGGAGGTTCCATCATGCTTTGGGGCTGTGTGGCCAATGCCGACACCGGGAATCTTGTTAAAGTTGAGGGTCGCATGGATTCAACTCAGTATCAGTAGAGTCTTGAGAATAATATACAAGAATCAGTGACGAATTTGAAGTTACGCCGGGGATGGATATTTCAGCAAGACAATGATCCAAAACACAGCTCCAAATCTACTCAGGCATTCATGCAGAGGAACAATTACAATGTTCTGGAATGGCCATCCCAGTCCCCAGACCTGAATATCATTGAACATCTGTGGGATCATTTGAAGCGGGCTGTCCATGCTCGGCGACCATCAAACTTAACTGAACTGGAATTGTTTTGTAAAGAGGAAAAAAAATACCTTCATCCAGGATCCAGGAACTGATTAAAAGCTACAGGAAGCGACTAGAGGCTGTTATTTTTGCAAAAGGAGGATCTACTAAATATTAATGTCACTTTTCTGTTGAGGTGCCCATACTTTTGCACCGGTCAAATTTTGGTTTAATGCATATTGCACATTTTCTGTTAGTACAATAAACCTCATTTCAATCCTGAAATATTACTGTGTCCATCAGTTATTAGATATATCAAATTGAAATGGCTGTTGCAAACACCAAAATATTTAGAACTAAAAATGATTAAGATTAATAGGGGTGCCCAAACTTTTTCATATGACTGTATGTTTATATGATAGAGGGAGAGAAGCTGAGCTCTGTGATATATAGGGTTATATGATAGAGGAGAGAAGCTGAACTCTGTGATATATAGGTATATATGATAGAGGAGAGACGCTGAGCTCTGTGATATATAGGTAAATATGATAGAGGAGAGAAGCTGACTCTGTGATATATAGGGTTATATGATAGATGAGAGAAGCTGAACTGTGTGATATATAGGTATACATAAAATATGGAGACAGGCTGAGCTCTGTGATATATAGGGTTATATGATAGAGGGAGAGAAGCTGAGCTCAGTGATATATATGTTTATGTGATAGAGGGAGTGAAGCTGAACTCTGTGATATATAGAGTTATATGATAGAGAGAGAGAAGCTGAGCTCTGTGATATATGGGGTTATATGATAGAGGAGAGAAGCTGAGCTCTGTAATATATATAGGTTTATATGATAGAGGGAGAGAAGCTGAGCTCTGTGATATATAGATTTACATGATAGAGAGAGAGAAGCTGAGCTCTGTGATATATAGGGTTATATGATAGAGGGAGAGAAGCTGAGCTCTGTGATATATAGGTTTATATGACAGAGGGAGAGAAGCTGAGCTGCCAAAATTCAGTGCATTTTCTTAGTAAATCTGCCCAGCAGTATATACCCCATAAAGTACATTTAGCTCAGGTTCACATAGGTTTTAGGTCTTTATAACATCATTCTTCTTTGCTAAATGGCTGCTCTGGAATAGAAGAGTTCATGATGCACTCATTTAGTAAGGTACATACAGTTACTTGACATACATAATTCAGCAATACGCACACTTGCATATACAGTCATATGAAAAAGTTTGGGCACCCCTATTAATCTTAATAATTTTTAGTTCTAAATATTTGGGTGTTTGCAACAGCCATTTCAATTTGATATATCTAATAACTGATGGACACAGTAATATTTCAGGATTGAAATGAGGTTTATTGTACTAACAGAAAATGTGCAATATGCATTAAACCAAAATTTGACCGCTGCAAAAATTTGGGTACCCTTATCATTTTATTGATTTGAATACTCCTAACTACTTTTTACTGACTTACTGAAGCACAAAATTGGTTTTGTAATCTCACTGAGCTTTGAACTTCATAGCCAGGTGTATCCCATCATGAGAAAAGGTATTTAAAGGTGGCCAATTGCAAGTTGGTCTCCTATTTGAATCTCCTCTGAAGAGTGGCATCATGGGCTCCTCAAAACAACTCTCGAATGATCTGAAAACAAAGATTGTTCAACATAGTTGTTCAGGGGAAGGATACAAAAAGTTGTCTCAGAGATTTAACCTGTCAGTTTCCACTGTGAGGAACATAGTAAGGAAATGGAAGACCACAGGGACAGTTCTTGTTAAGCCCAGAAGTGGCAGGCCAAGAAAAATATCAGAAAGGCAGAGAAGAAGAATGGTGAGAACAGTCAAGGACAATCCACAGACCACCTCCAAAGAGCTGCAGAATCATCTTGCTGCAGATGGTGTCACTGTGCATCGGTCAACAATACAGCACACTTTGCACAAGGAGAAGCTGTATGGGAGAGTGATGCGAAAGAAGCCATTTCTGAAAGCACGCCACAAACAGAGCCGCCTGAGGTATGCAAAAGCACATTTGGACAAGCCAGCTTCATTTTGGAAGAAGGTCCTGTGGACTGATGAAACAAAGATTGAGTTGTTTGGTCATACAAAAAGGCGTTATGCATGGCGTCAAAAAAACACAGCATTCCAAGAAAAACACTTGCTACCCACTATAAAATTTGGTGGAGGTTCCATCATGCTTTGGGGCTGTGTGGCCAATGCCGGCACCGGGAATCTTGTTAAAGTTGAGGGTCGCATGGATTCAACTCAGTATCAGCAGATTCTTGAGAATAATGTACAAGAATCAGTGACGAATTTGAAGTTATGCCGGGGATGGATATTTCAGCAAGACAATGATCCAAAACACAGCTCCAAATCTACTCAGGCATTCATGCAGAGGAACAATTACAATGTTCTGGAATGGCCATCCCAGTCCCCAGACCTGAATATCATTGAACATCTGTGGGATAATTTGAAGCGGGCTGTCCATGCTCGGCGACCATCAAACTTAACTGAACTGGAATTGTTTTGTAAAGAGGAAAAAAATACCTTCATCCAGGATCCAGGAACTGATTAAAAGCTACAGGAAGCGACTAGAGGCTGTTATTTTTGCAAAAGGAGGATCTACTAAATATTAATGTCACTTTTCTGTTGAGGTGCCCATACTTTTGCACTGGTCAAATTTTGGTTTAATGCATATTGCACATTTTCTGTTAGTACAATAAACCTCATTTCAATCCTGAAATATTACTGTGTCCATCAGTTATTAGATATATCAAATTGAAATGGCTGTTGCAAACACCCAAATATTTAGAACTAAAAATGATTAAGATTAATAGGGGTGCCCAAACTTTTTCATATGACTGTATTAATGTCAAAAATGTCTTGGATTTTACATTTTTTATACTGACTAATGCTAGTGAGGATTCTTCATTTCATTAGAGGGAGAGAAGCTGAGCTCTGTGATATATAGGGTTATATGATAGAGGAGAGAAGCTGAGCTCTGTGATATATAGGGTTATATGATAGAGGAGAGAAGCTGAGCTCTGTAATATATAGGTTTATATGACAGAGGAGAGAAGCTGAGCTCTGTGATATATAGGGTTATATGATAGAGGGAGAGAAGCTGAGCTCTGTAATATATATAGGTTTATATGATAGAGGGAGAGAAGCTGAGCTCTGTGATATATAGGGTTATATGACAGAGGAGAGAAGCTGAGCTCTGTGATATATAGGGTTATATGATAGAGGAGAGAAGCTGAGCTCTGTGATATATAGATTTACATGATAGAGAGAGAGAAGCTGAGCTCTGTGATATATAGGGTTATATGACAGAGGAGAGAAGCTGAACTCTGTGATATATAGGGTTATATGATAGAGGGAGAGAAGCTGAGCTCTGTAATATATATAGGTTTATATGATAGAGGGAGAGAAGCTGAGCTCTGTGATATATAGGGTTATATGACAGAGGAGAGAAGCTGAGCTCTGTGATATATAGGGTTATATGATAGAGGAGAGAAGCTGAGCTCTGTGATATATAGATTTACATAATAGAGAGAGAGAAGCTGAGCTCTGTGATATATAGGGTTATATGACAGAGGAGAGAAGCTGAGCTCTGTGATATATAGAGTTATATGATACAGGAGAGAAGCTGAGCTCTGTGATATATAGGATTATATGACAGAGGAGAGAAGCTGAGCTCTGTGATATATACAGGTTTATATGATAGAGGGAGAGAAGCTGAGCTCTATGATATATAGGTTTATATGATAGCGGGAGAGAAGCTGAGCTCTGTGATATATTGGTATACATAAAATATGGAGAGAGACTGAGCTCTGATATATAGATTTATATATCTGCCCTTATATTATTACCATTTTAATTTAGGATTGACATATGTTTATCCCGGGCATGCTTACATTCACTTACTTTAGATTTTCCAACCACATCTACTGGAAATTTGATCTAAGCCTCAACTACTCTTTCAGTGGAATTAAATATGTATTTACATATAGAACTACAAAATTACACTGAATTTTTTGTTTCAGGTAAAGCATGACATTCCTATGGTTAAACAAAAAGCCACTTCCTATGAAAAACTTTTGAAAAAAAAAATCCTGCCCACCCACACCCAGTTCCCAGTGTGAGTAATTCTGCTCTCTATTAACAAAGTGCATTTGGAGCTAGCAGAGCATTACACAGAGTTAATTATAATTTTACTTATTCCTCACTTATCACTGTGACGGGAACCTGCTGAACGGTGTAAAACAAGATTAATGACCCCGGTTTGCTTGTTATTGAAAGTTTCTATAAAATATACTTAAATCATCATAACCCCGCACTTTGTAATAATATATTTTAATTATGTATATGTAAGGTATCTACTTTCCTAAGTAATAAAAACTTCATTATAGTGAGGTGTAATAGACTGTCAAAACTATATAAGTATTTATACTGAAAATAGGCACTCTTAAGAAATCTGTATGCTGAATGTTAGGATTTATTCAGTTTCTGTTCTGCTATAATCAGGGGCGCACCGCTAATGAGGCGAGGTGAGGCGGCCGCCTCGGGCGGCACTGTCCGGGGGGCGGCATTTTACTATTTAATGTAAACCAGCCCAGGACAGGCCGCTTTAAAAAAAAAAAAAAAAAAAAAAAACAGAGCTGAGCGCGGCCTGTCCTGGGCTGGTTTACAAGACGTCGCATCTCAGCGCAGGCGGCGATACAATGACGTCATCACGCCGCCTACGCTGAGACACAGACGTCGCGGACAAGAGGAGGCGGCGGCGGCGGCTGCATCAAGGCATCACAGGTGAGTATAGCTTTTTCTTATATATATAAATAGGCCGTAACCTGTTGGAGCATCCCCGGCAGGTCAGGGCCTATTTATTTACCTACCCCGCGTCTGCTCGCTTCCCCTTCTGCTATGGGCCGCAGAAAGGGAAGTGGAGGCCGCTGTGAGCGGCTGCGGGCATCGGTAAGTTAGGCCGCGGGCCGCAAATACTACGATTATTATACTCTGGGGTCTATTCAGACCCCGGAGTATAATAATCGGAGGCCTAGGGTTGGTGAGGGAACATAAAAAACAGTGTTACTCACCTCCTGCGATCCGATGTAACTCCGAGCAGGCTTGAGGCCTGTGGTGACGTCATCAGGTCGCGTCGCCGGCCTGATCACGTGACGTGTGTGCGCAATTAAACAGGGCCGAAAGCTGCAAGGAGTGCACCGGTGTCCAGGATAGGTAAGTAACTCTGATTTTTATGTTTGTATTCTCCCCTGGGTCTCCAATCATTATACTCTGGGGTCTGAAAAGACCCCAGAGTATAATAATAGTTCATGGGTCGGCCACTATGGGGCATAATACCCTGTGCAGGGACCACTGTAGAGCATAATACCCTGTGCAGGGGCCACTCTGGAGCATAATACAAGAGCAGGGGCCACTATAGAGCATAATACCGAGTGCAGGGGCCACTATAGAGCATAATACAAGTGCAGGGGCCACTATGGAGCATAATAGCAGTGCAAGGGCCACTATGGAGGATAATACCCTGTGCAGGGGCCACTCTGGAGCATAATACCGTGTGCTGGGGCCACTATAGAGCATAATACAAGTGTAGGGGCCACTATGGAGCATAATACCAGTGCAGGGGCCAATATGGGGCATAAAACTGTGTGCAGGAGTTGCTGCGGAACATAATACCGTGTGCAGTGGCCAATGCGGGGCATAATACCGTGAGCAGGGGCCACTATGGAGCATAATACCGTGTGCAGGGGCCGCTGAGAGGCATAATACAGTGTGCAGGGGCTGCTGTGGAACTTTATAGTGTGTGTAAATGGGGCGCTATAAACATGGGCTATGGCACCTGTTTATATTATACGCTGTCTGTTTATAGTGGCCGTGTGATGTAATTGTAGCCTTGTCACATACTGTAGACGTGTACAGTACGAGGCTGCAGTTACATTACATGGCCGCTATGAGATGAAATACACTATGTAAACAGAGAAGCGGTCACGGCGCTTACACAGGTACCATTCAAACAGCTGGTCAGTGGGGGTCCTGGGTTTTTGAACCCCACTGATTAGTTTATTAATGACCTGGAAAACCTTTTAATTAGCTAACACCTGGGGTATTATTAATAAGGGGCACTATTTATACAGGGTACACACGGACATTATTAATATAAAGATGCACTTGGGAGTATTATTCATTATGGGGGTTATATTGTAAGAGACAGCCAATGTTGTCTTAAGCTTCATTTGTCTGTATAAACTGTTAATGTTGAATGTATTTCTGTGATTCTGTTCCTTTAAGACAGCAGCCATTGTAATTGTGACATGATGCTGGAGTGAGACCCCCCCCCCCTTTTTATATCAGCCTGTCTGTTCTGCAGACAGCGTGTGAGCAGAGAAGCAGGAAGTGACGAGACAGAGAGCAGCAGCCATCTTGGCAAGTGTTGTATTGAACTGGTGTGGAGATTTTTCTGTACAGCTAAGCTGTATCTTGGTCCAGAGACAAACAGAGTGTAAAGAGACAACAGGACTAGTGAGTCCACGTGAAAGGAACTGTGCTCAGTGGCTGATCAGTGAGACTGACATTGTGACTGTGTATATGGATACCACAGATAGAGACTCGCAGTGCTGTTGATGTACTGGACGGCACCTGCTAAATCCCGCTTTACATCCCAGCTCAGTGTATGGATTCGGCAGGACTGTCAGTGTGCTGAGTGGAATCTGCTGTTGGATTACATTGCATTCAGTTGGTTTCCCTGTCTGTTAAAGAGGACTTCATTTCTCCCAAGATCCTGATAACCGTGAGGAGAGGACGCTTCACTATAAAAGAAAGGACCGACTTTGGGCCCCACCGCGCGCTTCTACGGACTGTAAGCGGTCCACCTGGACCACTGGGGAAAAGGGGGTGCACCCAAATGTGAAGTCAGGGTCAGTTAGGGATAGTTTTGAGTATATTGTTCATTCAGTGTCCATACTGCAGAAGTAGACAGAGTAAAAGTAGAAACCATTGCAGAATTTGCCTTGAAATTGTTCATGCTATATTGTATATTTTGCTTGTCTTTAGCCCTGTCATTTTACCTTTAACTAGCCTTTATTAACTTATAGTAAATATATATTTTTTTCTTGAACTACCGCGTGTGCGTTCATTTCTGGTTGCGGAGTCCAAACCACCTGCCTTGCTCTCGGTTCACAAATTGGCGTAGTCGGCAGGATCCGCTTACCAGAATGGACGGTGACGCACCCGTTCGGGAGAATGGTGCTGGAGGAAGAATGCCAGCAGGGGCTATAATGAGTCAGTTAGCTAAATTTGATGGCAATAATATGTCAGTGAGTATGTGGGTGGAACAGATACGAATGATACAGCGAATGTACCAGACCGCACCAGAGGTACTAGTAGAGCTAGCAATATTGACATTACAAGGGGATGCTAAGACCACGGTGATACTGAGGCCATTTGAACAAAGGCAGACATTTGAGCAAGTAGTCCAGATTCTAGAAACCATTTATGGAGAAACTGCATTGCTGGGGTCTCTGCAGGCTCGGTTCTTCCAGAGGGTACAACAGGAGAATGAAAGCCTTCCCCAATATGCAAATGCCCTACAAGAACTGCTCCGAGATATTCAAAGGAAGGAAAGAGGGGGGCTCGCCAGCCTTCTGTAACCCTGATCGGACTCTCCGTGACCAGTTTGTCCTGGGGATACGTGACGGCAGTTTAACTGTGACTATGCAGGATTTTATACGACGAGAGACTGATGCTAAATTCCATGATGTACAGGTAGAGGCCATCTCCCGTGCCAATAGTATGGTCCCGAGGCCGCAGACCGCAGTTGGAGTTACTTTGTCACAGGGGGCTAGTTCTGGCTCAGAGACAGTAGAAAAAGGGACGGTTAAAGAAATTCTCACAGTAATGCAGAAACTGCAAGAACAAATGGAACACTTGCACACTCGTTGTGATGAGCAGTCTATGAAAATTGCAGACTTCCAGAAGACTGGAGATGAAAGGGTGAGCCATCCACACCCAGCAAGTCAGAATCACCCACCACCCCGCTGGAGGGGTGAGGATAGGACCTACCGAAGGGGTCCAAATCATTTAGTGCAGTGCTCAGGAGAAATCGAAGGGGCTTACCGAAGGGGCCCAAACAGATGGCCAGAACGACGGGGGGATACGCTGCTGGGAGTGTGGACGGATGGGCCACGTTGCTGCTAGATGTCCAGAGCAGCGACAAACTTATGAGAGACCGCCGTTAAACTGAAGTCCCCTGCTGCTGAAGGGCGTGTAGTAGGGGAGACTGACAAGGAGACTATGTGGGGAGAATGCCCTGATGATGACCTGATCGCTGCAAGTCCTGTCATACAGGTGGAAATGGAGGGTATTCCGGTTACCGGGATGATTGACACGGGTTCCCAAGTAACGACCTTGAGTAGAGACTGTTATGAACGGTACTTCCGGCAACATGTGAAATATGATCCCCATACATTCGTACGAGTGGTCGCAGCTAACCAGTTACCAGTTCCGGTCGTGGGAGTGGCCTGGATGAATGTCCGGGTATGTGGCCAAGATCTAGGTAGGAAAGGCATTGTGGTGGTACAGGAGTCACATGAAGTAAAGGTCCCTGTCATTTTGGGGATGAATGTGTTAAAAGAATTAGATCAGATCCTTTTTGAAAAGAAAGGTCACGGTTATTGGAAAGAAACCACCACCCATCGGCCTACTCAAACAGCTTTCCAGCGGCTGATCCGGACATGTGGCTTACAGAAAAGTTCAGATGCACAGCGTCCTCTGGCTCGAATTTCAGTTCCTTTGCATACAAAAGTTACACTGCCACCCAGTCGGGAGACAATAGTGTCCATGCCCGTAGGCACCTGTCGGAAACTAGAGGGCATAGCTGTGTTGGTAGAACCACTGCAGGCAGCCGAAGGAGGTGTTGATCCGCTAGTGGCCCGTTCCTTGGCAATAGTTCGCAATGGAAGAGTACCACTTCGATGTGTAAACACTCAGGACCAGAGTGTGGACCTGACCCCAGGGAGGCTGCTGGCTAACATCTATGTGACTCCGGAGGAAGTAAGGAAAGTAACTCCAATGCAGCTGAAGCCGACTGAAAGGGATGAGTGGACCGTAACTGTGTCCATGGGAGAAGATGAGGAACCCACCTCTGAATGGAATGGCTGTGCAATTCGAGAACAGATGAAGATGGATGTAAGTTCATGTTCTCTGGATTGGGTGCAGAAGGTAGATGAGCTGTTGTGGGAGAACCAAGCCACCTTTGCACGGTATGCTGAAGATTTTGGATGTACCACAGGGATCTACCATGAGATTCCCACAGGAGACACCCCCTCCAATTAGAGAGCGCTACCGACAAATTCCTCCACAGTTGTATCAGGAAGTGAAAGAACTGTTAGCTAAGATGCTACAGGGTGGGATCATCCAAGAAAGCCAGAGTCCCTGGGCGGCTCCTGTGGTGTTAGTAAGAAAAAAAGATGGGTCCATCCGATTTTGCGTAGACTATCGGAAGTTAAACGCTTGCACCGTACGAGATTCCTACCCCTTGCCACGGATTGAGGAGTCCCTCTCAGCGCTAGGGAGAGCCCGGTACTTCTCCTCACTAGATCTGGCTAGTGGGTATTGGCAGGTGCCGATGGCCACAAAAGACAAGAAAGGGGGAAAGGGGCCCTTCTCCTCCCCTAAGAAAATTTACAATTAAACCCCAGGCCCTTGGGGAGAAACCAGACCCGTAAATCTGTATAGGGGAAAATAAAATGAGTTGTTCATCACCTCTTTTTTCTCCTTCTTCTTCTTTTAGGTTATTTTTTTTTTTTCTACGACACCTTTCTATCACCTCCACCCGGGGGAGGTAAGAATATTATTAGGGGGAGGGGGGGGGAAATTAACACAAAACAAAAATGGTTTTTTGTTCTTTCAATTTATTTTTGTTTGATCGGGGCGCAAAAAGGGGAGGGGGGGGGCGAGCCAAAGGACAGGAGGGGGGCGGTTATGGTTGGGGCGCCCCCCCCCCCCCCGGGGGAGGGGGGGGGTTCCTTGGAGTAGCCGGTTACTATCGACGGTTTATTAAGGATTTCGCCAAGGTAGCAGCACCACTTAATGCTCTCCTACGAGGCACATCCGGTGGTCCAAAGAACCGGTCCGTGAAGTGGGGACCTGAACAGGAACAAGCCTTCCAGGCATTGAAGGATGCACTGACAACAGCCCCAATCTTGGCATATGCTGATTACCACTTGCCGTTCCAGCTATATACAGATGCAAGCCTGTATGGTCTTGGAGCAGTGCTTTCCCAGCTTCAGGATGGCCAGGAGAGGGTCATAGCGTACGGCAGCCGGTCTTTGAGAGATTCTGAAAGAAACCCCGAGAATTATAGTTCATTTAAATTGGAGCTGTTGGCACTGGTATGGGCCATGACCGAGAAATTCTCTGAATATTTGACCGGTGCTGAAGTTTTAGTACTGACTGACAACAACCCACTAGCTCACCTGGAAAATGCCAAGCTCGGGGCGTTAGAGCAGAGGTGGATAGCCCGAATGTCTACATTCAATTACC